>OX453304.1:26562620-27162620 GCA_949710035.1 Crambus lathoniellus
GGGTCCTTGGTAATCATTAAAATTCTTTAAAGAATAATGATAAACGACCTGCATGCGTTAACGTATTTAACGTCGGCTGTTGTTCTGTCTCTGCCACGGATACTGCGAATGCTTCGATAAGTTGATGAGCCGTCTACGCGTCGAAGTCGTTGCAGGCTCCTTCGTCCTGGGAGGGCCCGTCGGCCTGCGACTAGGACCCGAACCCTTCCAGTTTAAATTTCGCGAAGAACTTTATGGATTAGAGCTTGGCTTCTTATTAGGAAACTTTTGTGTTGATTGCTTTGGGTCTGTGCCAGACTTGTTAATAGCTTTAGCTGATTTTATTGTTTCCCTTAAGTTTTCGCCGAATAATTGTTTATCAATTTTGATATTTTGAAGAGAATCCCTTAGATCCATCTTCACGGCATTCAGAAAAAAAATGTAAATTGAATTAGAATGTTGACAATCACACATAATTTTTGCCAAATCCATAAGTGTTTTTAGCAAGGCTGTATTTTTCTCATTTGCAGACAATATAATAGTATAGATTTTACCAGACGAGTGTTTCCAGCAGTCCATTCCTTCTGTTTCAGTTGAATGGCCTTATTGCGTTTAGCAATAATATCTGAAACAGCTGCTTTAATCTTAGGATCAAGCTCAGGTGGGTCAATCAATTTGCAATTTTCTGGGGTCATGTACTTATGAGTTCTTTACGCAATTCTTTGTTAATACCTGTTGTGACCTAGTGCTGGAAAACTCCAGCACTCCTGACTGAAGTAGGGTCAGTACCTAATATTTCTAATACTTCACTATCTAACTGTATGTTTTCAATTTCAAGAGCAGACGTTTGATCTGAAGGTAGATCACGCTTCGGAGCCTCAGTCGACGAATGACCATCCTGTATATTTGTAAGCATGTCAGTATTTCAGCATGTCAGTATAATATTGTAAGAGACAGTCCCCAGTTATAACAACACGTACTGTCCGCAAACAACACTTAGTAGTACCTTATAACAGTCCCGTTGTACTGTTTGTAGGACCCAGTGACTGCAGTGTATATAATGATGATTATGTTATCATTATTTGAGATTATATTGCTTAACCTTAGGTATGCAATTAAATTTCGTAAGAGACAGTCCCAGTTCGAAAAAAAAGTACTGTCCGCAAACTATTGAAAATTGACACATCATAATAAGCATAATACTTTAGAGTACATAGCTGTTTTTTAGCTTAGTCACTTATGTAAATTATTTTCAGTAAGAAGCAGTCCCAGTTCAAAGTACTGCCCGCAAACTGTTTAACAGTACCAGTTCGAAAGAAAAGTACTGTCCCGAAACTATTGAAAATCGACACATCATAATAAGCATAATACTTTAGAGTACAAAGCTCTTTTTTAGCTTAGTCACTTATGTGAATTATTTTCAGTAAGAAGCAGTCCCAGTTCATAGAAAGTACTGCCCGCAAACTGTTTGAAATCTACTTATACGAGAACTTGTAAAAGTCTGTGACGAACTAATGCATTTATGTTCACTTATAACTTTAAGATTAATTAATAATTTTGTTATACTTTATCAAAAAGTATTTATTTTACAAACTTAGTAATAAGCAATAGGTAGTTAAATAGTCAAAACGTTTTATCGTTGAACGTCATTATCGTTTGCATTTTTTGCGAAACGTTAGAAAACCAGGTCACTGAACTTCAATATGCAATATAATATGTCAAGGCCAGTGACTTATGAATGTATAAAAACACATAACGTACCTTTAGATAAGGACGACGAGCGATAGAATTGTTCCGATAACTCAAAACAAGATGAATCTTACCGGTGGTGGTGCTTCTTTTTTCGCTCCAACTTCCTCTCCAATCTTATAATTTTTCGTTTAATGTATTCACAATTATCTTTTTTGCGTTTGGGCATCCTAAATAATCACTTTTAACAACAACTAACAACTTTTTTAACACAATTTAAAAACTAGATGTGAATCGGCGACGCACTAGAAAGCGAATGACAGCTATGATGGGCGCTTGAGCCAGATCGGTGTTGACTACCCACTTTTGAAATTTAAAAAATAATAATTTTCTTTTATTACTTTTTTAATTTATAAGTAGGTATATTCTCAATATAGTGTGAAATTGGCGATTACTAGGGCGTACTACAAGTGTAAAGTGTAAATCAAGCTAATCTTGAGGACGAAGCATGAAGTATAATGTTACTGTCTTACGCTAAATGAACAGGAAATAGGAGCGCGCCTTAGAAGTGTGCTCTTATTCTCTCGGCCGTTTTTGACATTCCAACCGGTTATCTAGTGTTGTTGTTTATGACATCATTTTTATTTTATTTATTTAAATAAGTGACAGGACTGTAGTAAGTGTTCCATACAGTTTGCTTTAAAAAATTGCTTGTCTATAAAGTCGGTTTACGGACGATAATTTTACGTGAAAACAATATGCAATGGGTATCTCTCTTCTACTCGAACGCATCGGCCTGGAGTTGAAGAGAGCCGAACGCTTAGGGCGCTTGTGCACTACACGGAATTTTACCGTCCGGCAGTCCGTTTTTTACGGTCCTGCTTACAAAATTGGACGGCCGGACGGTAAAATTCCGTGTAGTGCACAAACGCCGTTAGGCCGATCGTGATCAAGCGATAGAGAGCTATCGATTTTTCCGCGCTTTCGCTTGCACGTGGCACGTGACACTTTTTCGCGCGTGCAGCCGGCGTTCATCAATTTATAAGACGTTATCACGTCAAAAATCAAACTTATGCCAAACTACTGCGAAGCTACACTAGAACTCACCATATTTTCCGTATCCACGTAGTTGTTAATATACAGTATGTTTGTCCACCATGTCTTTTCGCAACGCTCTTTCTCCAACAAAATTTTATCTTTCCACAATGGTCCTTCGCCAATTTTAGGAAACCACGTCATATAAAAGAACAGCACCGCTAAGTATGACGGAGTCAGCCTAAAAATAAAATTATCATTTATAATGTGCACATGTTAAACAGTTCAGTAAATAAGCTATACCTACGTACATAACATGCAATAGGAAATTTTACAACGAGACGCAAAAACTTTTTTGCAAATATGACACTTCTATGTAACTACATCGTGTGACAAGCAATTTATTTCTTAATCCTCTAAGACTATTGGCAATGTTTACTTTTAAAGCCAAATACAACTGCAAACCATATATAAAGTTCTTTGACAAATAAACGTTGCAGATTTCCAAAGAGTCATAAGAACCCAGATGAAAAACTTTGAGATTAGGTACTCAAACGCTTGAAATATTAGCACATCCCAACATCCTATCTCCAAACTTATGCTAGTTCATCTAACTGTATCACTTCATGGTGCTCAACAATCCATAGTAATTTTAATAATGTCTACTCAGTAAGACGTGATTAAGAATAGACAGCGTTAGTTAATTAAGTAAACATATACAATTAACACGTAATAAAGCTACTCCTAACAGTGAGAATGTCACTTCAAAGCGACGACCTTGATTGCCCCTTGATTGGGAGCGAGAAATTGAATTTGATTGCGTAACCAACCATTTGCTAATATACACACTAATTGAGAACCTGTAGCTGAAACGTGTAGGTTTGGTAGAAATAGTGTAATATTACAATGATAATTACCTATGTAATGTTACACCTTTATTACATACTAGCGGATACCCGTTCCCGTGGGAATACCGGAAAAAAATATAGCCTATGTCACTCGGAATGAATGTAGCTTTCTAATGGTCAAAGAATTTTCTGAATCGGTCCAGTAGTTTCGGAGCCTATTCGATGCAAACAAACAAACAAACAATAAAATCTTTCCTCTTTATAGTATTAGTATAGATGTACCCTAGTATTTGTGAGGTAAAACTGGGTCGTGGTATTCTTCTTCTTTCGTAAAATGCGCTATCAAAACCTTTTTCCACTGTTTTAAATCCGATTGGTTATTTCTAATATTTGAGTTCCAAAATCTTTAGCTTTATCGTATCTAACAATATTTCATAAGTATCATCATCATCATCATCATGTCAGCCGAACGACGCCCACTGCTGGGCATAGGCCTCCCCCAAGGATCTCCACAACGATCGGTCCTGCGCTGCCCGCATCCAGCGGCTTCCCGCGACCTTGACCAGATCGTCGGTCCACCTTGTAGGGGGCCTGCCCACGGAACGTCGTCCGGCACGCGGTCGCCATTCAAGAACCTTTCCGCCCCAACGGCCATCGGTTCTCCGCGCTATGTGTCCCGCCCACTGCCACTTCAATGATGCAATCCTTCGAGCGATGTCGGTTGTTTTAGTTCTCCTGCGGATTTCATCATTTCTGATTCGATCGAGCAGGGAAATACCAAGCATCGCTCTCTCCATTGCTCGCTGGGTGACTTTGAGCCTTCTTATGAGACCCATAGTAAACGACCACGTCTCACTTCCATAGGTCATTACTGGCAACTTTCATAAGTATATACACTAATGATTTTACTTACCGAATATATCGAAATAACAGAATAGGAATGACGTTAATCTTTCCTCTCCTTTTGTCCAACTCAATTAAAAGGAGACGGGAGAAGAGGAAAGCGCTGATCAGGAGGAAAGTATCCACCAGGAGCATGCTGTTTGTGATGAGACTGAGGAGAGGGCTGCGCAATAACTGTAAATAAAAAATCAAACTATCTACAGTCACGAACAATAATATATATGGTGTTAGGGACGCCCCGTTGCAATAACTTTAACCATGGCTTCAGACCATCATGCTGAACAACGTATAGCAAGAATTTTTTGTCGGAAATGAAAAAAAAAACGTTTTCATACAAATTTAGCACCTTTTTGGGACATTTTGTTTGACAGTGCAGCACTTTGACAGCTTTAGTCGGTCTAGTTTACTATTTGATTACCATTACGATAGTTTTTTCAGCAACGGACGGGTTAGACATCCAAACATTCACACTTTCGCATTTTTAATATTCATAGGTAAAAAGGTGGTAAAAAGTAAGATATAACTTAGTATAGTAGTATAAAACTAGGCCAAAAAGGCTAAGTTAACATGCAAGTGTGATATATTTGCTTGTAATATTATGAACCACTTAGAACATTAATTTAGGCAATTTCTTAAATAATTAACAAATAACCCACATTATTGGCAAACCCGAGTAATATTTTTCATCTACCTTATCGTCATGCAAGTCAAACATCCGCAAAATTGCCAAAAATTCCTATTTATCACTCTCAATTTGATTCTTAGAGCATAAAATACTATATTATCGTCACTTATCAAGTTGCGTTGAAATGTGTCACTTTTGAAGTGACTCATTTTTTATACCTATAAGGGAAATTCCTGATATATTTTTAGTTAAATAAATGTTGAAACTACTTATAAAATATATAAATAAAGAACTACTTACACTATCCCAACCAGAAGCATCCATTACTGGCCCAGCGCCGAAGAACAAACTGGAGTGGCCAGCTAATATGAATATCATAGCCAAAGACTTGATGCCTGAGATACATTCAAGGCCAAGAGTGGTATTCTGCTTGGTGGAGAGGATCTTCTTCAAGTTGCTGATGGCAGAGAAGGATACGATCAGCTCGTGGGTGATGGTGTTCTTATTGCTGCCACAGCTAAGCGAATATATGTCGTAGAGGGTGCTTATCATCACGATGGCAAGGAAGAATAAAATAACTGACCTGAAACAGAAAATTAAAGAAATAAATTTTCAATTAACGAAACAAAGCCTGTTTTTAATTTAATTTTGTTTATGCTGGCCCTAGCGTCTATGTGTTTCGGACTTGGTTTGTTTTTGTGTCGGTTTTTTTGTGTAAACTTCGCAGCCTCACCAAACACAGTTCCGACGGAAGATCAGCGCTGGCCATGCTGGGCAAGCATTATGCTGAGTCGGAACAGTTTTGGGACATACCTTAGTACGTGTTTTTGTGTTTATTTAATTTTTCATTTCTGTCATGTCCCAAATAAATATTTTTTCTTTCTTTCTTTCTTTCTTTCTTTCTTTCTTTCTTTCTTTCCTTCTTTCTTTCTTTCTTTCAAAGCATATCACGTAAGATTGTTCTCATTTTATTTTGAGATGTAGGTCCTACTTTATATTTGTCTATGCGTCCTGCTTCTGACAATATAGCACTTGCTTTCCATTTTCTTTGTATTTTCTACATAGTAACAAAAAAGTAGATATTTTTTACGGTATCCAAGAGAACCTCCTATGATATCCTCTGTAAACAACCTTGGTCGCATTCTTGTTGACTTTATAAAAATCAATCAACTTATGGTCACGTCTTAAAATATAATATGAGCCAACAAAGATCAACAACATAGGTCTTATGTAGTTAAAACAAATAGAGAACTCATACTTCTAGTTTGCAAAGAGCTGCTCTTGAAGATTGTACGAAAATTAACTTAAGCGTTTAAATATTTGATCTTATTTTTAAGGTTATGTCATGACTTTAAGATTAGATGCTGATTCATTTGAAGTAATTGAAATCTGCACATATCAGAAACAGATGTTACATTATCATGATGGTCGAATGCCAAAAGTCGATGGCTAGTCATAAAGTTAGCGTTAAAAAATACGCAGCAAATTTTTACAAAAAACTACAAAGATGACTGTTTGCTTTTATGAAACATGAGTAAGTATCTAATTTTGAGAGCAAATATTGCCTATTTTATTGCCGATTAATGTGTGTTCTTCAAATTAACTACTTTTTACCCTATTTTACGTCATAATGCATTTTGAAGCCGCTTATTAGAATTTAATGTCTAAAATACTAACATTGGGGGTTGTAAAAAAATTAGCATCTTTGTAGTTAGCATTGACCCGGAACTGTTAAGTGTCTTTTAAATGTTTACTTTTCATAAAACATTAAGATATGACGTGATACACTAGATGAAAAAGTATGCAAAATAAACAAATTCAATAGTGTTGACAATCTTAAGAGTATGTACTCAAAAATATTCATATAACGGCTTAGAAACAAAACTTGAGCTTTATTGACTTCATGATTTGATATTTCTTGAATCAATATAACTATTAGTTTACTGGACTATATAAACACGAAAGTCTACCGATGAATTTGAAGTCGTCAAGCTAATTTGATGCTTCTTAAATTAAAATAATAATCGTGTTTCAATTCTATACGAGTAGCGAGTAGATTAACAACAAAAATCAGTTGGTATCTTCAAATAAGTAGTTAATTTTAGCCATAACTGTGTAGATTTGAATTATTAAAACAATGTTCCGTTAAAATTTGGCGTTTTTCAATTCCCTAATGAAAATGTAAATAAATGTCCTCTTCCTCTCATTCCCTCTAATATAGAAAATAAAGGGAAAGAGAGGAAGAGAAAGACCAAGAAAGCCTGGAAAAGTTAAAAGTGACGGTGAACATAGTGTCTTATCAAGAAGCCAAGGATCTGGCTTTGGACAGACACGAATGGAAGAAGCTACACATGTAGTTACAGACAAGAGCGTGGCTCATAAGTTGAAAAGAAGAATGTAAATGGCCTCTCTAGTGCGATTCACATTAGGGGACAAAACCAATGAGTTCCACATAGGCAGTTTTTATGGTGCATCCACACAGGCCGGCCGGCTTCTCTCTCTATTCTAGCAGCCATGTTTATGGTCAAGCCACCGCACATGCCGCCGGGCTATGTGGATGCACCATTAGAAATGTGTTAAATGATAATTTCTTGATGATGTAAAAAGTCCCCAACACTTACAAATAGACTACATCTTTGGTTGATACAGTCAGCGGCTCTCTCGCATAGCAGTCCTTGCTGTTTACTTCCACCGTGGTGTTGACCACAGTTCGAGAAATGACGTCAGTGACGAAATCCTGGACAGCCTGCGCGTCGCAGGCGTTGGGCACGCACACCGCCCAGCGGAGAATCTCACCGCGGCCTGTGCGGAGCTGGGGATATCAATGAACCTTTATAAGTCCTGCTAAAGAAAAAGAATCGAATAATTAATATTATGCTTGTATTCTATTGCTAATATTAATTGTAGATACCATCCATCTATTGTCTAACTAAACTATAACTTAATTTTAAATGAGTGACGGTGTTTAATATTTAGGTACAGCGGGCTACGGCGGCGAATTATCGGGTCAACGCAATAAATGTGGCCGGGTACATCGCGACAACGCGTAGTACATCGCGAAAAGACGATGTTATATTTTTCTCTTTCTAACTAATCGGTAGTGGCGTATGGAAAAGAGATAGTCCCGGCTAGTGTGGACAGAACATCACGTATGCCCGACAACGATGATTTTAGCGCGCCAACGCGACACGAATTATCGTCCGCTAATGTGGCCCCAGCATAACAAAGCGCCTGCCAATGTTAACTATTTTTTCGATTTAACCTTATCGAACTCTATTGAAGCATACCTACTTGTAAGCCACGACGACTCTTTCCAATTTACCAAGTGATCGTTTTTACAATCATTTCTAATGTAAACACAAATAGGTACCGTCTGAACAAATAGGAAACGGTACCCCTAGCACGACAAAATATATTTAGGTATCGTTATCGTGATCGTATTATTTTGTATGAAAACTAGAGCAGCGCCTCTTTCGATCGTAGGTAGGTAGGTACCTATATGGAACAAAAATTCAATAAGTATTTGACAACAGGGTGCATACCATCAACTTTAAGACAGCGATTCAAAAATAGCGCGATGCAGAATAGGTTCCTAAAATGAATCGCTTTCTTTCGTACCATGACCTTCTAAAAACTGGATCGCAAATGAATTGCTAAATGTGAATGACCGAACGATTTGTGTCCTTATTTCTTCTACCCGTCTCTTTCACTCGATTCTGTCATGCCAGGAGAGTGAAAGGGACGGGTATAACCTGCAGGTGACATGTTAGCTTGGCCAAGTTATACGTCAAATAAGAGTTGATGACAGCTCAGCGGCTGTGAAATGTCATTGAATGATCACTGAATCGCTGTCATTGATATTAAGCTGTCGTGGTACGAATAAGCGAAGCAGATCAGTTTAGGTTCCTAAATAAAACCGCAATAAGAGTTGATGGTAGGCACCCAGCACTTTGACAGCTATTTACGGTAGCCAGAAACTATAGTTATAAATCGAATAGTAAACTAAACCATCCTCCAAAATCTGTCAAAATGCGGCTGTCAGAGTGCGGCTGCCAAACATGTATTGAAATTCAGTTGCTACACGTCCGAAAGAAGCGCTGCTCTGGTTCTCATACAGAATTATACGTATGATCACGATCACGGTTAGGATCATGACCGTTTTTCGTGCTAGGGCTACAGACTGCTTTTATCGAATATTATAATAATAACTTTTTACAGTAAATTTCATTGAGAAACTGTTTCATGGAAAACATGATAACGGATAAATATATACTTAAATACTTTTTGTTTGTAAATACATACTTAATATACTTACTTAGAAAACACCCAGACCAAGACAAATAGACATGTTCATGTACAAAAATATTTGTCTTATTCGGCAGTCGAACCCGAGACCTCTGGCGCAGAAGACAGGTATCGCAGAAGACAGGAGAGGTATCATACCCCTTCGCCAAATCGGTCGGTCGGTCAGTCGGTATTATGTTTTAAAGCTAACCTTTTTGCTTTCCTCCGACTGCGGCCACCTGATGGTAGCCAAGCAATACAGTCCGGCGATTTCCACTCCATCCTCTGTCGTAGTGGTCCCCACACACTCGTCAAAGTTTCCGAGGTGGAACGACGAGCCGAATAGCAACCCTTGCGGAGACTTCGAGGAGGCGTCGAACACTGCAAGACAAATGAACATCGTGAGTTTTCTTTTTTTTGGACCTCAAATAGCTGGAAAGTTTACATAGGTTTCCATGGAACTTCAATGTTTTTACCACACTTTTATTAGCTTCACTTGTAACTAAGTCACAATGTAAGAAAATCTTGGAATTCAATTTTAACCTACTTCTAATTGTCGTATTGATTTGAAACTTTGCAAGTCTATATGAATCCGATGACAATACAATAATTTGCTACCATCCAGCTGATCTGATGATGGAGTCAAGAGGTGGGCAATAGAACTCTTCAATGGCTGCTAGGAAACCCCTCGAGTTTAGCCTCCGTTGTTTCGTTCTGACGAGACCTATTCGCTACACTTGGTGGTGAGGGTCTGATGATGGAGCAGGAAAGAAGCCAGTGACAATTCTTAATGACCAATAGGAAATACCTCGAGTTTGTGATCATTTGTTTCGTTTTGATAAGACCTATTCGTTACACTTGGTGGTGAGGGTCTGATGATGGAGCTGGGAGGACCCATTGAAACTCCTTAATGACGTCAAGAAAACTCCTCGAGTTTGGGCTCATTTGTTTCGTTCAGACGAGACCTATTCGCTACACTTGGTGGCGAGGGTCTGATGACGAAGCTTTTTTTTTTATCCACAACGGGGTAGCACTTAGCCTTCATCACACCTGATGTTAAGTGGTAATAAGGCTGAAGGTGGAAGCGCACTACTCCCGGAATCCTCAATCACTGAGGAACTGGCTATCTTATCTTTAACTGCCGGAACACAATAATGCTGAAAACATCATTGTTATGGCGTCAGACTTAGATAAGATGGTGGTAGCTAGCCAGGCGGACTAAGAACAAGTCCTACCACCAACCAAACCGAATACAATATGTACCCCCACTGGGAATCGAACCCGGGACCTCTGGGTCTGAAATCCGTGGTGTGAACCACTAGACCACAGAGGCGGTTAGAAAAGCTGGGAGGAAGCCAGTGGCACTCCTTAATGGCCCTTCGAGTTCTGGCTCATTTGTTACGTTCTGATGTGACCTATTTGCTACACTTGGTGGTGTGGGTCTGATGATGGAGCAAGGAGGAGGTCAGTGGCACTCCTTAATGACCACTAGGAAACCCCTCGAGATGGGCTCATTTGTTTCGTTCTGATGAGACCTATTCGCTACACTTGGTGGTGAGGGTCGGATGATGGAGCAGGGAGGAAGTCAGTCGCACTCCTTAAGACCACTAGGAAACCACTCGAGTTTGGGCTCATTTGTTTCGTTCTGATTAGACCTATTCGCTACACTTAATGGTGGGGGTCTGATGATGGAGCAGGGAGTAAGTCAGTGGCACTCCTTAATTACCACTAGGAAACCCCTTGAGTTTAGGCTCATTTGTTTCGTTCTGATGAGACCTATTCGCTTCACTTGGTGGTGAGGGTCGGATGATGGAGCTGGGAGGAAGCCAGTGGCACTCCTTAATTACCACTAGGAAACCCCTCGAGTTTGGGCTCATTTGTTTCGTTCTGATGAGACCTATTCGCTACACTTGGTGGTGAGGGTCTGATGATGGAGCAGGGAGGAAGTAAGGGTTCGGCTCGCGCATCTGGTAACTAATAGATTCCACTTGAATTTGTAAAACTAAATACATACAATCACGCCTTTGAGTTATAATTTTTACGGGGTGGGCAGACACATGAATGGACTGTGAAATTGATTACCATCCTCATCCATAGCTTGCCATTTGTTAAACTAAAATGTAAAAAATAAATATGTAGTTTAAAAAACTATAAAAACACACTTTTATAGGAACAGACTGAAAGTACAAAATAATGCAAAGCATGCATTCAAGTACTTAATATTGACAACGCGCACCACGCTTTTTAATTTCAGTTAGGTACTGAATAGACGGTTATTTTGTACTTTCAGTCTGTTCCTATAAAAGTGTGTTTTTATAGTTTTTTAAACTACATATTTTGTTTACATAGGTTGCTAATGTTAAAAACAAATTCTAATTGATTAAGCCTCTCCAGGCTACAAAGTATCTGTGTCCCAAATTTCTGCCAAATCCGTTCAGTTATTTTGGCGTGATTAAGTAACACAAACATACAAACATCTAAACATTTAAACATCTAAACATCTAAACATCCAAACATCTCAAGTATAGAATATGGTGTACCTCAGGGTAGTGTCCTTGGGCCCATATTATTCCTAATCTATATTGATGACCTCTTGAGACTCTGTCTTCCACAGGGTAAGTTAATTTGTTACGCTGATGATACTGCACTCCTCTTTACTGATAAGACCTGGACTGGTGTTTTTAGTGCTGCTCAGGAAGGATTTAATGAGGTCTCGTTGTGGCTTCGCCGAAACATCTTGACCTTGAATCCCCATGAAACTAAATATGTTACTTTCGCTATGAGAACTTCTGGACTTCCTTCTCCAGAATTTTACATAAAGGCACATTGCTGTGGTGATTTTGAATCTGCATTGTGTTCATGCCTTAAATTGGAAAAAACTGACTCAATTAAATATTTGGGGTTAGTTATTGATTATTCTCTAACTTTTAAAGACCATATCACACTACTAATAAACAGACTCCACAAGTTGACATACGTTTTTAAGAAATTAAGACATGTAGCTGATTTCGATCTTCTTAGGAGGGTATACCTATCGCTATGCCAGTCTGTGCTAACTTATGGTATTCTAGCTTGGGGTGGTACATCCAAATCGACACTCTTTAGTTTAGAAATAGCACAAAGATATGTTTTAAAGGTCATGATGTTTCGGCCGATCTACTATCCCACTGTTCAGATATTTCTGGATTGTGACGTGTTAAGTGTTAGACAACTCTTTGTCGTGCAGGTGATTCTTTATCAGCACTCCCTTTTGCCTTTTGATCCTAATTTAACTACCAGACGTCTGTATTACAAAGTGTGCAAATCCATTGTTACTAAACACGCTTTTGCTCAAAGATTCTTTTTCTTTCTTGGTTCCTTTATTTATAACAAGGTCAATAAAATAATTAATATTTATCAACTTAATATGCATGAAGTAAAAAAGGTAGTTGTACAATGGTTAAAAACCATGTCTTATGATGATGTTGAAAATTTCTTAAAGGTTTTAATCTGATCTAAGTATTCTCTATTCCAATTTTATATATATTTATACACACCCTCTCCACACACATTCATTCGGACTCATTTTACTCACCATGAGAGGACGCCCTTTTACACTTACTTCTACTTAAATTAATCTTAATTCTTTAAGCGTTGAAATGCTATGCTTGCATCCTTTGTTTGTTTAAAATAAGAGCGCTGCACCTGAGATACAGTGTTACTAGTTCAGGTGCAGATGTCATTTTTCTTGTAATTAGATGTAAGAATATCATTTAAGTTGCCTGTTAGAGAAAAGATCTTTGTGATTTCAATAAAAAAAAAAAATTATTTATCTAAATTTTCACATTTATAATATTAGTAGGATTAAGTGTCTAGGTATGGCAAAGGTTCTTAAGGAAACGTGGCGTGGGTGTAAGAAGCTTATAACGTTTTTAATTGCCAGATTTAATAAAAGCTGCTTGTATATAAATAAACAAGTATTGATTTCTTGCATATAAAAAGAATATCTTTTATGTTGATCAAACAAATAACTTAAGGCCGGAAACAATTCACATAGGCATCCTCTGGAATTTTAAATTCTTTCGACTGTGCTGCCGTTGCCTTGCGAATATAAATTAGAAAGATTTATGTGAGATATTTTTTTACAATATCTGGCGGGAAACGGTGATATCAAAGTATGTAACAAAGAAAACATGAAGCACAAAAAGCATATCAATATTCGTATTCATATTATGTAAAATATAGCTAAAAAAAGCCTATTTACGTTATGATAAAAAATAAAAACCCAAAAACTTATTTACATAAATCATAATATTTTTCTTATCGCCATAATATATATAAACAACTAGCTTTCCGCCCGCGGCTTCGCCCGCGTGGACTACACGGCGTATCCCGCGGGAATGTGATATTTTCCGGGATTTAAAGTAGCCTATGTTCCTCTCCAGGCTACATAGTATCAATGTCCCAAATTTCAGCCAAATCCGTTCAGCCGTTTTGGCGTGATTGAGTAACAGATATCCAAAAACCTAAACTTAATATAATATAATAATTATAATATACATAATAATATAGTTTAATAAAAAAAAATCGTAGTAGTAATATATAGTAGGAAGTAGGATCATTCTTTAATTTAGTGTAAACATATTATGCTTCCAATGTCCAAGCCTTAGTTAAATACCAAAATCAAATACCAAATATTTGCTCTGAGTTCTGAACCAATCAACTTATTAAAATAATTTAATAATAATAACCGCTTTACTAAAACATCGAATTCTACATTGAAGTGTCATCTCATCTCGTCACAAATAAATCTTTATTCATAATCATTGTGGGTCAATTTATGTCTGTGCTCACTCTCGGCTGCGGGAAAGCGGATAGAAGCAGAGAGAGCAGGGTCAGAAACGGAATCGGAATAGAAATTCTATTGTCTTTGTCTATTCAATAAGGAGTGACAGAGACAGTGCATACATTCTGCTGTCGGAAGCGGTTCCGACGATTTGTAAATCAGGGGGCAGAAAAATAAAAACCTGGCTTGAGGCGCCACTTTCGCCTCGTCATTGTCAGAATTAATGTCGAATTCTATAGAAAATTTTAGTTCGTCACATTTCCGCAACATGGCGAGGTTTTTTATTTTTCTGGTAAGGCTTTATTAATTTACAGTGAATAAGTATTTATTTAACTAAGTACTACAAATCAAGAATAGTATACCTAATCGAGTTCAGCTTTACACAATTTCTCAATATTATTTCTTTGTCTTGCGCCATCATAGATCAAATAGTTTTGTAGTTTTACTTATAATCCAATTACCTACGTTAACTATAAAGGCCAAGACTCCCCCCATACATCATAACTATTCCTTTACTTTTGCACAAGAGTAAACATTAAAAAAAAGTTGACTGCATGCACCGCTACCGCAAACTGCAGTAAATCTTATTAAAGTACAGCAGTTTTCTAAACTTATTAAAAACTAAACACATGTTTATGTCTTTTCATTTGCGTTACTCAAGGAGATCATAAAATTTTTAACTTTCGCCATAACTATTTGTTATATTTTATTGTAAAACTGATAGTTAAGTTTCGTTATAACATTATTTATGTGTACATATTCATTAGTTTTCTTCAATTTACGTTTCCTCATTCCGCTGCCAATCAATGCCATTTTATGTTTAACTCAAGATAATGTTTAATTTGAATTTTGAAAGTCCGATCCATCTGGGCCAAAGATAAAAAAAAACTAGTTATGTATTAAGAAAATATATTAAAAATATTTCTGCTTCTTTTTTGTCGAGATATTATTTTATTATCTACGAGGATACAGGGTGGATTTATTTCATGATACATGGAGGGAAAGTACTCAAAATTATGGGGACAGCAATATTCACTGAAAGGAAACATTTCTTTATTTTTTATCATCATGTCAGCCGAACGTCGACGCCCACTGTTGGGCATAGGCCTCCCCCAAAGATCTCCACAATGATCGGTCCTGAGGGGCTACTCTGAAACGCAAAACCCGAAACTGCGTTATACCCGTCCCTCTCACTCCCCAGTTGTGACAGAATCGAGTGAAAGGGACGGAGCTAACCGAAGTTTCGGATTTGCGTTTCAGAGTACGGCTCCTGCGCTTATTTTTTATATGAGACTTAAATCTAAACAAGGCAAAAAAAAATCTCTCGGTCGGGGGACCACGAAAATAGAAGTACTAAAATGGGGTTCACCCTTGTTTGGTAGAACAACGTTTCGTCGAAAATCGGTTGGAGTAATTTTAGTTACAATAAAGTCATTTCACAGAATTATTCATTTGATGGAATGTTTATTTGTCATAATTTTATTTCGTATAATTATTTATTTGGACGAATGTCATTTTACCGAATTTTCAATTGCGCTAATTTTATTTAAACGAATGTTTAACTAGACTAATAATGATTTAGTCGAAAGATCGTTAATATTTGAGTGGCTCGGAAGTCCTGTAGAACACGTGATAGGTTAGAAATTTCGTTAATAGAAATTTCGCTGCGCTTCGCGATCGCCTTAAATTTCGTGGTTATTTTTTTTTGTATCAATACAAGTTATGGATTGTTTCACAAAAAAAAAATTATTTCTAACCTATCACGTGTTCTACAGGACTTCCGAGGACTACAGGGCTTTTCTTCCAAACGTTTTTAAACCAAACGATTATTATATCAAATGAACATTCTATTTTATGATCATTAGCGCAAATGTTGTTATCGCAAATGAATATTCGATGAAATGAACATTCTTTTTTACGATCATTAGCGCAAACGTTGTTATCGCAAATGAATATTCGATGAAATGAAAATTATGTCAATCGATATTATACAAAGTGATTATTTTCTCAAACGTTGTTCGATTTAGTGAAATTCGATCAAACATCGTTCTGCCAAACAAGGGTGAACCCTAAAATGGTACCTATATTATACGTTGGGATTCCCCAAACCGAGAGAGATGGTTTTTCTGTTTTTAGTTTTTTTTGTGTCGGAGGTTTAAAAAATACATCACAGATTAAAAAGAAACAACTTTTCCAAAGAAAATTACACGTCTACTCGACATCAAACCCACGGTATATCACTGTTTACTTTGTTAGAGAGATTTGATCCTTATGATTGGGTCTTTGTAAACTTTGATCTTATCGATTGATGCGATAAAACTACAGGTGTTATTTTTTTTTAATATAATCCGGTTTTATTTCTCGGTGTGGAAAGCGTATTTGTAAAAATCTATGAATGCATGTTTGCATCATTTCAAAAATAAAGGAATGTTTTCTTTGGGTGTGATTTGCTATCTTTATTATTTCGAATTCTTTCCCTTAGGTATTATGAAACAGTTCCATCCTGTATATCAGATGAAAAAGTATACTTTCGCTGGTCCTAATACTACTTCTCTCTACTCTGATGACGATCTTATCAAAACATCATATCACTTATGCCACGTTTTTACTGCAGTTTTCTTATATTTACGGTAAAATAATCTTATCAATGATTTGCGGATGTGTACCAGAATGTAAGCCCGTATGACGAGAAAAAACTTATCCAAGTCGTTAAGGCGACGAAATAGCATTGTTGTCAGACAGTTCACTGACTCATACGACCCGGTAGGCCAGTCACCGCGTAGGTATCGTATTTCCTACAATGATAATACCTATTACGTTACTCTGAATTATGCAGGCACGCACTTTACCGGCAATTTAAATGGCTCATGAAGATGAAGACAATAGAAAAACAAAAGAATGGGAGGCGGAAAATCTGGCGGTCCTTGCGTGCGTCCTCGCAAGATCAGACGGTTTACTTGTAGGTACTTACTTAGTATTGGAAATCGGTGATGAATTTTTATCTTTGTTGAATGTAGAACTGTTGTTGCATTTTGCAATTAAATTGGCAAGTTCTTTAACTTTTCAATATTTTAACAAATGTTCATAATCGAAATATTTCTTTACCAATTTCTTAACCCCTCTCCCGATGGCTGTCATGCCATGACAGCAAAATGTAAGTGTTTAATTAACGTTGTATCGTTAATAAATCTGTTTTTTTTTTATCAACAACGGGGTAGCACTTAGCCTTCATCACACCTGATGTTAAGTGGTGATAAGGCTGAAGGTGGAAGCGCACTACTCCCGGAATCCTCAATCACTGAGGAACTGGCTATCTTATCTATCTTATCTCTAACTGCCGGAACACAATAATGCTGGAAACATCATTGTTATGGCGTCAGACTTAGATAAGATGGTGGTAGCTAGCCAGGCGGACTAAGAACAAGTCCTGCCACCAACCAAACCGAATACAATATGTACCCCCACTGGGAATCGAACCCGGGACCTCTTGGTCTGAAATCGGTAGTGTGAACCACTAGACCACAGAGGCGGTTAAATGTTCTGTTGTACACTAGTAGACATTACAAGAAAATAAATCTCTTGCATGTTAAACCAAGTATGTATAAACATTTAACTACTATAGTATATTATGATACAAGTGAGCTTAGGTTGCTCATTATACACGAGGCTGTGGGTTGCAGCCCGAGCCGCAGGCGAGGGCGTAAATAAGCCGAGTGTCTAGTGAGTAAGTTGCTCACGAGTTTCATACGCACTTTTTCAACACACTTGCGAGGAAAAACAAACATTTATTGCATACATATTGTATTAACCTAATATTAACGAAGGGAAAAAGCGCGCAAGTTTTTTTTTTTGCACGCGCCAAATGTGAGGTGATTGATTACATACAGCTATACAGCCTACTTCAAAATAATTAAGTATAATAATAGTGATAAAATGCAAATGTTTTATAACAAATTATTGTGAATTATAAATAATTTGATAATAATATACTTATTTATGTTTTTTGTCTTAATTAGGGACACATTTATTTATTCTAAAAACGTAAATGGATTTTCAGCCGTATAAAACCTCTTTGTTGTTACAAAAAAAGAACTGTGTCTATTCCCGCTGAAATTGAAAATGCTCTGTTGACTCGCATATAACTTGCACTTAGGTACTAACTTAACTTTGTAGGGATACTGTATTACCCGGTTAAATTGAAAAGTCTCTGTTTACTCGCATATAATTTGCAGTTAGGTACTTACTTAACTTTGTAGGGATAATTCTATTACGCAACTAGTACTGTAATATTATTATGCACGCGTGGGTTATAGTTCGGTTTATGGCCCTAAGATCGATGTAATAAGGCTCACTTTATGAGCAAGTGTGTTGAAAAGTATATATACCTACTAACTAAGCTGTAACACAATATAATATGTTCTTGGTCTATGAAAGTATGTGTGTGTGTGTAAAGATATATCAGCTTTTCACGAAAGCACAGTAACCGCACAAATGATTAATTTAACGAATCTCGTATTACTCACAGCAAATCAACCGTTTTAAACGCTTTTGTGTGGAAATTGATTGTTTTCAACAATTTGACATTGATGTCAAATACTTACGCAATTACCTACCTAGGGCTAAATTCAATTACGTACCTAGCCTACCTCCAGTTGGGGATAGGTGAGGCTTGGGTGAGGCACGATTTTTCGCCTTAACATTATTAAAATTTAATGTCAAAACATTGTTAGTCAACAATATTCTGCGTCAGAACAAGCAATCGCAATAAAAAGAAAATATTTTCTTCTAAAGTTACTAAGAAACTTAATGTACCTATACAGGCACGTTTTCAATTTTATTATTACGTCAAAATAATTTTTAACCATTTTGTAAAATAAAATTGTTCGTTCTTATTTTAAATTTCGGTCTAACAAAAGACGATCAATTATTTAAGAACTTTCATTTATAACTTTACTTTTTAATACTTTCTTTTATCGAGATTTTTGAACAAATGACACGAGTATGACAATGTGGCGTAAGCCTAAAATATTATTCTGCGGTTTCATGAGCGCGACAACTTGACAGCCTTCAGGGCGACAGCGTAATAATGAAATGTACGTCTGTCCGTCATAATATTAAGTTGCAGAAGGATTTAAGGATAAGAAAACAATGGCCCGAAAGATAAATATTTATCTATCAAACAAAAAGACCAATACAATATGTTAGTTTGATGCCTAAGTAGGTACATTTATTACCTACTAGCTTTCCGCCCGCGGCTTCTCCCGCTTGGACTAGGTACACGACGTTAGGCCGTGGGTTTTTTTTTGATAAAAAGTATCCTGTGTTCCTCTCCATGCTACAAAGTATCTGTGTAAGTACCAAATTTCAGCCAAATTCGTTCAGCCACTTTGAGCAACAAACATCCAAAAATCTAAACTTTCACGTTTATAATATTAGTAGGTTTCTTTCCTTTATTAGCAGTTTACAAATTATAATAATTTAAATATCGAACTTCTTACTAAATAAATATTCTTCTTTGTGTTTAATCGCCAGCAAATCAAGTTTGGCAATTGCTCCATAAAAACGGCTCTTATAGCCTTCGTGATAAGGGCGACATTAAGATTTACACGTGCTGTTGATCCCATACGCGTTAATTTTCCCCCCACTTAACCAGCCAGGCTTGTGGTAGGCAGAAAACAAGACATAAAATATCGTTACCCAAGTTTATATTAGAAAAAGTTTTTATGGCACTTCCGTCTACATAATGTATAGCATCATTTCGGAATACGTACAGTGTACTTAATGATCAGTTTACATTAGTGCGAATTAGCGGAAAAATATTAGGTAAGTACCTACCTCAAATGTCAACAACTAAGGACTATGTCAATATAAAATATTGATAAATTTTGCAACACAGATAGTTTTGTTTTAGAATGCCTTGATGTGACAAAGTTCTATATTGTTAATATAATATTGCTCGGGTTTACAATACTTCGCGAGAGTTGACAAGAATTGTTTGGTTGGTACACATACAAACTCTTTACCAACCAAACCATTCTTGTCAACTCGCACGAAGTACTTATTGTAAATTATTTATTTAGTTAATCCAACTTAGTTCTTCAAATAAGGTAACATCAATTTTATATTAGAACTAGCTTTGCCCGTGGCTCCGCCCGTGTGCGATTCGGAGAACGCATACCTTCGTTTCATCCCCTTGGAGGTTTTATTTAACACAATCTTTTTTTAGCGGATGCCATCGTCTTTTACCGATCTGCTTGCCAAATTTCAGCTGGATCCGCTCCGTAGTTTGAGCTGTGCGTTGATAGAACAGATAGTCGGTCGTCACCTTTGCCTTTTATATACACCGTAATGTTTTTATTACCCCGGATAATTTAAGGGATTATTCTACTCATGAAAACAAACAACTTATAGGTATTATCCAAAATGAAATCGTGAAAAAGAATCAGCTGTTCCATATAAAAGTGCAAAAATATTTACTTAATCAAAATGTAAAGAATGTCAAAATAGGATTGTGAAAAATGGCGCTATAAGCAATGTATAGCTCAACATTACTTTAATATTGCGTTAACAGATAATAAATATTAGACACCATCACATGCATTGTTCCAAAACCAAGGTATAGTAGCTTAAGCACTAGTGTTATGGAAATTGGAAAGAACGACGGGTATTACCACGTACACCCAGACCCGAGGAAATATTGAAAAGTTCGTTTTTAACATTTACCCGACCGGGAATCGAACCCAGGACTTCTAGAGATAGCGGCACCTTGAAACCGGTGCGTACTGGTGTACGGCCATAGAGGTCATCAAACAGATGATAGTATAGGGTAAGTATTTCCTTTTTGAAAAAACACAACAACACAAAAAAAACTGTATTGAAACATGAGTTTCCATGCCATTACCCTTACCTATCTAGTAACGAGACATTAGTAGTCCCGTCTTGCGCGACCTTCGCTCGCGGCGAATGCGTAATGCGTAGGTATATTCGGGAGCGAATTCGGAGCGCGCCCTGCACTGTGGTAATGACCTGAATTGTGCAATTTTACGCCGTTTTAATGAACTGATGCTAAGATTAAAAAAAAACTACGATAAGCTAAGTAAAATTTGTTCGTGTATTTTTAAGCTAATTATGGCAATGTGGCCAAAAGATACAAGATAAATAATAATAAATTTCAAAGTTTTAAAAATAACAAAATTTATCAAATTACTCTCATTTTGCAAAATATTCTAACGAAATAAGTATGCTTATGTCAATTACTTTTCTTTTTTTTTAAAGATAAATATGCTTATTTTTACACCAAGCATACGCCAATTAAAAATATACATGGCATTATTTAAATTCCACTAGATCGGTGCATATAAACTAAAACGACTTGTGTGGCTCTGACTTATGAAAAATACTCACGTACTATATTTTTGTTTCTATGCAGCCTAAAGTTTTTTATGTTATCTTTAATTTCAGTACCTACATAAATTGTTTCAAATAATCATGTAATTTTTGAACATTTATCAGTTACTTACTTACATAGATACTTGCTTGTAACATGACCGGTGACATAAGTCAAAACACACCGTTTTCTCCTATAATCAGTGCAGTGTTTTAAACTACCTTAGAATCAGCAACTTCCGTTCAACAACGATCATTTAACGATAGTTTTCGTGCGTTTCTTAGTAGGTACTGGCGATTGCGGTACTTTTAAATTGATGAAATAAAACTGGCTAGACAACATGTCAGTAAGTAACTCAAATGGATTGGGAAGTCCCATCTGAGCAGTTAGATTCGAATTACATTTTCTGGTTGTATGAAAAATATTTATTTTATATAATGTACGCTATATACATAAAATTATTTGCAAATGCCAAATAAAGAATCGACATCAGCGTTCAATATTTGTGCTTCCAGGTTGATATTAAACATAACGCCTCCAACGAGGCTTGTCTATTTGAATTCGGCTTAAGGATAAGGTTAAAAGGCACTAATTATATGATTTTTTAACATATTTGATTGAATCAGTCGTCACCTGGCGGACGCCTCTAACCATGGTGAAAAAAGAAAAATATGTAGCTTACTTCCGCAAAAAACACAACATGCAAGATGCACCCCCCGCTCGCAAAAAATTGCAAATGCACACCACAAAACCACCAGTGCAAAATACCTGCATTTAGCAAGATAGCAACACACCTTGCACCTTCAGTAGTGCCTTCACCAATCAGACTACCAGCGAAAACCAGCATCGAATTTCGGTGCTGGTTTTCGCACGATCTAACTACTGATGATGCTCCGGGTTGGGGCGAAACACATGTAGAGTAGGTAGTCTAATTGGTGAAGGTGCAAGGTGTGTTTCTATCTTGCTAAATGCAGGTATTTTGCACTGGTATTTTCGTGGTGTGCATGTGCAATTTTTTGCTTTGCATCTTGCATGTTGTGTTTTTTGCGGAAGTAGGATACCTACCTACATATTTTTCTTTTTCACAATTTTTTATAATTTTTCGGGTCCTTTATCTACAACGGGGCTACAACAACTATAACTATTTTTTTTATTTAAAACTGGGCAGGCATTTGACCACCATCTTGTTTAAATTAATGGATGTGGTCTAAGATGTTGCATGCTTGCCCAGGAGATGCCTGCAAAAAAGGGTATATCTGTCTGTGGCATCGTAGGTCCTACACGAATTGAACGATTTTGATGCGGTTTCTTTTGTTCAGAAACCGACGTGATCGAGATGGTTTTTTGTGGAAATTTTGTTTTCTTACTTTTTAGAGTTTTATTTTTGGTCCAGTCAAAATAAATGTTTTTGTATTGAGTAGGTTGCAGTAAAAGCACTTCGGGTGATAATTTAGAATAACATAAATTAATACTTGAAAAGCCGGAAATCAGAATAATCCCTGATATTAACTACGTACTTGTTGGTTAATTAATCAATAAAGTAAGAAAATACAATTTGGGTGTGACCAAGAAATGGAAAACTGGTGATTTTGTTCATGTTAGAGACTTTTAGAATGCTTTCATTGAGGAATAAAAAATGTCTTGTCAAGGTCGATTTATTTCGAATATTCTATATCAAATTGTTTCTAACTTAAGAACAATATTGGCACTCCGAGTGATATTTAAACGTCGTAATGTGTAGAATATTGTTCTTACGTCAGGGATTACTTGCATTTAATAATCTATATGGTATACATAGATTAAATTATAATATTCACCTAAAGTGCCTTTTTGTCTAATTTATAAACGACCGAAATACAAATTTAGGTATTTCTCACGAACGCACACCAGTATACCTACAAAATCACGATGAGTGCTCAAAACAATGGCAATACTATTATTTTAAAATAAATTTCTTAAAGGTTCAATTAATGTGACCCCAAACCTTATTTTGCTTAGACTATTTGTGTCGGGAGCTATTAAATTTGTTTTTTTTTCTAACTAAAGTTTCAAACACTACACTAAGGTTTCGTTCCAGTATATTATATTACCTGGTATCTCTTTATTAACAAGATTCTGATTAATTAATGTTATCAAGTTGACTCATTCGTTACCACATTCGTTACCATATGAGCATTAATACGTCACGCACGCTACCTTTTACGTTTGTTGCATTGACTTCAAGTTGAAGTCTTTATTTTAGGCGAGTGCAAGTTCTGCATACAAAATACAATCGCCAATTCATAAATGTTTACCGATGGTTCTAGAAGATGTTACAATATAACACGGTGGGGAGCTCAGATAGGGACCTTCAGATCTTTATTAGTTACCGAGTTTCCGCCTACCTAGAGTCTCGTATGCTACAAATCTTAAGTGGCAGAACAATAATTTTAAACTTAGTTTAAAATCCCACGATAATTTATAATATGATCCCATATTACATTTCCATATACAAAGATAATTTAAATTTTTCGTGCCACTAAAAAAAATATAACAAAAAGGAATCTGAATAACATTTTAAGATTACTGTCATTATCAGTTTATGTATCTTCCATATAAAAAAGCGTGTCAATAAAAACTTTGTTTTTATGAAGATTCATCTAAATTAGTCTCTGTATTTTTTTTTTTACTTAAATAGCAACGCAGTTGATGTGAGATTACTGAGTTTAAAATGGTTTCACTCGTTAAGAAATTATTGAAAGCAAATTTCTTTTTTCTCGTACTATCATAATTTAACATAACCAGAAGAAATCATAAACGTAGTCTATTTTTTATTTGTTACCATTTAGCTAAACAGACATGTAACAAAAAATTACAATTCAGCATTCATAAAAAATCATCCTATTATTTATTGATGTTTGGATGTTTAGATGTTTGAATGTTTGTTACTCAATCACGCCCAAACGGCTGAACGGATTTGGCTGAAATTTAGGACACAATACTTAGTAGCCTGGAGAGGAACATAGACTCCTTTTTATCCCGAAAAAAAATCAAAGTCCCGCGGGATAACGTCGTGTATTCCATAAGTCCCCGCGGGCGAAGCCGTGGGCGGAAAGCTAGTTATTGATAAAGAAAATAACATAATTATTACAACTTGGAGTAAGTACTTAAATCATTCTTTGTAGTCACCCATTAATCGAAACCCGTCTACGATTACTTATTTCCTCTGCCACGGGAAAACTCTTTGTCTTTGTTTAACACAAATTACTACTTCCACTGAACACAATGGAAACCTTTCCACGTAAATAAAGTAAACGTTCTGAGTCAGCTTTGAACTTGATGTGACTCGCTATGTAACAATTTATTGCGTAATTGGATTAACAGTGGAGAGTGATGCAGTAGTACACTTCTGGCGATAATCTTGATCAATCGTGTTCGATAGACGACAGTGTAGTAGTACCTAAAGGGCCCCACAGGCGATCAGTCCACCTGTTGGCAACGGTGTGTCAGTTGGCCGCGGATTTAAGGCTCAAACAAACTGAGCTTATGTGATGCCACGTATCTGATGTTACATCCGTCAGAAGACATCGGTTTTTATAGTAAATGCATTAAATGTATGCACTAGAAGTACACTTATCTTAAAACACGTCACACACATAAGTGTGCTTCTAGAGCATACATTTACTATGAAAACCGATGTCTTCTAACGGAAATACATCACATACGTGGCATCACATAAGCTCAGTTTGTTTGAGCCTTTAGAATTGAAAGCTGATGCGCAGGCATAGTGTGTGGCCGCCGGAGGGCGTGCCTAATGTCGACAGTTATCGGCCGGACAGAAACTTCGGACTAAATACTAAAACTGACGACTATCAACTGCTAGTATGTGGCCTCAAAGCTGATTTTTCGACTATTGCCGACAGGCAATGATCGTACTAGTCTGTGGCCGATGGAGGTCTCGTCCGTCATAGGGCCGATCCGATCTAGGAGGTCTAGGTGGACTGATCGTCTGTGAGGCCCTTAAGGGTGTTTCACGTAGAAAGCTGGCACCGATCTGTCAGTCAGTACAGTACTTATCGGAACTGGGCACAAGTAGTCAGTGCAGGCAGTCTGTGTACTTTATACTGAACCAGCGCCGATAAACGCCGCGCGCCGACTACTTCCGACTTGAAGGTTGCATGACAACTAAATTGATTCCATTTTTTTAAATGAAATGTTGCTTGCAGCGTAATAGGAATTTTAAACTATTTATAAAAATTACCGATTCTTTTAAAGTGCCCATAATTTATATCTTTTTTTGTTGTTATACTTAATAACCTAACCGCAGACACATTTAATAACCCTTCCCAAAATAGCATCAAACTATCATTATGCAAATTTGATTACAAAAATACCACGTTGTAATATATAGATTTAAATCTTAAAAAAGTTTTCATTTTTTTATTTCTTGTGTAAGGCAGGCCTCATCTGCGTGAATTCCTAAGGCGCCGGGCACACGGAGGCGGTCTAGCGGTCAGAGTTCCGAGTTCTGCGTTCTCTGTAATACCTATATGCCGTGTCTTAAAAACCTACACACACAAAAGCAGTCAGACGGTGGCGGTTGGCGCCTTCTGTTAGAGGACCATTCCATTTTGAAATCGAGTGACACCGGTGACATTTTTGAAGTAAGAACAACGTGTGAGGTGTGGATTACTGAACTCCATCCGGCCTAGCATGAGCGGCTTATAACGCGCGATACGATATGGTACGGCATTCCGTCTTGCTTACACCTTAGTGGGGTAAGCAAGACAACTTGCCGTACCATATCATATCGCGCGTTATAAGCCGCTCATGCTAGGCCGGCTGATGTAGGTATAGACCAGTGTGAGCAACTGTGAACGCTGAAGACAGAATGCGACCGCAGAACGCGGTCTGCGTTCTGCAGGAGCGATGTGTTCGGCGCCCAAATTTTTATTTAGTATCGTTATTTATTTAGGTATAAATATCTGAACCTATTTTTAGCATGTGGGATTTCCGTTCCTTAAATAAAAGTGAGACTGATGATATAATTAAATTCATTGTTTACATTTTGATGACCGATTTGGCGCAGGGGTAGGATACCTGCCAGAAGGCAGGCAAGCGCCAGAGGTCTCGGGTTCGATTCCCGAACAAGACAAATATTTGTATGCATGAACATGTCTTTTTGTCTTGGTCTGGGTGTTATCTATGTATAATAAGTATGTTTTTATTTAAAAAAGTATCTATGTATTATGTTACAGTTAGCTAAAACTAGTACTTATTTAGTTGAAACGAGTTTTCACTGGTTAAAACTAGAAACTAGTTGTTACCGAATGCCTATTTTAAAACTAGAATTAACTATTTAGTTTAAGGACCCTATTTGTGATGACATTTTTTATTTTATTGTAAGTACTAGTTTTCCGCCCGCGGCTTCGCCCGCGTGGACTACACGACGTTATCCCTCAGGAATGTGACATTTTTCCGGGATAAAAAGTAGCCTATGTTCCTCTCCAGGCTACAAAGTATCTGTGTTCCAAATTTCATCCAAATCCGTTCAGCCGTTTCGGCGTGATTGAGTAACAAACATCCAAACATCCAAACATCCAAACTTTCACATTTATAATATTAGTAGGATTAGAGCCAACGCGCACTTGTGATTTTTAATCGGGCGATAGTTTAGTCAGAATCGTAAGACGATCGTGATCAAACTGTCGGCCGATAGTTTGGTTTTGAGAGCCTGCGCGCACTTTTGATTTTTAGTCGACCGATAGTTTAGTTGAATCCGGGCGCGCGCTCACATAGTCCTTCATGCACAGGCCGATAGTTGTGCAATAGTTGTCCGATAGTTGTGCGACAGTTGTACAACTATTGGCCAGTCATTTTCGATAGTTCGATACTGAATGCGCCGTCTACCGATAGTTGGGCGATAGTTTTGTTGAATGCAGTGCGCGCGCTCACATAGTCCTTCATGCACATTACCGCCCGGCCGATAGTTGTGCGATAGTTTGATCGTACAACTATCGGCCAGTCATTTTTGATAGTTTGATCAGTCGATAGTTTAATCGTCAGTGCGCGCACTGCCATATAAATCTATACTGAATCCGAGAACGATCGAACTAACGGCCGATTAAAAATCACAAGTGCGCGTTGGCTCTTAAGCAACCTTGTGTTACAAACAGTACTGGTAAACTGCAAGAGCAAGTATCAAACAATCAACAAGGGTAACAATTAGTTTCATTATTATTATCATCAAATACAAGGTTTTTCGCAATCATTACAATATTTACCTCATATCTATATTACAAATTACAATACTAATTTCATAAACTAAATACATTAATATGAGACTATAATTTGTTTTACCCAGCCAAACAGAAAAATTATATATTTATACAACCTAAGTATATACCTACCTCCTTTTTTATTTATAAAATTTTTTATATCTTAAAATATATTTTTGTTTTATAACAAACTTTTTGTATGAAAACTTTTGCTCTTTTGGGTTTTATAAAGTGCAAATAAAAATCATTTATATTGGCTGTTAGTGCGTCCGCTGCTTCCTGTATTTCAGGCAATGCAGGTAAATAAAATTCGTACAAATGCAGAGTCTCTAGTTCCGCTTTAAGAAATAAATTTCTAAGACTCAAATTAATTAAGAGTCCCCATATAATTCGTCATACTAGGTAGTAAAGAAAATACCTTGATTTCAACTTAAAACTAACCTGTATAAAACCAGAAGACTTCAAGAAAGATCTAGAAACACTTAATACATTTTAGAGCCTTTAACTGTAGGAAATGGTCACTGAATGCCTAAGCATAGTCCTTGCACAACGCAATCGCTGGTTGCACAACGTGGCCCGACTAGGATCTAGTCAAGGGTCAGTGGCCTTTCACAGCTGGCCACATTAATCTGTGCAATAGTGCTAGATCATTAAAATTGGATACTCCTATTTGCTCCAGCCGAAGTCAGCCGGTAGTCAAAGTTTATTTATTCCAGAACGCTAATTTATCAAATCAATATTATTCGTTCGTCGTAAAAAAAATTTTAATAACTAAAAAATAAAAAGCATGTCAATTAAAACAAATTCCATATTAAAGATTTCAATTAGATTTCTTTTATTTTTTACTAGCTGTGCCCGCGACTTCGTCCGCGTGGAATAGTGACTTTCGGCAGCATTTTTAATTTTTAAGGCTAATAAGCTATTTTGTTTTTTTTTATTTATCCTACTTATCCTACTTCCTACTAATATTATAAATGTGAAAGTTTAGATGTTTGGATGTTTAGATGTTTGGATGTTTGTATGTTTGTTACTCAATCACGCCAAAACGGCTGAACGGATTTGGCTGAAATTT
Organism: Crambus lathoniellus; assembly: GCA_949710035.1. Classification (NCBI taxonomy): domain Eukaryota; kingdom Metazoa; phylum Arthropoda; class Insecta; order Lepidoptera; family Crambidae; genus Crambus; species Crambus lathoniellus. Next base: position 26,591,525 of record OX453304.1, read on the forward strand.
GGGACACAGATACTTTGTAGCCTGGAGAGGAACATAGGCTACTTTTTATCTCGGAAAAACATCACATTCCTGCGGGATAACGTCGTGTAGTCTACGCGGGCGAAGCTGCGGGCGGAAAGCTAGTAATATTATAAATGTGAAAGTTTAGATGTTTGAATGTTTGTTACTCAATCATGCCAAAACGGCTGAACGGATATGGCTGAAATTTAGGACACAGATACATTGTAGCCTGGAGAGGAACATAGGCTACTTTTTATCCGCATTCCCACATTTCACATTCCCGCGGGATAAGGTCGGGAAGTCCACGCGGGCGAAGCCGCGGGCGGAAAGCTAGTTTAATATATATTAGTACAGCGCTATGAATGCTATGATACATATTAGCACATTAAAAATTTACATAACATAGCCTTCCGACCGCGGTTTCGCCCGCATGTACTACACTACGTTATCCCGAGGTAAAGTGATATTTTTAGTCTATGTCACTTTCTAGCTCCTAAACTACCCGCACATACTAAAATACACGTCAATTCGTTGCTCCGTTTTGATTTGAAAGACGGACATACAAACAAACATACTTTCACATTTATAATATTAGTATAGACTGTATGTCAAAAGAAAATACTTATAACGCTGAACAACTTCTCTTAAGATGCTATATTTGTATCTCTTATAGTTTAGCTGGGTTCCACATCAGGTGTGCCAGACCTTCGATATTTTTCCGTCAATAGAAAATGTTCATTACGTGAAACAACTTTTCTTAAGACGCCATGTTTGTATCTCATATAGTTTATCCTGGCTGCTAGGGTTCCACATCAGGTGAACCAGACCTTCAAACTTTGTACGTCAATAGAAAGTGCCCATCACGTTTAACAATTTTCCTAAAGACGGTATTTTTATATCTCTCATAGTTTGGCTGGACTGCTATGGTTCCACATCAGATATTACGATCTTCAAAATAAATTATAGCCTATATGTTGGCGAGGGCCAATAGCTGTATAACAAAAAAAGTTTCATCAAAATCCGTTCAGTAGTTTTTGTGTGAAACGCGGACAACAGACAGACAGACAGACAAAAAATTCAAAAACTATATTTTTGGTATCTGTTTCGTTTAAGAAGACCCCTGGTGGTATTTTTTTCTATTTCTTTTCAATGTACAGAATTGGATCGTTTACAGTTTTATTATAAGTATAGATTTTCTGGGTGCATTTCTTCTAAATTCCGAATTTTAAATTCGTAATAAGTTGTCGGCGGTATACTCATCAGTAGATGTCCCTTCACTTGAATAAGGTCCCTAGAAAGGCATCTGTCAAAAAACCCATATTTTGAATGTACATGCTTAATAAAAACAATTAATGAAATAGAGTCTAAATTGTTTAATTTAGACCCCTTATTCCAAAACGTAGACTAAAAAAAGTAGCCCTGTTTAAAACTGGTACTAAACTGGTGCTAGCACTTTCATTTCCCAAATGAAATACAGAATTAGCATCCATTTTAAACCAGGTCTAATTTTAGTCCACGTTTTTGGAATAAGGGGAAAATAGTTTGGCGCGATAAACTAAAAAGTGGTTTAACGTAATTTTTAACACTTTTCCCTTTTCACGTGTAAAATAGTAGATTGTACAACAAGTGCATAAAAAGTACCATTTTACCCGAGACGTATATATCTACCCGAACCGTTGGCGAGGGTGGATAGTCAAGTCGAGGGTAAAATGGGTTTTATGTACGAGTTATACACTCTGCTTTTCACTTCGATTGTGAGGAAATTAGTAGCAAATATTTTCCGGGAAAACTTTTTTTCTTTTTATTATACGCGGCAGTGGCAGCACAGTAACTTAGCATAGATTGTAGTCCATAATGCTCTTGAAATAGTTATTTCTTGCCTAATAATAATAATATTATAATAATAATGTTGCCTAGTTTTATTAATGTAGTAATTTAATATGGATAATGTACAAAATTGAAGAAATAGAATGAAATAACAAGTTTATTTCACGAAGCTTAATTGTGTATGTGACTGTTTGCCTGACGACCTTTGTCTTAGAGTCTGAATCTTAGACGAAGATTTTTCTTTATGCACTAGAGCATAAAAAGCGATTTTATGCAGCCTATACCCATCATAAACACGAACTTTAGGAGCATGAGAAGTGAAATAGTAGATTGTACAACAAGTGCATAAAACGTACCATTTTACCCGAGACGTATATATCCATCCGAGCCGTAGGCGAGGGTGGATAGTCAATTCGAGGGTAAAATGGGTTTTATCTACGAGTTATACACTCTGCTTTTCACTTCGAGTGTGAGGAAAATAAATAACAATATTGCAAAACAGAAAAAATAAAGACTTCGCCATATTGGCGGGAAGACTTTCTTTTTTTTTATACGTAGCAGTGGCAGCACAGTGACTTTAGCATAGATCGTAGTCCATAATGCTCTTGAAATACTTATTTCTTACAAAACTCATTAATTTTGCCTAGTTTTATTAATTTAGTAAGTAATTTAACATGGATTGTGTACAAAATTAAAGAAACAGAATGAAAATACAAGTTTATTTAACGAAGTTTAATTGCGTGTGTGACTGTTTACCTGACGACCTTTGTCTTAGAGTCTGAGACTTAGACGAAGATTTTACTTTATGCACTAGAGCATAAAAAGCGATTTTATGCAGCCTATACCCAACATAAACACGAACTTTACGAGCATGAGATGTGAAAAGATTATTATGCAAGTTCCTACAATATGATATCAATTCATTTTAACAATTAAGTATAAGGAACCAGTTATAACTCACATCAGTCACTTCCGCCGTTTCTCCAAGGTCGGTGCTACGGTCAGCACGCCAAAACCAACACCTATTTATTACATTGGCATGCTAATCAACGATTTCGTGTACTCGATATAAATTTAGTTTAACTTAACGATATTTTTAGACCGATATTTCTAAATGTAAGTATGCTACTTGTGGAAGCGTTTCAATGCGCACTCTATTATGTGTTACAATTACAAACTCGCGTCACTAGAGTTTGTGATTGTAACACATAATCGTTCTGGTGGCGTTGTCGACATCTCAATAACGAGATTAGCCCCCTGCTTCACAAACTGTCGGAAACGAAATCGGATACGAATTCTATGCTATGTCTTTGTCTAATTGTCTATTCTATAGTGAGTGACTGAGACAGTGCATTCATTCCGCTGTCGGAATGTGTGCACCGTCTCTGACACTATACTAAAGTAGTATAACTTACTTACCAACAATGATGTTATCAACATATAGTTAGGTAGGGCAAGAGACTCCTTTGTGGCCACTTTTAGGATTTTTTCACTTTTAAGCACTAAGTAAATGGTCAAATTATATCTTAAATTATAGAGAATGTATTAAACTTTAAAGGTAGGTACTACATTTTCCAAATATAAAAAGTAAAATAGTTTTTTGTATATCTTAACACAAAATGTATGAGGTGCCAAGTGCCCCGGTTTTTTTTCCACTTATTGGGTAGTCAAAGTTTTGTACGTACTTATAGCGAAAAATCAAAACCAAACACAGCTTAAATCAATATTTCTAATGTGCTATATAGAAACCAATCAATTGCAAAACAACATAATTTGTAAAAAAACAATGGTTTAAAATAAATTTCAGCTTTAGCAAATTCCTTAAAATTTTCATTGAAATTTTTTTTTAAACTTAAAATGGTGTTTATTGAAAAAAAAAACGTGTGACATAAGGAATTCTAACGATTGTTATTACTACAGAAAATTCCATGTTCTGTGGTTATATATCTTATTTTAATTGCCTTTGGCTAAAATGACGAAAAGTTATTTATAATACTTTAAGAGTAAAAAGTGCCCAAAACCGGTACACTAGCATCGCCAAAACCGGGGCTTCTGCTCTAAGTATTATTTTTATGAATCACCAATCATTTATAAAATTTATTTTTGTGTACGAGAAACTAGTTTGGTTTTTTCTTGTGGCTTTTAATATGCTTACTACAAAAAAACAAATACAATTCCAATTAGACCACAGATATTAATAAATTGATTTTATTTTAATCTCGATTCCTCTATGTACGTACATTAAACCTGTTATGCCTATAAATAGATATCACTACAAATCATATCATTAAAAATTGTGTAAAGTCTAATGTTGTAAAGTGGCAACATGACATGACACGGTTAGTAAGAAAATTTAGTAGGTTATATTTTTAGTTGCTATATTTTTATTAGATAAGTACCGAAATGTTTAGTATCTTAAGGTATAAGCTGAACCAATTAAGTTATTGCCAAGGTCAGTTTTAAGGTTTTGCCGTCAACAGTCTTTTTTTTAAATCAGCCCAGGTAAAAATCTTTAACGACTTAAGGTCACAGCACACTTATTAACTCGTAAACGAAACGTAAACGTATCAACTCGAGCAGTTATAAGGCTTCCATCACACTGCCTCCGGTTTCCGCACTACCGGACGGAGATGCGGCGTGATTTGTCATACACTGCGGGTTTTGTATGCACATCAAGATTCTACAGCCATAGTTAAGAAGCGCACTACCACAAACCGGAGCGGTGTGCGGTGCAGTGTGGGAACCGCCTTAGTATTAATTGTATGAAACTCCCTACTGCAACGCACACTTATCGGAATCGTAAAGTAATCGCCTCCCTTCGGGACGATCCGGTTCGGTTATGAGCTTACCTTAGCTTGACGCCTGGTTGACGGCGAGGCGAAAGGCTATACGGTGCGATCCCTTTCCAAGTTGATAACTGTCCAGTGACCTTTAGCCGAAACACGGATGGAGCTATTTTTAAGTCTGTTGCCAGTTTACAAAAAAAACTATTAGGACAAAAACTGCAACAATCTTTATACATATATGTTAATTACATCTGGTTGATTCAATTTTATATACAAACTAGCTTTTGCCCGCGACTTCGTTCGCGTGATTAAGATAGTTGTGCGTTTATTTTGAAAGTCACGGATTACCAATATAAGTACCAAGGTATTTATTTATCAGTAGACCTTATTTTTTTGTTTCATGCTCACTTATCTTTTGACATAGTGGGTCAGAGTCTTTGTTCGCTTGGTTTTTACTATCAATTAACATGCACTACGAATGAAAGCTATCTACCCTCCAAAAATGGTGTCTCTACCTTCAACCTAAATGGAAATTCCTTTACAAACTGAAACACCTTGTAGCACCCTGTATAATAGGAATTTTCCAAAACCTTTTTTAAGTGCTCACCTATACCATAAAAGGTATCTTTTCTCCAAAAATGGTGTAGATATCTACCTTCAGCCCTATACAAATTCCCATACAAACTGAAACACCCTGTAGCATCGTGTATAATGGGAATTTATAAGTATAGTATAGTATATATTATAATTAATTTATTTATTGTTATGGTTTTATACTTTAGCTGTTACCCGCGGCTTCGCCCGTGTGGTCAAAGGGAATTAACAATTAGCTGTTTATCTTAAGATATTATGGCACTGATATTATTATCAATCACAACCACAAGACGCCGCCACCGACCTTATTTCCTGTTATTTTCATACATTTGAAATCAGGGGTGCACAGCCCGCGGGCTGCATGCGGCTAGGGCTACCATACGTTCGGATTAGTCCGGACATGTCCGGATTTATAGACGTTTATCCGGTCTTTGTCCGGCTTTTTAAATTGTCCGGATTTTTTTGCTTTAGATGGAGTATGAGTAAAATCGAATCGATAATCGAATCAAATCAGTCTTTCATCTTTATTAAGTCCCCGCCCATCTATCAAAACGCTCATCTTAAAACAGCGAGCATATCACTTAATATTTGCATTTTGTGGCTAAAATGTCCGGACTTTTTTTGAATTTCTAAACGGTAACCCTACATGCGGCCCCCCGTCGATGGTGATGGTGAGGTCGATGATGAGAGTGGCCCGCCACCAAACATTGTGATTGTCAGTGTTTATCTTGTCTGTTTACAATCAGTGAGTTGTTTATCACTACAGATAAAAGAAAACGGGACATATTAATAACCCAGCTATTATTTAAGATGCGTCCTTTCAAACACTTTCAAAACTTTTACAAGCAAACACTTTGGCAAACAAACACCAAACTAAGCCTCAAATGAATAATAATGTTAGCTTGTTAATGTATTGTCACAGACTACTAGACCACAGAGGCAGTTAAAACTTGAAAATGAAGTATTAGAAAAAGTACGTAAGTTCTTACAACTTTTTTGAAAATGTGAATTTCATTGCGTATTTTTTTTTATTTCTACTTTATTTCGATGCTTTGATTAAGAAATAGGCGCTCTAAGGTCCGGTTGCTCGTACATTTAACTTTTGTCAAAATTGACAAAAGTTAAAATTTTACTGTTGTCAATTTTGACATCGGTAAAAGAAAAATACGTTGGTTATCTTAGGGTTAAAAGTGTTGTCTGTACTATTTTATTAACCTTCCCTTAATTACTAATGTCAAAATTCAAACCATCCCCACCCTGTCGGTTATTTTGACCGCCCTTAAATCTGTAATTTGACTGCTCGTTAAAGTAACCGCTGCTTCAACAACGCTTTTTAAATTTGACCGCCGGTTAATTTTACTTTAACCATAATTTAATCCTATAGTAAACGTAACCAAGCTTCGAGCAACCGGAACTAAGACTAAAAGATGTTCGGAGGGAAGACATTACTATATTTACCTACTTCTCGGTGCTAAAGAACCGAAACAGTTGTGAGATCATTATTGTCCTTTCCTTTCGAACACAACACGTTTCAATAACTGGATTTAAATGAAATTTATGTGTATCATAGTAATATATTAGCCCACCCAACATATAAGCATAATAAATAGGCATTCATAGGCACATTTTAATACAATACCTTTTATAGATCGAACACCTGTGAATATTAAACCAGTTATTCTCAAATTTATCTCCTTTAAGTAAGTGGTAAAACTTGTTTTAAGTCCGTTAATATAATGCTAATTGTAACTACATAGGTTACGTTATCAATATATCATAGGGATCTTAACATTTGGGTATGCAAAAAATCTTCTAAGGTACTTATGCCCGAATACTCGTACGCTACTTATCTTTGGGAGCGTCTCAAACATCGCCCTGTCACTTTAAATGTCAAACGTATGAAAGAGATGCCATGATGTTTGAGACGCTCCACAGCCATCTCTATCGTCTTCTACAAGCCATGCGCATAAAGTTGGCAACGTAGTTTTAAGTGAACCGATTTGACATCGTTTGCACCGTTTGACAGGTAAACACCGAGTAAACCTCGAGTACTGTGCCCATGAAGCTCGACTTAATACTGAGGTAACTGGAGAGTGCAGTACGAACAATTTTTTGAATACCACAAATAACACAGTGGCTGTCTTCCGTCTCACCTACACTTTAAAAAAATACGTATGGTCATATGAGACAACTGACAGCCACTACCTGCCACTACATACATAAATGTCAAATTTGCTGGCGACACTTTTTTATTCAGGGTGAGAGCTCCAGTTACCTCAGAGTATTAAGTCAAACTTCATGACTGTGCCCGTAGTGTAAGTTTTTATGTCAAAAAACGCAAACTATTTCGAATGCGTATTAATGTCAATTTGTATGAAAACTGTATTAGCGCCTCTAGCGGCGAGTAGCGCGCTTATATAGTTTTCATACAAATTGACATTAATACGCATTCGAAATAGTTTGCGTTTGCTTGACATAAAAACTTACACTAGGGGTACTGAATCCTATGGAGATGGCATATCTTCTATACATCTATACAAATAAATAAAATTGGAGTGTCTGTTTGTAACATTAAATAACCGCTATTTACTATGTGCATATGATTAAATATACGGTACAGATACCAAAATGACATGTTTTACAATTTTTCTGTGTCTGTCTGTTTGTTCCAACTAATCTCTGAAACGGCTGGACCTATCTAATTGTCGTATTAATATACGACAATTAGAAGAAATTTAAAATTGAATTCCAAGATTTTCTTACATTGTGACTTAGTTACACCTCACTTTTTCGTAGGTATGCCACCTCCATAGGATTTAGTACTCAGAGGAGTAAACCGGTTCACAGCAATGTTGCCGTTCCGTATCATAGCATGGCTTGTAGAAGACGATAGAGACGGCTGTGGACGCTCCCAAAGATGATTTGCGTTCGAGAATTCGGGCGTTACCCAGTTAGCATAATATCAGATATATTTGAGTAGCTAGACGTAGGCTCTGGGAAGAGCAACACAATGTAACAACAACACAATAACATGTAATTACATGTATTTAGTAGGTAATAGTGAAAATTGTTCTGCTAATGTGGAACTAACTTTATATTACGTTTTATTAGTGTAATAAAAAAAACTGTTGTTTCCCGAATAAAGAAAAAAAAACTAAATAAAATAAATAAACACCAGCCGGCCTAGCATGAGGGGCTTATAACGCGCGATATGATATGGTACGGCAAGTTGTCTTGCTTACCCCACTAAGGTGTAAGCAAGACGGCATGCCGTACCATATCATATCGCGCGTTATAAGCCGCTCATGCTAGGCCGGCTGACTGCTATAAAAGAAAGCCTGCTGGTAATTGTTTACCGTGCCCAACCTGGAAGTTTCTGAATAGACTAAGGACCCTGGTAGGCTAATGTAAATATAATCTTTGCCGGTAGGTTCATTTTTCAAACGAAGGATATGTATGAGATGCCTCTTCCTTACCATATCACACCTTATGTCTTGATCAGCGTGCCCTTCATTTTGCACACGCGAGAACCTGTATAACGCCACTGAAAACGCTATACGTGTGGCGTGGCGCAATTTTGGTCTAACAAGATTACAAGATCTAAAGCCGAACGATCGACACGCTAAGAAAAAGAAGATTCGAGTTTAGTTTTTCAAATCCAGGATAGTAAGCTAGTCATTGTGAAAAAAGAAATAATGTACCTAGCTTACCTACATCCACATTTTTTGACTTCCGCCAAGTGATCGCCCGATTAAACCAAATACTTAGTACCTGAGCTAGTGTTGCCAGCAAGCCAGTTACTCGGGCTATATACATGTCGATAGTACCTACTAGCTTTAATTATTCAAGTTAAAGCTAGTTATTTAAATTTTTCTTTTTTTGCATTCACAATGCAATTTTTATTATTTTAAAATGGAAAACGATGAAGGTATTTAAGAAAAAATCGACCCGTCTCACAACTAACTCCGATGGGTCTCGAACCCACGACCTTTCGCTATCTGGGCGACTGCTCTGACCTCTGAGCTACAAAGTCTAAGTCCTCTAAGCTAAAAGCTAGCTTTTTTTATCTACAATGGGGTAGCACTAAGCCTTAATGGCATTAATTATTCTTCCTGGAAACGAACTACTTCCGGAATCCTTAACCACTGAGGAATCGGCTATCTTATCTCTAGCTGTTGTAACACAACAATGCTGAAAACAACTTTATATAAGATGGTGGTAGCTATAGCTAGCCAGACAGTCTTAGAACAAGTCCTTCCATCAACCAAACCGAATCATTATGTAGGGCAGGCGTACCGGTTTTGGCCACTTTAAGAATTTTTTCACTTTTAACCGCTTAGTGCTTAATGATCTTAAGTATTTTAGAGAAAATGTATAATGTAGAATTATTTAACCGCTTAGTGCTTAATGATCTTAAGTATTTTAGAGAAAATGTATAATGTAGAATTATAGAGAATTTATCGACCTTTAACCCTCCGTAAACTTAATTCACCTGGGTTAATTCACCTAGGTGAATTAAGTTTACTATTCGTAAACTTTAATCACCTGGGTGCATTAAAATTACTTTCACAAAACTTTATTCACCTTATTCTTCTAGGTGCATAAAGTATACTTTTAAGTAAATTTTATTCACTTTTATATATGAAGAATGTTTTTTATCAGTAAAACTCTGGCTCAATGAGTGCTTATGATAGTTTATTTATGATTGTCATATTGACACACAATTTTCCTGCAATCTATTATATTAAGTTTATTACGTGTTTCCTCAAAGCAAACTTTCCACACTACTCTAAGTAGGTAAACGAATAAAATTGTTTAATAGAAAACAACTTGATCTGATCGCGGCATTTTAAAATAACGCAGACACCAAGCGCACTCCAAAACAACGCAGATTCAGCGTTCAACTAAAAAATGGTCATAGGTATTATAAGCCATTTTCTATATATGTAAGCCATTTTCTATAAATGGTCCGTTAGATTTTTAGCTGGGGTGATTATTTTAAATATCTCTTTTGTTTTGTGACTAGCGGTACTTACAGGTGATTAAAGTTTACCAAGAGTAGGTTTTATTCACCTAGGTGATCCATTTTAACTTAGGTGAATAAAGTTTACTTCTTATCTTAAATATATGTCTTTTGTTTTGTGACCAGCGGTACAGGTGATTAAAGTCTACGAATAGTATACTTAATTCACCTAGGTGAATTAACTCGGGTGAATTAAGTTTACGGAGCGACCTTTAAGGATACAACCTACAAAGTAAAAAAAACAATAGTTTTTTTTATATAAAACTAGCTTCCGCCCGCGACTTCGTCCGCGTGGACATTCGAGAAAATATTTATGGGACCAGTCACCAGGATAAAAAGTATTGGCCTCGCGCGAGGCCTTCTGCCTCGCGCGAGGCTGCTCGCTTGGTGAGGGAGGACCCGCCTAATCACGTAAAAACGGCTGATCGGATTTTTATGAAATTAAAACATAGAATACTTTTTATCCTGGTGATTGGTCCCATAAATATTTTCTCGAATGTCCACGCGGACGAAGTCGCGGGCGGAAGCTAGTAAATAATAAGTGTTTGTTTCACAATCAAAAAGTTAGTTCTGAGTAACTTAGGTACCAAGAACTTTTACGGTACTTAAGATGATTTAGGTTTCTATACCCTATTTACTCCAATTTTATGGGTTTGATTTTCGGAAAACTACGAAATGGGTAGCCTATTTGTTTTAAGAAGTCAGCCTACAAAGTTTCAAGTTGAAATGTCTATTTTACCCCCTGATTTTTCATTCAAAACTTCGCCCCTATTTCAACCTTTTAAGGGTTGAATCATGTTCAGCGTGTTAAACATTAAAATAAATGCCATTTTTGCAATTGTTATCCCATAAAACCTCAATAACGACATCCATATCGAATTTTAGGTTTATTTATCCCATTTAACCTCTAAGGGGTTGATTTTCGAAAAAAATACGAAATATGTGTTTGCTTTTTTATTTTACTTTCCGACCATAAGCCTAAATAATAAATTAAATGAAGGACTTTCCAGATACAACATTTCATCCCCCTTTTCACCCCTTCTGGGGTGGAATTGTCAAAAACGCTGACACAGGTAAATATTAATTTTCAATTGCCAGCCTAAATACAAAATTTCAAGAACCTAACTTCAAAACTGACGGATTTTCATACAAACATTCATCCCCTATTTCACCACCTTAGGGGTGGAATTTCCAAAAATCCTTTCTTAGTGGATGCCTACACTGTATAATGTATCTATGTGCAAAATTTTAAGTCTCTAGGTTCAGCGGTTTGGGCTGTGCGTTGATATCTCAGTCAGTCAGTCAGTCAGTCAGTCAGTCAGTCAGTCAGGACTTTGAATTTTATATATATAGATAAATTCTGCGGAGGGGGCCAAATACACCGTTTACATTGGTTTTAGCCACTTTCATAAAATGACTATATTTATAAGTTGAATTTATGCTTAATTGATGTCTTATTAGAGTTCTGGACTAAAACACTACATGAAATAGTATTTTAATCCCAGCTAGCTCCTTACTGCAAGTTTATAAGTATACCTCTATCACTTGATTAAAAGAAAATTAGCGGATTGAGATGACTCCGCTCTGCATTGTTGACTCACTCCGCTCCGCTACCGGGACAGCGGACAACCTAAACATGATTAATTTAAAAGTGTTGTGAGTCTTTTAAAATAAATGAACTTTATGATAGGTTGGAAACTTTCTACTAATGCCAAAGTGGCCAAAGGTGGCACAATGCAAAAATTTCTAGCCCCACTTTTGGCCACTTATTGTTTCCCAACTTTTTGTGAAAACAGTGAAAAAACAACACTTTATCCATCTAGAAAAAACATATTCTAATGTGATATAAAATATTAAATAACCATAAAATAATTTTATTGTAGAAAAAAAAATGATTTTTCAAAACCTTTACCCTTAAAATGTTTCTTAAGAATTTTACAAAATGTTAACTTTGAAACATAACATGTGTTTTTTTCTAAAATATCGTACTACATGAAAAACGCTAAGTGTTGTAATTATTAACTAAAAGTCCAACCTTTTATTCGCCATTAATAAATATAAGCAATAATTATTTAATTCCTATTTATATAACTTTAAAGTGAAAAGTGACCAAAACCGGTACAGTGGCCAAAACCGGTACGCCTGCCCTACCCCCAGGAATCGAACCGGAGATCTCTCGGTTTGTGACCGGTGGTGTACGACTAATAGACCACAGAGGCGGTTAAATGAACATTATTCCCGAATAAAACCATATGTATTATAAAACATCCTTACAAATTCTATCATTATTATCTTCCTCATCATTAACGGCTTGTGGTATTCATATGAAAAGGTTTCTTATAACAACTTGGAGCGATACAAAAATCACCCTTATTTGAAGGTTGATAGGGTTGATAAACCCTTTGCGGTAAACGACTTCATTAGGTAAAGCATCAAGGTGTTTCCGCATTTCCGCATACATACCATAATAATACCTACCACGTCTTGTCAAACGCAGTGGTTATCCTTATGTACAATCACATGTATATTGTATATTTGTAGTGTATTTTTATCCTACTACTGAAAATGGCAGTTATCTTCAAGCATCTATTGAAATAATATTAACGTTATACATTCTTTTCAACCCCTAAACTACCAATGCATTAAATTCGTTTTGATATTATTATGATGAACACGTGCGTTGTAATGAATTATTAAACAACTTTTTATGTTTTTTACGCAAATTAAATATTTAACACTAAGAAAGTCTTGTGTGTTTTTAATGATTTGGCCACTTTTTATCAGTCACTCCCCTCCCCTCCCCAGTATGCGCGGAAACTTAAGTTAACAGCAACACTTGCACATTGCACTACAAAACCAGTAGAGTTTACTAAAGTACGCAATGCAAGAACATAAGCCGAAATGAGACGAATTGGAGCTACAAAAAAAGTCTTAACCTAATTTAATTAACAACAACAAAATACAAACGATAATTTCGCAACATACGATAAAATGTATCATCACTTAGACGCTCTACCTTTATGCAATCACTAAGATTTATTATTTACTCTAAAAACAAGTGACTGCCTCTCTCGTGCTGACTTATAAGTCTTGTATGAAGCTTGTATGTCACGTAATGTGATTTGTGTTGCGATTGCACACGATTTGGATCATGAGAACATACCCAACCGGTCTCAGTACAGTTTTGTGTTGTTTAAAGAACAATTAGCTATCTTGTTTGAAACCCCATCACTTTAACTGGTTTGCTATATGAGTTTTTACGTTGAGTAAAACGGGATGAATAGAATTGCTGGGGTGAATAGACACAAAATCTTAGCCTTTGAAAAAAACAAAACTAGGTATGTTATTTTTTTTTAACAAATTTAATGTCTATGGAAATAGTATGAATGAAATACCCGTTTTAATTTTGTGTATATTTAACACAGAAGTTCTATTCACCCTGTTTTACGGTACTTTTGTTATTGCTAGCTATTCTCTTTCCCTAGCACAAAAAACTTTCGTTATAATAATCCATACTATCCATACTAATCCATACTAATATTATAAATGTGAAAGTGTGTTTGTTTATTTGTTTGTTTGTCCGTCTTTCACGTCAAAACGGAGCAACGGATAGACTTGATTTTTGGTATGGGGATAGTTTGGGAGCTGGAGAGTAATATATAGGCTACTTTTTATTCCGGAAAATTATAAAATAAAAATGATTATTTTGTATAGAAAATCGATAAACTATCGTACTATTCAAAACTGTCATTTCTTCCATAGCCTCTTCCAAAGAGGTATGTCAAAGAGTATTGTTATCACTGACGTTTCAGCCGCTTTGGATTAACTACTTTTTAATAAGTGACATTTGTTGCAGGCAGTGTATAAAACTTCTTCGCGATCATTTATTTTCATCTGTCTATCTATAATAGATGTTGGTGATACGAAGTTTACCGGGTCCACTATAATTAATATGGCAAAACAACGTTTGCCGGGTCAGCTAGTAGTACATAAAGTAAACTACACCATCCGTCAAAAGTTGTCAAATCGCTGCTGTCAAATTTTGTTGAATTTGAGTTCATTATTCGACCGAAAAAGACGCCACGCCGCCCGGTCTGCGGGGTTACTCTCGCGACGGAATCGAATTCACCGTTTTCAAAGTACCAAAATAACTCATTTTTGAAGTTGATTCGATCCTAAGCTGAACTCGATTCCGCCCCTTACTCCTAAGGGGGCTGGTTTTCATACAAAATAATACGATCCAGATAAGATAACGATAGTTTTTCAAAGGTTTGGTTAATGCATATAGACCAGTCCATAGGATAATTATGTGGAGATTTCCATGGCCGTTTTCGATACATTTATTAAGACAGCCACTTGGTTTAATTTATCAATAGACATTAACCTTTTTTAACACTTTTGAGTAAGCCGTAATATTATTTTAATATTTCGTTGTTAATATTCTTGACCGTCTAAAAGTTTTGTATTATCGCTAACAAGGATATCAAGTCGAGTAAAGAAGCGGCAAGCCGTACCATTCTTTTTACCACACTTTTATTAGCTTCACTTGTAACTAAGTCACAATGTAAGAAAATATTGGAATTCAATTTGAACCTACTTCTAATTGTCGTATTGATTTGAAACTTTGCAAGTCTAAATGAATCCGATGACAATACAATAATTTGCTACCATCGAGCTGATCTGATGATGGACTCAAGAGGTGGGCAATAGAACTCTTCAATGGTTGCTAGAAAACCCCTCGAGTTTAGGCTCTTTTGTTTTGTTCTGATGAGACTTATTCGCTACACTTGGTGGTGAGGGTCTGATGATGAAGCAGGGAGGAAGCCAGTGGCACTCCTTAATGACCAATAGGAAACCCCTCGAGTTTGGGCTCATTTGTTTGGTTTTGATAAGACATATTCACTACAGTTGGTGGTGAGGGTCTGATGATGGAGCTGGGAGGAAGCCAGTGAAACTCCTTAATGACTACAAAAAAACCCCTCGAGTTCGGGCTCATTTGTTTCGTTCTGATGAGACCTATTCGCTACACTTGGTGGTGAGGGTCTGATGATGGAGCAGGGAGGAAGCCAGTGGCACTCCTTAATGACCACTAGAAAACCCCTCGAGTTTGGGCTCATTTGTTTCATTCTGATGAGACCTATTCACTACACTTGGTGGTTAGGGTCTGATGATGGAGCTGGGTAGAAGCCAGTAGCACTCCTTATTGGCCAATAGGAAACCCTTCGAGTTTTGGCTCATTTGTTTCGTTCTGATGAGACTTATTTGCTACACTTCGTACTGAGGGTCTGATGTTGGAGCAGAGAGAAAGCCAGTGGCACTCCTTAATGACCAATAGGAAACACCTCGAGTTCTGGCTCATTTGTTTCGTTCTGATGAGACCTATTCGCTACACTTGGTGGTGAGGGTCTGATGATGGAGCTGGGAGGAAGCCAGTGGCACTCCTTAATGACCAATAGGAAACCCCTCGAGTTTGGGCTCATTTGTTTGGTTTTGATAAGACATATTCACTACAGTTGGTGGTGAGGGTCTGATGATGGAGCTGGGAGGAAGCCAGTGAAACTCCTTAATGACTACAAAAAAACCCCTCGAGTTCGGGCTCATTTGTTTCGTTCTGATGAGACCTATTCGCTACACTTGGTGGTGAGGGTCTGATGATGGAGCAGGGAGGAAGCCAGTGGCACTCCTTAATGACCACTAGAAAACCCCTCGAGTTTGGGCTCATTTGTTTCATTCTGATGAGACCTATTCACTACACTTGGTGGTTAGGGTCTGATGATGGAGCTGGGTAGAAGCCAGTAGCACTCCTTATTGGCCAATAGGAAACCCTTCGAGTTTTGGCTCATTTGTTTCGTTCTGATGAGACTTATTTGCTACACTTCGTACTGAGGGTCTGATGTTGGAGCAGAGAGAAAGCCAGTGGCACTCCTTAATGACCAATAGGAAACACCTCGAGTTCTGGCTCATTTGTTTCGTTCTGATGAGACCTATTCGCTACACTTGGTGGTGAGGGTCTGATGATGGAGCTGGGAGGAAGCCAGTGGCACTCTTTATTGACCACTAGGAAACCTTTTGAGTTTGGGGCTTATTTGTTTCGTTCTGATGAGACCTATTCGCTACACTTGGTGGTGAAGGTCTGATGATGAAGCAGGGAGGAAGTCAGTGGCACTCTTTAATGAGGCAAACCCTCGAGTTTGGGCACATTTGTTTTGTTCTGATGAGACCTATTCGCTACACTTGGTGGTGAGGGTCTGATGATGGAGCAGGGAGAAAGTCAGTGGCAGTCCTTCATGAGGAAACCCTTCGAGTTTGGGCTCATTCGTTTCGTTCTGATAAGACCTATTCGCTGTACTTGGTAGTGAAGGTCTGAAGATGGAGCAGGGAGGAAGTCAGTGGCACTCTTAAATGATCACTAGGAAAGCCCTCGAGTTTGGGCTCATTTGTTTAAAGGGTTTGGCTCGCGCTTCCGGTAACTAATAGACTCCACTTGAATTTGTAAAACGAAATACATACAATCACAGTTTTTTTCCCTTACGGGACATTGAGTTATAATGTTTACGGGGTGAAAAGATACATGAATGGACTGTGAAATCAATTACCATCCATTCATGGCTTGCCATTTATTAAAGTAAAAAATAAATATGTAGTTTAAAAAACTATAAAGACACACTTTTAATTTTTATTAGTAACAGATTAAAAAGTACAAAATAACCGTCTATTCAGTGACTGAAATTTAAAAGCGTGGTGCGTCCTTTGCAAAGCATGCATTTTAAGTAGGACTTACAATATTGACAACGCGCACTACGCTTTTTAATTTCAGTCACTCAATAGACGGGTATTTTGTACTTTTTAATCTGTTACTAATAAAAATTAAAAGTGTATCTTTATAGTTTTTTAAACTACATATTTTTCAAAGCAGTTCAGGCCATTTTGGACCCCCTGTAGGTAAGGTTGTCGTTACAACCTCTTTTACGTTATAACGTAATATACGGCTTAATTAAGCGTAATATATTTACGAAATACGAAACTATCCGTCAAATTTCTACGTTTGTTCTGAAAAGCAATAATTTGAATGTCGCGTTCTTTGTCATAGAATGTCTTGATTCGGTTTGACTTACGGCCAGAATTAATAACCTATCTACAGATAGGGATAGGTGCGATCCAGATTAGTTGCTATGCAACGCTTGTTAATAACATAGAATTAACGACAGTTGCCAGGGTGTTGCTAGGTGTTGCCTAGCAACTAATCTGGATCGCACCTATCCCTATCTGTGGATAGGTTATTAATTCTGGCCGATAGTCAGTCTACCAAAAATGTTTACGTGAATAACATCAGTTTATAATTATTTCATAAAAAGTCAAATAAGTAGTTTCCTGTTTTATATATAGTAAATACCTACCTACCTACCTACTTACTAAGAAAACCTGTATCCACATACAGGAAAGCTAAATTTCAAAGCCAATAACAGTGTAAACATTTGGATCAGACGATTTGTATATTGATTTGTTATTTTCTTATTTTTAGTTTTTTTTTCGTCTGTTTTAATGTTTATTCAATTTGAATATACAGGGTGACATTGAAGTCGTTAGCATCCTTTTAAAATAAGAACATACTCATGATATAGAGTTTTTTTCCCAAACATGAGGCAAATCCAAGATATAGTTTTTTTTTAATCCTTGAAAAATAATGTAAAATACTCCGTAATTGATCACTATAGTGAATAAAAATTACAATAACTAAAAATAACAATTTGATAAAAAAAAACATTGATTAATTAAGCCTTTAAAATACTTCATTGGCCTCCCGACAAAACGCGGGCTCTACTATAATTGAATTTATTCAAGTTCGCGTTCGAAAATTATAAAATAAAAAATATTATTTTGTATAGAAAATCGATAAACTGTCGTACTATACAAAACTGTCATTCTTCCATAGCCGCTTCCAAAGAGGTATGTCAAAGAGTAATTGTAATCACTGACGTTTCGTTTTAGCCGCTTTAGATTACCTACTGTATAAAAAACAGTGTATAAAACTTCTTCGCGATTATTTATTTTCAGATATTTCAGATAGATAGACAGATCTATAATAGATGTTGGTGATACGAAGTTTACCGGGTCCACTATAATTAATATGGCAAAACAACGTTTGCCGGGTCAGCTAGTAAAATATATAGGCTTGATGCGCCACTTTCACCTCTTCGTTGTAACAAATGTCAAATTCTATAGCGAAATTTTCGCAACATCACATTTCCGCTCGTCGGTCCGTTCGTCACATTTCCGCAACATGGCAAGGTATTTTTTATATTTCAGGTCAGGGTTTACCTATACTCATATCATAGTGTAATCGATGGCAATAGGTAGTAGAATCATAAATTGTCATTCAATAAAGCACCGTCTTCGTTTCTATCTCATTTTGTCGACTCATCCAATTATGATTGCGTTTTCACACGTGTGTACGAGTTACAGAATTCTGTTATTTACATGATAGATGGTATTGGTATTTCCCTGCTCGATCGAATCAGAAATGATGAGATCCGCAGGAGAACTAAAACAACCGACATAGCTCGAAGGATTGCATCATTGAAGTGGCAGTGGGCGGGATACATAGCGCGGAGAACCGATGGCCGTTGGGAAAGGTTCTCGAATGGCGACCGCGTACCGGACGACGTTCCGTAGGAAGGCCCTATACAAGGTGGATCGACGATCTGGTCAAGGTCGCGGGAAGCCGCTGGATGCGGACAGCGCAGGACCGATCGTTGTGGAGATCCTTGGGCTCCCCCAAGGAGGCCTATGCCCAACAGTGGGCGCCGTTCGGCTGACATGATGATGATGATGATGATATATTTACTATGGTATAGGTAATATATCCCGTCGGCGGCGGTGGGTCGTAACGTAAGATCCTAAAAGGGCAGTTGTGTTGCAGACGAGACTTTTTTCTAATATAAGTAAATTAGTTTTTTTATTTTTTATTTCCTCGATGGCATGGTAATGAATTGGCTACTTTACTGATGTTGAAATGTAGATATTTAATCATAACATTTAGAAATATAACATTATTGAATAGCAAATGTGAAAAAAAAAATCAATCTGTATTATAACAAGCGAATTATGAGCTACTTAATTTAATTGTAACTCTAGCTATCTCTTTCTAAAACGAAATTTTCTATGGCGAGAGTATGGCGCTATAGAAATGTGATGTCACATTTCGATAGTGCTCTCCTTGTCTAATTAGAAAAATTGGTGCTTTATATCGCTGAAAGCATGCAAGATTTTTGAAAATAAATACCTATGTTGTGTTGCTACTAATTCAATAAATATTTAAATTAGTAGAAAATATTCAAAAAAATTAGTCAAGTATCCAATTGAGATAGGATCATAATTGGAGAGAATTACCTCCCATAAAAATTCCAATTAATCGACAGTGAATCCAAATGGGTGGTGATTAAAACGTTTTACACTTTATTTGACCTTAAAACTGCAGTTCATTTGACTTCAGTAATAATACCTAAATGAAAAAATAAACTACCTTCATTCTTGTTAACGTGTCTGGGTTTTTCCGTCGTTAGCTAAAATTATGAATTTTAATTAATTTATAATTTTAACGTATGGCAAGAGACCCCTTTGCGGCCACTTTAAGAAGTTTTTCACTTTGAAGCACTAAGTGTTAAATGGTCTTAGGTGTTCCAGACAAAAAATACATCTTGAATGATAGCGAATTTATCAGCCTTTAAAGATCCATCTTTCAAATTTTGTATATAAAACGAAATGTCCGAAATACCCCGGCCAAATGCCCCGGTTTTGGGTACTAATTGATAGTTAAACTTTTGTAAGTACTTATAGCGAAATATCAAAACCAAGCCCAGGTTAAATCAATATATTCTTGTGTGCTACAAACCAAATTAATTATTGTTTTGCTAAACCGGGCCAGGGGCCAAGCCGGGGCTTCTGCCCTACTTATTAGACAAAAATATATACGTGTTGTGATCAATCTTTTAAGGCAGACGAAGGTTTATCACAAAAAAAAACTGTCACACACCACGTTACTGCGTTCGATCCTCGTTACGATTACGAAAGACTTGCTTTTGCATATCCAATCCACAACGGGGTAGCACTTAGCCTTTATCTTATCACACTTGATGTTAAGTGATGATAAAGGTTAAGCTCCATTACTGAGGAACTGGGTATCTTATAACTGCCAGAACAAAACAATGCTGAAGTTATCGTTGTTATGGCGTCGTACTTAGATAAGATGGTGGTAGCTAGCCAGGCGGACTTTGAACAAGTGTTACCACCAACCAAAGTCGAACCCGGGACCTCTGAGTCTGATACAGGTGGTGTGTACCACTAGACCACAGAGGCGGTTAAATACAATAGACTGAGTTTTCGACCCAGAAACTAAAATCTATCATCCAAAAAAACTTGCAATATGCGGCATATTAATGCCCCACCCACTAACAGCAAATTAATACAAAGTAAAACCGTCACATAAATGCAGTTCAAAGTACAGTGATAATCATACTGATAATATAATAATGTAAGGTAACATTATTCAGTAATTGGTAATACTACTTACCTATGTGTAAATATTTTGATTGTAAATGGTCATCTATCAACTTGCAGTATATAGTAGAATTGTCTTTTGTTTTTAACTAATATTAAAGCTTTAAGTAGAGTTCCCAAGTAATTGAAAATTGTTCACCGCTATGATCATTCGTTCGCCTATACTTAACAGTATTTATCATAACCCATTGTGTAATTGTGATGGAAACTGACCTTAGTCATACCATGTTAAGGTCATTTTTCAATTTGACGACTCTGTATGAAATAAAACAGGGAGAAAAAAACCAACCCTTGGAGTTTCTTGCCGGTTCTTCTCCAAGCCCTCCCGCTGTAGGGTTTGCGAACCGATGGCGTAGCTTCTATGACGTTCACACGTATTGTAAATAACAATCTAAATTGAATAAACAAATTTGAATCTTGAATCTTCTGTCTGAATCTTGAATCTGTCTTGAATCTAATATTATAAAGCTGGGTTTGTTTGTTTGAACGCGCTAATCTCAGAAAGTACTGGCCCGAATTGAAAAATTCTTTTTGTGTTTGATAGTCAATTTATCGAGGCAAGCTATAGGCTATATATAACAGGCTACGACCAACAGAAGCGAAGCATTAATGAAAAATGTTGCAGAAACGGGAAAAAGTATTTCTTGTTAGTAGGTTTTATTCTTTTCCTTAAATTAACGCGTAAAACTGCGTGATACAGCTAGTTCTTGATAGAGCTGCTAAGTTTCCTGCGCCCGTTCTTCTCGTCATATAGAAGAATCTTGAATGAGTGGTAGAGCAAAACTGACAATTCAAAAATGCTTATGTAAGAAATAAGTACCTATGTAACTTACTTAAATGTAACAAGATTATTTATAACTTCAAAATCTAAGTACTCAAGCCATACTGAGTCACGACCGATTTGGCGCAGGGGTAGAATACCTGCCTTCTGCGCCAGAGGTCTCGGGTTCGATTCCCGAACAAGACAAATACTTGTGTGCATGATCATGTCTATTTGTCTTGGTCTGGGTATTATCTATATGTATATTATGTATGCATTTACAAAAACAAAAAGTATATACCTACCTAAGTTTTAACCGCCTCTGTGGTCTAGTGGTTCACACCACCGACTTCAGACCCAGAGGTCCCGGGTTCGATTCCCAGCGGGGGTACATATTGTATTTGGTTTGGTTGGTGGTAGGACTTGTTCTTAGTCCGCCTGGCTAGCTACCATCATCTTATCTAAGTCTGACGCCATAACAATGATGTTTTCAGCTTTATTGTGTTCCGGCAGTTAAAGATAAGATAGCCAGTTCCTCAGTGAGGATTCCGGGAGTAGTGCGCTTCCACCTTCAGCCTTATCACCACTTAACATCAGGTGTGATGAAGGCTAAGTACTACCCCGTAGTAGATAAAAATAATAAAAATATATATATATTTATTCGTTATCTAGTTTCCATAACACAGTTTCTTAACGAAAACTACCTACTTATGAGCTAGATAATTGGTATGATTGTAAGAAAATTTATTTATGCTCTAGACGTACATACACATATTTCTCCCCACACGGAGCAAGATTCCATGCTTTTTGGTGCTGCCATTGCTATTTCTATAAATATAAATTACCAAATGCCTTTTTTTATTTGTTATTCAATTGCTACAAACAAGAATATTGAATCTCAATTATCAACCGCATCCAAATAGTCCAGTCAAAATAAATGTTTTTGTACGGAGTAGGTTGCAATTAAAGCACTTCGGGTGATAATTTAGAATGACATAAATGAATACTTGAAAAACCGGAAATCAGAATAATCCCTGATATTAACTACGTACTTGTTGGTTAATTAACCAATAAAGTAAGAAAATACAATTTGGGTGTGAACAAAAAATGCAAAACTGGTGATTTTGTTCATGTTAGTCTTTTAGAATGCTTTCATTGAGGAATAAAAAATCTCTTGTCAAGGTCGATTTATTTCGAATATTCTATATCAATTTTTTTCTAACTTTATAACAATAATGGCACTCCGAGTGATATTTAATCGTGATAGAAAAAACGTCGTAGTGTGTAGAATATTGTTCTTACGTCAGGGATTACTTGCTTATCATATTCTAAATGGTATCCATAGATTAAATTATAATATTCTCCTAAAGTCAATGACGTTTTATAAAACATCATTGCCTAAAGTGCCTTTTATGTCTTATAATATAAAGGGCCAAAACACAACTTTAGGTATTTCTCACGAACGCGCACCAGTATACCTACAAAATCACGATGAGTGCTCAAAAAAATGGCAATAAGTACTATTATTTAAAAATAAATTATTTAGAGGTGCAATTGAATTAATGTGTCCCCAAACCTTATTTTGCTTAGACTAAAACGGGCATATCAATATTTCATTTATTTCTTTAATTGTTCATAACCAAGGTAATATTATATAGGTATATTTTCACGGCGATAAAAATAAAAAGGTAATATGCATAAACTGCAAAAACCTTTATAACGACATTAAAAATAATTACTATGTTTTTCTTGCCATTATTGAAATATCTAAAAACATGTTTTCGTCGGGTCTCAAAATCACTGAATAAATTGCCAACAACTCAGTATGAAAATCGTCTGTATCGAAATGTTTTCTTTGTCTGTTGGAGATTAAACATATAGATCTTACCTGTTTATGGATACAGGCTTTCTTAATATTCAAAATTACGCATCAAATTGTACTTTTTAACCGACTTCTAAATCAAAAAGGAGGAGGTTCTCTATTCGTATACAGACGTATGTTTTTTTTTTTGTGTATGTCCACCGATTACTCGAAGACGGCTGAACCGATTGAAATGGTTCAAACGTTATTACATCAGGTTGGTTTCCAAGTTGGTCCCATTTTTTGAAATTTTGAAATCGGTTCAGTAGTTTTCAGGAAATCTTGAAAATACTGTCGTTTTCGTTACCACTTTATGTGAATTTAATACGTATCTTTAGGCATAACTTCTTTGTTTATAAACCGATTTAGATGATTCTTGTTTTGTTGGAAAGGGGATACCTCAAGGTATTTTATCCGACTTCGAAAAAGGAGGTTTTGAGTTTGATCACATACCTATTTACCAGAAAACACGTAAATTGCCTGCACGATGCACTAAAAAGAGTGAAATAAAAATTATTTTTATAAAAAAATAAAACCGCCTTCTAAAAAACCACATCAAAAAAGTAAGAAATAATTCCTCACCAAATAAATAACGTAAGTACTTTGAAGTCGGGCGGGTTTAAACAAAAACAACAAAACATTGTACATGTTTCACGCCCGACTTCAAAGTACTTACGTTATTTATTTGGTGAGGAATTATTTCTTACTTTTTTGATGTGGTTTTTTAGAAGGCGGTTTTATTTTTTTATAAAAATAATTAAAATAATAATAGGGAAAACATGTTACCTAATCACATAATTTGAACTCTTCATTTGAATCACAAACTTGCCCATTATCCTTTGGTTATGAAATACATAGCATAAAAAATACTGCAAACAAAAACTAACTTCCAAAAACACGTAAAAATGAAAAATAAATTCAATCATTCAATTCATATGACGAAAATGCGCGACTTTTTCTAACTAATCATGGAACTTACTGATCAGTTTGAAGTCGGTGTTAAGCCTTATCCCTAATTTATTTGATAGGTTACAACTCACATCACTCAATTTATTATTGTGTACTTATATTGTTTTACAGAGTATTTTTTCTTGTTTCTTGCATTTTGAATGATATGCATATGAATTGAAAGATTTAATTTATTTTTCATTTTTAAGTGTTTTGGGAAGTGAGTTTTTGTTTCCAGTTTTTTGTTTTTAAGGCGATTTAATTTTTTTGAAAAATTTGTTTATTTATCCATTTTTAGTGTAAACAATGCAGTTTAACCTTCCACTGGCTTCCACCATCAGCTTACCTAAATTACTTGAAATAATACAACTAAAGGTATATTCGTGCATGTGGTACTTAAAAAACATGCTCTTACTCCTAAGCGTTAAGGCGTTTTAACTTTCATCATCAGCTCACCTAAGAACTTGAAATATTACAACTACAAATCATTACGTATTACCGATTTTTAAAAAATTACCCTCCAACTCCTAACCATTGAGGAGTTGTACCTTCCATCACCAGCTCATTATCATTAGAAGATGATATAGCAGATGCAAATACTTGAAAAACTTTAAAAATATAGAAAACACGTACCTAAATACCTATAAAATTTGCGAGTTTTCCTCAATTACCCCAGGATTCTACCATTAGCTCCTAACTTGGTTACAATGGAACCACCTCAGGAGTATACTCTTTCGAATAAAAAAAGAATTATCGAAATTGGTTTGTAGTTCCCGAAGATATTGAAGCGTACAGCAAGAACTACCAGACGACAACAATGTGTTTTTCAGGGTTCTGAAGAAATAAACCAAACACTGTAAATTTTTTATGGGACCAAATTGAAACTTTGGTCTGTCTAATAAAAAAAGAGTTATCAGAATCGGTTCACAATTGGCGGAGCTTTCGTGGAACATACATAATAAAAAAACATTCACACGACTTGAGAACCACCTCCTTTTTTTTGAAGTCGGTTAACAATATAGAATAACGTAGAGTAGTTTGCAACAACAACGTTACTGTTATTCAGATTTTTTGTCCTAACATCTGCTTTTTGCTCATTAAAATGCTAAAATACCTAATGGAGCTTCAGTGGAAAAAACATCAAATATCGAGTTTTAGGAGAGCACTTTAATTTAAACTTTATTTAATAGAATTTTTAATGTGCTTATCCGTCAACGTTTTAATATTTATAGTCATACACGCAATACATGGTTAATATTAATACATAATTAGTCTAACGTTTGTCGCATCCACGTACGTTGGTACGCACTAGAGAATCTTGCCGATATCGATCCCGGGAACATAAGGCCGGGATCCCGGGGAATACATTTTGTATTAAAAACAACATATAAGTAAGAGGCTCGCATAAATTAGAAGCTCTAAAGTCAAAGTCAATAAATTTTTATTCATATAGATTAAATAAAATTAATGCTTATGAATCGTCCAACATTTTTTTTTGTCCTAACAAAACTAACTCTACCGCACGCAAACTATGTGTGTAAAACATGTTACTTTACTGCTTGGCATGATGTTAAAATTGAGTTGTTGGATGTTTTCACTTCAAGTATTGTATTGCAATTCTTACAATTTTATTAAAGTTCCAATCCATTAAAAAGTATAAATCCCTTCTCACAATACATCCTACCTCAACAGAGACTGAGCGTGCGTTTTTGTGTCTAAAGTTAGCAGCAGGATGAGCGATAATTCCATATAATATGCATTAGCCTTCTTGAAAAGTTATTTTTGTCTTTCTTAGTTATTAAACATTTAGTTTCACTTAACTTTCAAATCTGAACACGAAACAACTTTAAATGTGTTATTTCAACGAAAAAAGTCATTAATTTCATCAAATTTGAAAATTCCCGATTACCGGAAGTCCCGGGATTTCAAAATAATTGTTCCCGATTCCCGGAAACAATTTTTTTGCACGCTCTAGTACGCACTACGCACTACAGATCATCACGCCCCCGCGCGCCATATTCATTCATTAACGCACAATAATAATTATATTCATTACCAGTTATATGATATCCGCGGTATTACCATATTTAAAATCTGGTTTCAAACACTTATTCAGTCCTGCATACGTAATACTTGCTTTGTTCAATGCTTTATTTATTTGTTTTGATGTTTGTCAAAGTATTTTTACTAACAAAATACACATTTTGCGACTTTAAACATTGTAGAATTTTGATTTTCGGGGAAATCAATGACGGCAGTTATAACATTTGTATATTTTAATATCAATTAATGATGACAAAAATAAATTTATTAGATACTAATATTATAAAGAGAAAAGATTTGATTGTTTGTTTGTTTGTTCGCATCGAATAGGCTCCGAAACTACTGGACCGATTTAGAAAATTCTTTGACCATTAGAAAGCTACATTCTTCCCGAGTAGTGATGTACGCCTGGAAATATTGCAACTGCCGGAAATTTTCCACTCTCAATGTGCCCGGGAAATTTTCGGGCACATTGGGAATATTGCCCAGAATTCCCAGTAGACTTTTTCTAGTTTTGTTAAATTAGGTATATAAATAAATATTTTTTTTCTTTTGTGTCTTACAATTTTATAATTTGTTGATAATTATGGCAAGATGATTTTGTTTTATTTTTTTTAGTTTGTTGATTATAAATTATAAAACCATCTCTCTCATTTTAAACTGTTTTAATTTCATATGTGCTTACTTTTGATGTTGGAAGCTATTTATTACGTAATTCAATAAAATCAAACAGTTTTAAAATCCTATTTTAAAACTGTTTTGCATGGTAAAATATTCATCTAAAAATGGTCCTTGGCAATATTGCTGGGAACTTTGGGACACTGCCGGCAACACTGCCGGCAAAATTTCCAGTCCTTGGGAACGTGCCCGGGCACGGTACATCACTATTCCGAGTTACATAGAATAGAATAGAATATATATCCCAAATATTTTATCCCAATATTCCCACGGGAATGGGTACCACGCGGGTAAAACCGCGAAGGTCTGCTAGTTATTTGTGGTCGTCCTAAATGAAAAGGGACCTTGTGGCGCTCGGCACTTACGCACATACGCCTTTATTGCTGTTGTTCGAATACAATAACGACAATAAAGACGTATGTGCCGGCCCCAATAAGGTCCTTTTTGATTTGGACGACCACATTTATACGCATCTACTTTCGTGCAAATTTTGTATTCATTAAGCATTCTTTATGACGCCGCCACATATAAATTCTTAGAATTAAAGATAGATATTAAATATGTAAATATATCTCGTTCGATATTTTTGTTTTACCGGTCAAACTGGATTTTTAACGGAGAAGGAAGGCATTAAGAGCACCACAGACGATCAGTCGCAGGCAACGGTCTGTCAGTTGGCCGAAATCCATACTATTAGGCCATGATCTTCGGTTTTTGTAATAAATTTTAACCGCACCACCCGAACTGACCAAAAGCATTCCAGTATGGAACCATTTGGTGCTGTTCTAAAAATGAATTAAAAATATTATTAAATCATTCCAGTTACGGCACCAATGGTTTAAGAAGTAAGTAATGGTTCAACCCAGTGATGTATTGTTAGTTTGTTACTAGAATACCTACTTCAAATAATGTCTTTAAATATAATAAAGAACCTGAACTGTGTTATCGATGTTTTTAGTTAATATCTCTATTTAAACCATTGATGCCGTAACTGGAATGATTTTATAATATTTTTTATTCATTTTTCGAACAGCACCAATTGGTGCCGTAACTGGATTTTTTTGGTGCGGTTCGGGTGGTGCGGTTCAGATTGTTGCGGTAACTGGAATAACTCTGAAAAACTGTGAGAGTGTGGTCGATTGCGGCCAACTGACATGCTATTCTGTCGCGGACTGATCGTCTGTGGGGCTCTAGTAATTCACCAACTTGTACACCAAAATATGCGAAATTAGATATGTAGGTTGAAAATACCACCCATTGAGGTCTATATATAAATAAATTTTGAGTCAATCAACCAAATTTTACGGATTTATACACGCAATTTTTATATTTAACACTGAAATAATTGTATTAATGTTTATTTTAAGTATTTCTACGCCTTGGGAACTTTAACAACGAAATTATCTACTTAAAAAGAAAAGTGCATAATGCAATAAATAATGAGCTGCAATAAGTATGCCAATTTCTTGGCATTTATCCTTCCTTACTAAGTAGTTAGTAAATCGGTAGAATCACTACGTTAAAACTAAACTTACTTTTCAAGGCCCATCTCTTGTTCTGGAGCAATCCATCCAGGAACTTCAATCCCTGTTTTCTGCATTCTTCCTCCTTTATGTTTGAAACTGCAGACGTCAAAGAAAGCAAATCGCTTGCAAGAACCACAGACGAAGCATAATCTGGAGATTCTCCAACAGCTTCCACAATGGGAGGTTTCATCTTCCCTGGACTCTCGTAAACGTCATACGGTTCTGTGTCATCTTTAGCAGTTTTATTGTCATTTTTTAGAAACTTATCTAAGTTTACTAATCTACCAAGTTTGGCTGTTAGTTCGGCACTGAAAGTCTTATTGAGTGCGAGTAGAGTGTTCCTATCAATTGTTTTATTGGTGTCTAACAAAGTGGAGAGGTTTCGTAAAACATTTTTGTCTATGTCCGTCGGTTTGATTTGCGCGGCTGCGAGCGCGCATGCGATCGCGAAGGTTGCTGCTCGTATCATGGCGAACGTGCGCCCGCGTCGAAATCCTAAACGTACTGATACTGATACAGCCTTTGATAGTTCGCGACATGAGACCGCAACTTTGTTAGGGTGACCTCACGTATATAGTTTTTATAGTAGTTTAGTAGCACTTTGTGATAAGGAATTATACCTGTTCGAATGACGTTAATTTGGACATTTTGATTGTTTGCTAGTGACGTAAATATGGGTTTTGAAACGTAAAATAGTACTTTAGATCTATTTTATTAAAATGTTGCTCATAATTTAAAAACAGTCCGGATTTCCCATCTAATTTTAGAACAAAATGTTGGAAAAACATCATAAATATCCATATCTTCGATTTCGGCACGAATTATGTTGCACACATTATAATTTATTTTTAGGTGTGTTTTAAAGGAGTTTTAGTTTTTTCCGATGTTTCGGCACCTTTCCAGAGACCGTGGTCACGGAAACAAACCACTGTTTTTGAATTTAAACAAATCAAATATTAAATATATAAATATTTTCTTGACATAGTAGTTCAATATGTATAAAGTTAAAATAGTAAATACCTAAACGTATTCAGTTTCCGAAATAAAGGAAATACAGACAAATTAGTGTGGGTATAGGTATTTATTCTTTAATTAAATTCAAAAAAAATGTCATCTGAGTATTTTCCATGGCCACGGTAGTACTATTATATATTCTGTGACCACGGTCCCTAGAACGGTGCTGAAACGTCGGAAAAAAAAACTAAAAACCCTTTAAATACACAACTAAAAATTCACCAATTATGTGTGCAAATATACGCGTATAAATTCTTAAAAACTGCTGAAAAAGGGCATCTTATTTTTTTTCATGTTACCTTTTATTATAGTCACCCTATTCATCGGATTTGCTTGCCCATCACTTTATTATAATATCGTTATTGTTTTTGCTGCAGTGTAACGCTGGCATTTTAATTATCTACACCAATTATAATTCTTAACCTAGAAACTTCTGCGTAAGGTCGTATTACTGGGCGAAATAATTAAATAATAAGACAAGTAAAAATAGTTATTAAAATTTTTACTTTTTTGCATTCACAATGCAATTTTTATCATAGACTACCAGACTCACTGACTACTGACTTACTGACTCCGTAGCTCAGTGGTTAGAGCAGTCGCCCGAAAAGCGAAAGGTCGTGGGTTCGAGTCCCATCGGAGCTAGTTGTGAGACGGGTCGATTTTTTCTAAATACTTCGTTTTCCATTTTTCATGTATGTTCTCCTTAAAAATATGTATTTTAATCAATTTAATAGTAGTAGATACTTTTAGATGAAAATATGGCGGGAAAACAGATAAAACATAATAATTTTATTATTTTCGTATAACTAACTAACTTCGTATAACTAACTTATTGGTCATTTTAAAAAAAAGAGGCTTTTACAAATTGAACTCGAATTTCAAATCTTTTTGACATCGCTTCCGATTAGACAAATTCTTGTTCTACCTTTCCTCCCATAGAATAATACACTGGTTGTAACTAAAAGCACCTAATAGTTCACACCACAAGCCAAAACGTGTTTTAATATTACTATCATAGTAACAAAAACGCTTGAATAGCATACTCAAGTAAACTGTTTTTGCCGTGGTTTTTTTAATGAAATCAGTGCTATGAAGATACGAACAGTAAAACTATAATGTCTAAATAATAACAAACCAATATTTACATTTGAAATTGTCGACAGCTATGCAATGGTAGAGGTATACCTACTGAGTATTTAAAAGGTTTCTATGCAACCTAACTGTTGAGGCTGCAATGCATCCTCCTTACTTTCTTGTTTTAGTTTTTATTTAAAGTGAATATAGTTTAAGTTTTGTTTTGTTCTGTCATTCTGTCATCTTTTTTCCAACTTTGAAAAATCTGCTATATTATTCTATTCCTACGCCTTAAAGTGCGACAAGCTTTTCTTTTCCGGTGATTATATTTGGAACTGAAACAGTTTTCATACGACGACAGTCCATTTTGACAGCTAATTTCGTATTGCAAGTGGCTCCTCTGTCACGGTTCTCACCGGAACAGAAAAGCTTGTGGCACTATAACCAGCTTCAAGTATGTTCTAAAACACTAACAAAAAAGTGGCTACCTGTTATTGCAAAGACGACCTCAATAGGGTATTTGACTGATTTTTTAACCGACTTCAAAAAAAGAGGAGGTTATCAATTCGACTGTACTTATATATTTTTTTATTTTTTATGTGTGTTACCTCAGAACTTTTTAGTTAATGAACCGATTTGGATAATTCTTTTTTTATTTAAACGGTGACGCTTCTCGTGTGGTCCCATTCAAATTTTATTAAGAACTGACAAGAAGTTCAGGAGTTATCCTGAATAATGTGTATTTAGACTTTATTTGTATGGGTATATGGACGATTTCATATTTTCATCAAATTGGGGATCATTTTCAAAATCTTTTTTTTTTCGAAAGTTGGTACTTCTTATTTTCACCAAGTCAGGACCAGGACATAAAATCCCAGGAAAATTTAGAGAAATTCTCAAATATAGGCAAGCCGTTCCATTTGTTTTTGAAGTTAGTCAAGTATTTGCATCTGGTAGTCATCATCTCATAGTAATGAGCTGGTGATGGAAGCTACAACTCCATAGCGGTTAGGAACTGGAGAATATTTCTTTAAGTATTAATAGTACGTATGGACCAATAGTTATATTCTTTCAGGTTATTAGGGTGAGCTGATGATGAGAGGTGAAACTCCTCAACAGTTAAGAGTTAAGTAGGTATATGATGTTTTATAAATACCATATGCACGAATGGACCTTCAGTTGTATTCCTTCAAGTTATCTAAGTAGCTAAAGATGGAAAGCTGAATTCCGTAACGGATAGGATATTTACAACAATTTATCATAATCACCATGAATTTAGTTTCTTAAGCTACGATTATTTACACTAAAATCGAAAATTAAAACGTTTTAAAAAAAATGTAACCGCCTTCAAAAAGGATCTTCAAACATAAATTAACAAATACTAAAAAACGAAAAAATAATAAGTTTTTTTTAGTCAAAGGACGATGATAGGTGACTTTTTCTAATTTATCTTGGTACTTACTGAACTGTTTGAATTCAAAGTTTCGCCAATGTAGAAATTCGACCGTCCTCTTACCAAAATGTATAGGAAAAGTTTTTGGCGATTTCTGTCATTTCTAGTACTCATACCTTAAATGGTCCCATAGAGTCATTTGATCCCCACATGAAACAGGATCGATTGGCATAAAAAACCTTTTTTTGGTATTTTGGCATTTTTCTTGCTGACCGTAAATTTTATCCAAAATCTGTGAATGCAGTTCAGAATTCCTTAAAAAGTTATGGATGGTCTCCTAGAAACATTTTCCTTTAACTATAACGGTTGAGGTACCTACCCTTAATGTAACCGTCTCAATAATCCATTTAATTTCTTTTTTAAATTTGTTATTCAATAAAGTTATATTTCTGAATGTCATAATTAAATATCTACATTTCAACAACAGTCAAATACCTTATTGGGAGAGTTCATTATGTCACCAAGGTAAAATAGCGAATGACCACGCAAAAATACCTATGCAGACTCCACAAATATCCAAAATAACCGGTCTTCCACTTGGATCGTTTCCGGTTTGAACGAAGTAGAAGTTTAAGATCAATGTCATTGACTAATTTGCATTCTTATAATTATAGCGCAAAATTGGATTATAAGCCTTCACCTCACTTCCGTTTTCTGTTTATTTAATTTAGGTCTTTACCTATGAAATCGCCCTTTTTTTCTCATTTTCATTGATCTCTAGTTTTTTAATTATTATCAATATATGAAAAGTAATAGTCACTTTCGAAAAAAGAGAATGTCGTTATGTTAAACATCTAAAAAAAGAATTAATAAACACGCTTCTGAAGTTTTGATAAATGCGTCAAAGAACCCCTTTGGTAGTTGTCAATTTGACAGCTTCGAACAGATTTTTTTATTTTATTCAAAGGCAGTTTTATAAATGAGTTTCGTCGAATTCAGAGTTCACATGTCCGAGAAATCGCCAAATAGCTTTGAATGATAATTACAACTTTCTACGTATAGTTGGATAGATAAGCCTATAGTTGGGACATGAAGTGAAAGTACTCTAAATAATGGAGATAGTAAATTTCTGTGAAAGAAAACATTCCTTTGTTTTTGGCTGAAAACTAAACTGCATTCACAGTTTTTTTTATCACCTTTTGGCGTAGAAAAGTACACATCGAATGGACTCTACATCGAATCCCTGATGTATTTCATTGTTTCCTTGTCATTTAATTTATCATGTTTTTTACAGACATTTAATCCTTGTAAGTGACCCTATCGATGGTGTCATAAAGGTAGGTACAGGCTGTTGATTTTTCGAATTTTAGCCGGTCCGATTCTTGGGCATGGGAAGCTTCTTTAAAAAAATCTTTTAATGCAGTTTTGTTTGATATTAAAATAAAGGAATGTTTTCGTATTAATTAAAATTGCTATCTCCATTATTTCGAGTACTTTCCCTTCATATCCCATAACTCTGGGACGCTCTGTATCCCTAGCATGAAATACTATCGTTATGGTAATCGCATAGTAAGAGTAAACTATACCGTTCTTCAAAAGCTGTCAAAGTGCTGCTGTCTAACATGTATTAAATTTCAGTTTCTTAAACTACCGATAGAAACGCTGCTCTAATTTTCACACAAAATAATACGATTACGATAACGGTTACCATAACGACAGTTTTTCATGCTAGGGCTAGATTTACCACAATTTAGTTTGATTCAGATCATCTCATCATAACTAAAAGTTTTTCTTTAAAAAAAAATACCTTTTTTTATTATTGAAAATAAAGTATTAGAAAAAATCGACCTGTCTCCCAACTTGCTTCGATGGGACTCGAAACCACGATCTTTCACTACATAGCGACATCTCAGCTCAGTGGTTAGAGCATTCACCTGGACAGAGAAAGGTCGTGGGTTCGAATCCCATCGGAGCTAGTTGTGAGACGGGTTGGTTTTTAATAGGTACTTCATTTTCAACAAGTTTTTCCTTAAATAATTAACTTAGATCAGAGATCTGTTCTTCAAATGATTTTTTTACCGTGCGTATTCTACTTATCTCCTAATTTTTTTGTTACATGTTTTATTTATATCTCCTAAAAAGCTAAGTCCAAAGACAAACATTATTATCTAAATAGCATAATTTGCCCTTGACTACGCCATATGTATAAATTTAACATACAAGAATATCCGCAACTGAATTGTGTAATTTGTTCTTTTTTTTTTGCCCGAATATTTGTCTGCCCAAACCGGTTTCGATAGCGCTTTTGTAGATCATGTCATTTGTGATTGTCAATATCTTCACACAATTTTTATGACACTGTCAATGTGATTTATCAGACATTAATGACTCTCTGAACTACCATAAGGAATAAATTAACATTTAAATAAAAGAAACACTCTAAAAAAAAGACTTTATTTCACTGAGTTAATTAGGTTATGTTCGTTATCTAGAGTATCGATAATATTGAGCTCCGTATCGACCATTTCCGTTAGTGGTCCATTCCCATTCATCTAAATCTTGGTCGTTATTGTCATTTCGACTGTGGGGTCTCCTGTTAAGAGGTGCTTCTCTTTCTTCCCACATATCGTCTTCCCCGCCTTGTTCTTCTTCAATGATTTCTAAGTCATCATCATCATCTGCTCTTTCTTCTGGCTCCTCATCTTCTTCTTCTTCTAATATTTCTTCCAATCCTTCATTTCTTTCTCTTTGCATTTCGTATTCTATTTCAATTTCTGGTATTTCCTCTAGAACTTCTCTGTGAGCCATGAAACTCTGTCGACTTCGAGTTAGTGGTTCTATTTTAACATCTTCATCATCTTCTGGCATTTCTCCTGCATCTAGTTCTGCTGTTTCTTCTGATTTACCTTCTTGTGCTTCTGATTCTTCTACGTTTTCTTTTTCTTTACACGGCTCCGTTTCTGATTTTGATGAGAAAGAAAATATTTTATGGAAAGACTGCATTGGAATGATGAATGTCAACGTTAGTATTATTGACAGTAGGAGTACAGCTGTCATTTCTTGAGCGTCAACCTGGAATTTTAGAAAAAATATTTATAATATAAGTTAATTCATGATCATCATTTTTATGATCATCATTGTTATCTTGCCCTTTTCCCATTCAGTATACCTAAGCTATTTTTTTATTTAAAATTTTATTTTGCTTACACATTTTCATAAGTATTACATTTACGAATCCACCTTAATATATTATTTACATAGTTATAGTACTATTTGCAGCCTACTGTGACTACGTCAAGTTTTACACAGTACTGGACTATCCATGGACTATCATACCAAGACGCAGCAGTCAGCAACTTGGTATAATAGTGATGTGATAGTGATGGTAAGATATCACCGTTGCATTAGTTGTAAGTGATGTTTCTTACCAAGGACATCAATGTGAATTCAGAAGACGACCTCACAGTAGCTGCTCTGGTGAGGAAAACGATGAACTGGCTGAGGTAAAGAGCATACGAGAGGCGACTGATGAAAGCCAGGAACCGACAGCTCAACAAACTTGCGAGCCATTCTAGAAGAAGACAATAATTGATAAGGTTTACATTTATTTCGCAACTATGATTTATTTACCGGCTTTTAATAAAAGACGTTTAACTCCGTCCATCGCTAAATATCATATTCTCAAAAGAACACATTCGTAAAACACTACATTTACACTCATATGTTTAAATTACTGACCATTATCATGATTGTTTACAAAACAAGAACTGCAGCCTGATTTTTATTATAGCTAACAAAATATTTGTATGCTGGCCAAATGATTTATAGGCTGTTTTTATTTTGCTAACTAAATTTTAAAATTGCATACCATTTAATTACTTCTCAAAACATATTTATCAGGACAGGATTTATTTTTTGTTTTGTTTAAGAATAATAAAATTTTTTGATTTGTTGTTCCGTTATTTAAATTTTTACCTTTTGCATTCACTGTGCAAAATTGAAAATGAAGTATTTAGAAAAAATCTACTCGTCTCACAACCAGTTCCGGATAGCGAAAGGTCGTGGGTTCGAGTCCCATCGGAGCTGGTTGTGAGACGGGTCGTTTTTTTGTTCTAAAGGGTTGATTTTCGAAAAAATACGAAATAGGTATGTGTTTGCTTATTTGTTTTACTTTCCGACCATAAGCCTAAATAATAAATTAATTGAAGGACTTTCCAGATACAAAATTTCATCCCCCTTTTTACCCCATCGCGGGTGGAATTGTCAAAAACGCTGACAAAGGTAAATATTAATTTTGAATTGCCAGCCTAAATACAAAATTTGAAGGTTCCATATTTAATTAAAAGAATACCAGAGACTTCACTTTGAATGTGGTATCACAAGAATGTTGTGTTTTGCGAATGTGGTGCATAAAACCGCCGTCGGAATTATTTGTTTGGAGCCCAATGTGCTTTTTTACCTTTTTGTAAATATGATGTTTGGATAATGTTGTGTTTTACGAATGTGGTCTTACAAGATTATGATATTTTAATAATATAATATGTCGTTCGGCTGAAAAATAGATCTTTTGTGCTAATTAAAATTGAGCTCAGAAGACGAAAAAAAAATAAAAAATATGAACTGGCGACTGCGCCCATGGGCCCACTAAAAATAGTAGTCGCAGTCACCGGACGACTCGGGAAAACAAACTTATAAATAAAACAGTTTATTTCAACCATTCTTATTTATTGGGAAAAAAGAAGTTTTCACTCATTTATTGTCATTAATTTAATCTTTTAAGAAAAAACTTACCGCATTGTCCCCCATGCACTGTATACACCACCCATGCTATAGCGATGGCTGAAGCGATTGGAGCGAGCGAAGCGTACTGAGCAGCGAACGACGCGCTATATCGGTACTGCGTGGAGCCCGCGTCCAGCCCCGCCCACCATACAAGGCCCCAAAGGGTCAGACTGATAAGCCAGCCAAGGGACAGCAATATCTATAAAAACAACGTCATTTTGTAAGTCATAAATAATTAATGAACGTCACTCCAAAATTTAAATAAAACATCAATCATTTTACTTTAAATGCAATTTTTTTTTTGTCAAAACTATTGTAGGTACGGCTCTATCTCATTGGGACGCCAGCAGCCGAGGCCAATCAAAACATGTCATATATGGGCCCATGGCGCAGTCACCGGTTGTGAGACGGGTCGATTTTTTCTAAATACCCACTTCATTTTCAATTTTTCATGTCAAATTATGTTACAACATTCCTAGCCTAACCTATCGTCTTAGGTAGGCCCTAAGACGGCAGGTTAGGCAAAAGTGGCGCCCTAAAAAGTTTTTATTTAATGAGTAGCTAATAGAAAAGGATTTTTATAAAACTTTACTTATATGGATTTTTAGGGCCCATATGGGACCCATAGTCTAGTAATTTTAGAAGGTATCGCTACATTCCCTCAGTCATTCGTAGAAGTAGATAGCAAATGTGTCAAAAACGGCCACTTTTAGCAGTTTTGCTATCTACTTCTAGCAGTGACTATGAGGGAATGTAATTATAATGTACATAATAAAAACAGGTATTGGCTTTGATGCAACATTAGCCCGCCGTCTATTGTAACTTGGTCTTTCTCCTTTCATGAACGTTAAGGGTTAACCTACCTATGTAAAATTGTGGAAAGTCCCCATCGATCTCAAAGTTCGCAAAAATGTTTAAGTTTTTGGTTTTTTAGCGAAAAGGTTGATTCATGTAAAAACAGTTTAGACATAAATTGTAGATCGATTTCGACGTATTTTTATGCCCTTAAGGCGCGCGTACCAGGCAATATTTTTTGGCAATAATTGCCCGGCAACTATAATGGATCAATCCGGAGCAATTAAGTGGAGCGAAGTTGCTCCATATTTCGTGGTATGGTGTGGCCGTATCACAGCAACAGGTTGCTACATTTTGCTATCGCCCTTAATTGCTTGATGTGGTCGTGACGTCAAATTTGGCGGGGATTGACAGGAATTACGCAATTTTAGTTGCCCTTGTAAGCGCGCCTTATCTATGAAAAAGTTTAGAACGCTGTAATTGCCGTCATAATAGTATAATATAAGCACAAAACAAAACCCAACATTTCAATTTTGTAGCTCATTTATTCCCAAAGTTATGCGAAAGCAAAGTTGTGCTAATTAGACATAGACTCACTCGTGATCTTCAAAATAGTATTAATACCTACTTCCCATAAACCTAGAGCCCTGAAATTTGGTACAGGGATAGAGTTTTATAGTATCTACACACGTTCCGATCCGACAGCCGATTTGGTCTGCTCCCAGACCAAATCTGCGCTACACACGTTCCGAATTGGTCTGCTCCATACCAAATCTGCGCTACACACGTTCCGATTTGGTCTGGAAGCAGCCCAAATCGGAGGTCGGATAGGAACGTGTGTAGACACTCTTATGCCCACATAAAGAAAAAACTATCAAAATTAGGATCATGGAAGGTCAATGCCGAATACATACCTTCATGTTATTGGTATGTTTTCTTAAAAAAATGTATTCAGCGTGGTTGGCACTTTCTTTTGACATACTTACAAAAATTTAAGTCTGTAGTATCTGACAAAGAAACGTAAAGTAAGTAAGTTAAAGTATGGGAGTTATTGAAATGCCGTTTTTTCTCGGAAATGGTGAGTCTGCGAAACAAAGTGCAACAAAAGTACAAACGCCGCCACAAACGCGGCTACTTGAAGCCAGAATAAGAAACAAGTGACGACTATGTATGAAAACTACAGGGTGCCTACCATCAACTTTAAGACAGCGATTCAAAAATAGCGCGATGCAGAATAGGTTCCTAAAATGAATTGCTTTCTTTCGTACTATGACCTTCTAAAAACTGGATCGCAAATGAATTGCTAAATGTGAATGACCGAATGATTTGTGTCCTAATTTCTTTTACCCGTCTCTTTCACTCGATTTTGTCGTGCCCGGAGAGTGAAAGGGACGGGTATAACCTGCAGGTGTCATGTTAGCTTGGCCGAGTTATAAGTCAAATAAGAGTTGATGACAGCTCAGCGGCTGTGAAATGTCATTGAATGATAACTGAATCGCTGTCATTGATATTAAACTGTCGTGGTACGAATAAGCGTAGCATATCAGTTTAGGTCCTAAACAAAACCGCAATAAGAGTTGATGGTAGGCACCTTTTTTTTTGTTTATAATAAGGGCAAATACAGTCTTTTCGTATACCGCTAACGGCATGTTGGACTCAGTCAGACAAGGCCTGTCTCTCGCCGCGCCCAGCCCTCCCGCCAAGCCTAATAGGCTTCGCGGCAGGGCTGGGTGGTTCTAACTCCTGCCCCGCCCCCTGACGAACTCGAAAGCTCAACAGGAGGCGGGGCAGGAGGAGAGAGCCTCCTCTCAATCTCCCCATAAGGTTACCCACTATGGTAGGCACCCTGGAATATGGTCAGTGGCGACGTTTTTTAAGTGGCCCATGTGCGGATGCGCTTAGTTGCAATATCAGCGACGCCAAGCCATCAAAAGTCAAGTAAACGCTCCTGGCGTCGTAGCCAAGCCATGGCGTTCCAATGAGATAGAGCCCATACACACGACCTTACTTAATATACGTATGTACCTGACTCAGTTTATTTCTTACTTTTTGACGTCAGCATTACTAAGCTATTTTCTGCTTAAATACACGA
Source organism: Crambus lathoniellus (assembly GCA_949710035.1). Classification (NCBI taxonomy): domain Eukaryota; kingdom Metazoa; phylum Arthropoda; class Insecta; order Lepidoptera; family Crambidae; genus Crambus; species Crambus lathoniellus. Next base: position 26,631,278 of record OX453304.1, read on the forward strand.
AAAATGTCAGCTAGATAAGTAACCTTACAGCTCGGCTTAAAACAGAATCCAGACGAAATTCTTTCCTGATATCTCTTCTAAATATAAATAAACTATTCGGACTGAGAACAGATTATTTTATTTATTTTTAAAATGTTTACTGCTATTAATAAACTGTTATTTAAAAACTAACCTCTTAAAGCCAGTTACAAACCCTTACAAATTATGAGATTCGTTTATTATCATGATTAAATAAAAGCGAACTACTCCGTACTACCACAGTGTAAAAAAACTACTGGTACTACGTTAGTGATGTATCGAATATTAGCACATTCGCTGATTTCTTGATATTCGCATTCGCAATCGCAAACATCGCAAACGGAAGAAAAATAATATACCTAGATTATGAAAACAAAACTTCTAATGGTCGTTAGTACAGTTCACCGATAAGGTTTTTAATAATCATTCACTCTAAATCAGTTGGGCAATTTCAAAATAAAATTTGTTGTGGATGCGTAAAGAAAGACATACTTATAGGCTCTTGGACTTCCAAAACACGTTGCAACATATAAAAGTTGCTGTTCCACCTAGTAACACACTTTTGCTTGTAGGTATAGTCAAAGGATCTTAAAAGATGCTTTTTGCCTATTGATCTAAGCTGTCTTGCTTGAGTAGAATTCGAATGATAAAAATGTTGCGATCTTTTTGTATTTTGTTTGTGCAGCCGCGTCAATTTCTTGAGCTTTGATCCCTTCTTTCAACACGCTCTGAAACTTGTGTAAAACATTCGCATTCGTATTCACATTCGCGAAAATCAGCGGCAAATATTCGCATTCGCAATGCTTAAAAATTGGTTTTCGTTACATCACTAACGTATTTCGGAATCGACGTCAAACCACAGTTTAACTACTTACTTACATGTTAGACCTGCGCGCACTTGTGATTTTTTATCGACTAATAGTTTATTCGGAATCGTAAGATGATCGCGATCAAACTGTCGGCCTATAGTTTGGTATTGAGAGCCTGCGCGCACTTGTGATTTTTTGTCGACCGATAGTTTAGTTGAATGCAGTGCGTGCACCATTACCGACCGGCCGATAGTAGTGCGATAGTTTGATCGTACAACTATCAGAAGTGCGCGCATTCACGTACAGTGCCATACTGAATGCGTAGTCGACCAACAGTTGGGCGATAGTTTAGTTGAATGCAGTGCGCGCGCTCACACAGACCTTCTTGCACATTACCGACCGGCCGATAGTTTTGCGATAGTTTAATCGCCAATGCGCGCACTGCCATATAACTCTATACTGAATCCGAGAACGATCAAACTATCGCCCGATTGAAAATCACAAGTGCGCGCTGGCTCTTATTCTAATCATGCTTGCCGCATTTGTTCACTACGCTTGACCAACTCCCGGCGGCACATTATGTAAAGGTCATGTTCCCGCCCTCGTTCTATCAATAATCCCTCACCAGTTGATTAATACACATTGCGAACGCGTCGCACGTTAACAAGAGCTTGGTTTTCCAATCTATAACAGTTGAGAGTTCTCTATATTTTTCCCGTCCCGACTATCCGGTGTTGGACGATGGAATCCTGTCACACACAATGATGAACGGGCGGCCATATTGGCGTCCTCTGTTCTCATAAAAACGGAAAAAGAATCCGCACTGCGGAAACTGAATTGCGATTCAAAGTACGATTTGAAGAATATCGTTTTACAGTCGCCACCGGTCGCTACGGGAATCGGAAATTTAACGCATACTTCATTGCATGTAATTTATGTATTTCTGTCATTTAGCTATAATTTTTGGAAAAACTAATTGAAGGTAGGAAAATGAACCGGTCTGTTTCGTTCTGATAAAAACACAAAACTAGGAGGACTTTTTTCAATCAAGTTCCATAAATCTCGGTTTGTCGAATGTTACTTAAGATATTTCGTTTAGTAGTTACTGCTGAAAAATGGAAAATGAAGTATTTAGAAAAAAAAAGCGAAAGGTCGTGGGTTCGAGTCCCATCGGAGCTGGTTGTGAGACGGGTCGATTTTTTCTAAATACTTCATTTTCCATTTTTCAGTAATAAAAATTGCATTGTGAATGCAAAAAACTAAAAATTAAAATAGCTTTTTATTAACTTGCCATGTTAGTTAGTTAGTTAGTGGGGGACAAATCTAACAAGCTTAATTTGACCCATATTTAAGTACAGTCAGCAAAAAAGCATGTCATGAAAATGAAATTTTTACTAAAAACTTATTCACAGTAAAATCTAAATTTTAATATTTTTTATTACAAGTAAATATTTTATTTTTAAATTTATAACATAAATAAGCTGACTTAATAAAATAATAAATAAATTATAAATAACATCTTACATTCACACCAATTATCTAAGCCCATTTTAATTTCATTAAGAAACTGTATCATGGAAAACTTGATTATAAATAACGGATAAATATATACTTAACTACTTTTTGTTTGTAAATAATACATACTTAATATACATAGTAAACACCTAGACCAAGACAAATAGACATGTACTTGCACGCCATTTAACATGGTAGTTACTAGGTAAGTTTTCATAAAAAATCCTAAAGAAAAAGGCAATCCCGGAATAATGCCCGCGAGACCCAGGGGAGAGTAGATAATGGTGGAAATCTTTACAGCCGCAATAAAAACTAAGTGACTCATTACGAGCGCCCGTGAAGAGCAAAATCTATCCTTGCGAATTACTCCACCATCAGTTTTTATACTTTCCTCGAAGGTCGGGCGAAGGTGCTCATATGTATCAATACATTATTTTCTTTAACTATCAGGTAGAATATAAGGTGTTGTGAATTTCAACAACCTCTGTTTCTGTGCTCAAAACTTAAAAAAGAGAAAAGAGTATTTAAAATTGAATAATGAAATCATTCTTCTTACGAAACTGGTATCGTAGGAAGAAAAAGTATTCTTCTTACGTAACTAGTATCATAGTAAGAATAATTATTATTCTTCGTACTATACTAGTTACGTAGCCCTGGTTTCGTAGGCGGCCGAAGGGGAATTTACAATATTTGGCTGTATTCACGGAACTAGGTGTTATTGTTGATCGAAGATTTATGCACAATATTTTTTGGTCTTTAACACGAAAACTGTCGGCACGTAGGTAGGTACTTCCGAATTATCGAAATCAACCTATTTTTGATTCAAAAGTAAACAATCAAATATTCTTTATTATGAGCAGATTAAAATATAATGTTGAAGTTTCATACACGATCTTGATTATTTTGTGGTTAGAAACATGATATTCGTACCGTAACTCGACAATAAAAATTTTCAAAAACAAAGAAAATTTTCATAATTTTTATATTTTTTTGGTTTTATACTTTGATTATTAATCTCTTATTCATTCACGAATAATATATAGAATAACCCTTCCTTTGCAGTCGGGAAAAATAGGTAATGACATATTGTAGACTATTCTCAGGCTACTTTTTCAAAAAGTGAATTTATGCTCAAAATAACAACAAAAACATTGAAAAAATGAAAAAGTGAGGTTATTTTCATTACTCTTCACACGTAAGGAAAAAGACAGAGACAGAGTTTTTGGAAGATCCTGCAACATACAAATTTCTTGATCCTGCCCATAAGGTAATCTTATGAGAACAGCTATAACATCTGTCAAAACTCAAAAGCTGTCAAAGTGCTGCTGTTAAAAATCGATTGAATTTTAGTTCCTTATAGTACCAAAAGAGGCGCTGCTCTGGTTTTTCATACAAATAGTACAATCGCGATAACGATTACGATAACGATAGTTTTTCGTGCTAGGGGTAAATAAAGGATGCTTCAAAGCTTGTTAAGTGTGACCTATTTAGCTGACACGAGTTTCTAAACACGTAAATTGTAAATGTTTAAATGTGCTATAAACTAATATACATGTCGTAGCCAAATGGATAGTCCGCCATTTAATTAAACGCCTAGGCCGATATTTTTTTCCGTAAGCTATTTTATCTTGCCATAAGTTGACAGTCACACAAAAAAATAACCACGAAACCTTGAATGAGATATAGTCGCCAGTTTTTGAGATATAACGCATTTTCAAAACCCGCAAAAATAACTTTGTTCTTCATACAAACTCTATGAAAAACAAAGTTATTTTTTGCTGGCGAAGTGTGGTAGTGGTATTTGTTAATACTAGCTGCCAAATTTGGATAGGCAACCCTATTTTTATATATTCTCCTAATCTCAAATATACGTTTAACCGCCTCTGTGGTCTAGTGGTTCACACCACCGATTTCAGACCAAGAGGTCCCGGGTTTGATTCACAGTGGGGGTACATATTGTATTCGGTTTGGTTGGTGGTAGGACTAGTTCTTAGTCCGCCTGGCTAGCTACCACCATCTTATCTAAGTCTGACGTCATAACAATGATGTTTTCAGCATTATTGTATTCCGGCAGTTAGAGATAAGATAGCCAGTTCCTCAGTGATTGAGGATTCCGGGAGTAGTGCGCTTCCACCTTCAGCCTTATCACCACTTAACATCAGGTGTGATGAAGGCTAAGTTCTACCCCGTTGTAGATTAAAAAAGAACGTAAAAATGAGGTTTTTAGCGAAAACTCGATAGGCGCACTAATTTGCAGTGGGATCTCGTAATAGTAGGAAGATAATTACCGTTGTTACGGATATACCATACACAATTCCTATTGGACACTTATATTGTGAAGTAACACTAACACTTGTTTCTAACTATTTACCTCAAACAAAGATTGTAATCTTAATAGATTTTCAGATAACAATTTACATAAGAGACGTACAAATATTTGTGCCATGTAATGTTGAGTTACATAAAATCTTGAAAATGTCACTTGCAGCCATTTTGTGTCGTAAGGCGTATCGTGAGCTACGGAGTCGCTAACTGCTCAGTGGTAAAAGCATTTGCCCGAACAGTGAAAGGTCGTGGGTTCGAGTCCCATCGGCAAGGTAAGGCGGGTCGATTTTTTCTTTTACTTAATTTTCAATATTTTCAATAATAAAAATTGCATTGTGAATGCATAAAAGTAAAAATAATGTAGAGAATAGTAAACTCAATATTTTAGAAAACATTATAGGTACCTATGTAACATTTTTTAGATATATACTTAATACATAAATAAAATTGTAAAACGTTTTAATTAAATGGTAGAGAAAACTCTATAACTCATAAATCGAATAACTTATAGCGCTTATGCCCGAATACTCGTACGCTACTTATCTTTGGGAGCGCCTCACATATCGCCCTGACACTTTAAACGTCAAACGTATGAAAGAGATGCCATGATGTTTGAGACGCTCCATGGCCTAATGTACTAATGTTTTGCATAAATTTGAAAACCGCAAAATTAATAACAAATCACTCTTCAATATTTTGATATTCAAATATGAAAAGTTTATTCTACAAAATTTTATATTACAGCGCCATCTAGTAAGTCAAAAGGCAAGCTCGCAGGAAGTATGACTTACATCGCCATCTATGGGCGAGTTCACCACATTTTAGACAATATGAAAAGCTGAGTTGACTATCTATTCCTGTATATATAGTGTCTTATCTATGGTTCCTCCTTCGGGAATCCAAATCTTTCGAGATCCAAGGTTTCATAAGTAATTTCCAACAATGATCACGTATTTATATGCACTAATTATACAATAGATATTGTATTAAAACACCCAAACAGCAATCAAGAAAATCAAACAGCAACGTTTCTTGACATGACCAAAGAGTATTCCGACTTGCCACATCCAGATAAAAAAAATATCCAAAATGTGCAAAAATAATAGATTTTCTTTTTATTTTGTAACAAGCAAATTTAACCAAGTTGTTAAATAAATGCGTGCAAAATCCGAGAAAGTGTTTTATTTAAATGAACAGTTCGCGCAGAAATCTAAGATGTGAATTGAATTACGGCGAAAGTTATTTTTTTTATTATAATATATCAAGTTTAGCCTAGTCAACGAAGAGATATAGAGGGAAATGTTTGGAACACAATTTTTGACTTTGGAACTTTGTTTGGGCTAAAAGTTTTGTAAAATACTGTATATATTTTACCGGCCAAACCCGATTTCAGGACAAACTAGTTTTTCCTAGGCCAAAATATTTCATCGCGTTGACATTTCAGAGAGCGAGTTTGCCTCGGAAGTCCTGTAGAACACGTGATTGGTTAAAATAGTGGTTATTTTTTTGTGTCATGTTCTACATCTACAGGTCTTCCGAGGCAAAGTCGCTCTCTGAAATGTCAACGCGATGAACTAGTTTGGCCTAGGAAAAACTAGTTTGTCCTAAAATAGGGTTGAAAAAAAAAATGAGACCTTCAAACCGCCCCCTCCCCCCCGGATGAAAGGGCTACGGGCGGGGACTTTTGCTATGTTTACCTCCTTATTAGCCCAAACAAAGTTACAAAGTCAAAAATTGTGTTCCAAGCATCTACCTCTATACTGTTTTTCGAGTGTTCGTTGATTTTTACTTCCACATAATTTGAGAGTTATCGCCTAACCTGGCAACACTACACGATTGTTTATTTATATAGAACAAAGAGTAAAGTGTAGGTATAGATCAACAATCTTTTCTGTTCCGGTGACAGCAGCGCTGGTTGGACAGTGCAACTTGACAGTAAAATGACATTATGAACAAAACACGTTAGTTCCAGTTTTGGCCACCGGAACAGAACACGTTGACGTCATCTACTGCAACGTTGCCGCTTTTCCAAGGAGCATGGCTTGTTACAAGTGCAACGAGTGAGATAGAAGATGGCTTTGGACGCTCCCAAAGATGATTTGCGTTCGAGAATGATAATTGAACTTTTGAAATGGTCACATTGCCATTGGTCACAAATTAAAGTATGATACATAAAGCTACCCCTACTTAATTATTTGTATAACTTACTTTTTAATTAAGTGTTAAAGAAATACAGAAAATGATAAAGTTCAAAATACAGATGCCAAAAATGTTTGTTATAAAATTACTAAAATGACGCAAATAATTTACATAACGTAGCATCGTCTCCCAAAGAAAGAAGATACTAATATCATTTGTTGCGATTTTCTTAAGTCAGCACACATCCTCTGTTTGCGCGGCCGGCCGGCGGCGCGCGGTGGACAAGCACACTAAAATTAATTTTCCATCAAGCAGCGTCGAAGCGCATCGAAGCAACTACCTCAATATTTACATAGCATGTTTGTAAGTATATTTACAAAACCAGCGCCCCGATCGCGGTAATTCTATGCAGCGCATCTTGATCACGTTTGCGTCATGACACTCATGACGTTTGATTTCGTATTGCCGTAATGACATAACGACGCACACGTCACGCAAACCTATAGTCCCACAATCCTGTCTGTTCCGGTGTCATCCGTGACAGAGGACCCACTTGCAATACGAAATTAGCTGTCAAAATAGACTGTCGTATGAAAACTGTTTTAGTTTTAAAAATGATCACCGGAACAGAAAACGTTGTCGCACTGTCAACGCTGCGCGTTATCAAAAACGGTATTGCTCGTCGCGTGAACGACAACTGCACGAACACCTGACTATCGGGCGCTGATGATTTTAGCGTCGACTTTTTTATTTTACCTTCCCATGTTGTCGTGGGTTCCGCAGCATCATCCCCAAACACAGCCCGATCAGGTACGGGGTACACCGGTGCAGCGACGACGTGTAGCTAAGCCGGGCAGTTCTGTACAACTGGCTTACACTATGAATAAGAGAAAAAATTACATTAAAAATGCTATTTCTACTATTATTAGTCTAGTAGTTATTTATTAAATCCACCACAAACAAAAAGTCACATTTTTTCTTTTTAGAATATTGGTAAGTATAGATAAAGCGAAATGGTAGAGTGTGAAAAAATTATTGGCAAATAATTTTTCCAAAAACAGCAGTTGCATAAATAAAAAAATACAACGACAGCAGTCAGGATCAAATATTCAAAAGTAAGCAAGCCAAAGCATTAGTACTCGGTGCAATATTTCACGTTGAAGAGTATTTCGGCGAGAACTCAATTTTTCCCACGAACGAAATCTAAAACTTGTCCTGAAACGAGGCTTAAGAAACCGCATCTTAGTGCGTCGAAAAGTTGTATATTAAGTTGGGACTTTAAACTCTTGGTGAGAAGCTCTGAAAATCCGATTACACTGCTTTTTGGGGTCATTTTGGGAGCATCCTAAGCGGAATGCAATGTGAAAGTTTGTAATATCCTGAAATTACATTATGAAACTATAAGAAGACTTAAGTAAAAAGTCTGAAAATGATTTCCATAAGTAACATGGAGCGGTTTCTTTGCATGGTAAACATGTGTACGTTCCTGTATCCGAGTAATATGGGATTCTCCATAAAAGCTGGCACGGCGAGCTTTGCGAACGGTTTCTTCAGAAAGAAATCAAGACTGACTGACCTAACTCTGTGGTAAGTTTGTGTTCCCGCACATTGTGGTATCTCGATTAGTAGGGCACGGACATAGAAATGTAGACAAATAGATGTCCTAAAATAAAAGTACCTGACTCCGTGGTAAGCTATCATGGTGAGTCTGTGTTCCTGCACGTTGCTGTATCTGGAGTATGTAGCGATTCCCATAATGGCTGGCACGGTGAGCTTGGCGAATGGTATCTCTGACTGTATGGCCCACACGATGGCGCTGCCGAGGATCGTCAGCTGCATGTCCAATGCCAGTTGGTGGGTTTGTGGTGCGCACTGAAAGGAAGCTAGAGTGAATAGGCTACTTCTGGGTAAGCTCGCTCCATCTTAGGCTTCTTCTCAACTCTAAGGCTCAGTCTCAAGCCAAGAACAAGCATATATTATAAAAAAAGGCATTAGCGATATGATAATATTAATTTACTTGGTATTAACGATGCTAAGTGTCATATTTCATTAGGACGCCAGTGGCGACGCCAGCTGTCGAATGTGGACATTTGCGGCTTAACATGAGGTCGGCTTGGTTGCAACGTCAAGTAAGACGTCATAGGCCATAGATTTAAGGCGCTACTCGGAAAAAGTATGGACTCTTGGATATAAAACTATAGGACGATTAGAGTTGTTATAAATCTGGTAATAAGATATATATTTCTTCATACCTTTATCTAGAATCGTATAGTTTCAGAAACACGATTTTATGATTTTGGCTCGACACTTTTTATTTTTGAAAATACCTCAAAAAAATAAGAAATATCAAGATTATTCTTAAATGGGGATACATATACTATTGAAAATTGGTTTAATTAGTGGACACCAATAATATTTAGGATCGTATAGAAGCATTTTTTTAAAATCGCTATAGTTTTTGAATACGAAGTGATTTTGTGTTTTTTTGCGTAATCGGCAAAATCGGTCTCGCTCCCGCGCGCGTCGTTTTCATTGCTATCTCGCTTTAGCATATTTTTTCCGAGTATCGCCTTAACAGTTGGCGTCCTTATGAAACATGGCCCTAGCGGCCTTATTAATAAACAAGGAGTAAGTTTACACCTTGTAGTGAGTGAGTAAGGTTACAAACCAAAAATATTGCTTAGCAATATTACTCCTTACTTTTGACGTTTTAAAGCGTCATATTCCTAAGCAAACTCTTTGGTTTAAGCTAGGTGTAAACTTACTCTTCGTTTATTAATAAGGGGGTAGAGTATAAATTCAGTTAAACCACAGCCTTCTCTATTGTCTTCTGTTAAACTAATCAAAGTAGGTAACGAAAAAAAATGCCTTTTCGCTTCTGTTTCAACCGCAAACTGTTTTAGTTTTAGAACTGGCTCAAACATCAAATATCAGTTTCATGTGAACCGTCTAATCAATTTACCGGTCCAAAAAATACGGCGAAATTATCTGAATTGGACGAATATGTAAATTTTAAAAATATCATACTTACCATTTCTTCGAAGCCGAAATAGTTCTGCACGTATAGCAGGTTCCACCACCAGCCCTCCTGGCAGACTTCAGCATTCTTGGTGACCAGGGTGCCCCACATCGGGCCCTCCGAGATGCCATCCCAAACGTATGCGTAGAACAGCACTATTGCGAGCAGAGCTGGAGTCAACCTGAAATGGTTTTATAAGTATAACAATACTGGGTAACTATTTAGTAATCTGTGACTGGATGCCTACCTACCATCAACTTTAAGAAAGCAATTCAAAACTGGTGCGCTCCAGAATAAGTTTCTAAAATAAATTCCTTTCTTTCGTACCATTACCTTCTAAAAACTGACTCGCAAAATGTTTACGCCACCAAGAATGCAGTACAATTTATTGATACTCCTTTCAAACCACGGAGATATAAAACCTTCGTGGCTTGCGTAGTAAGCAAGTATGTTATAAAAATAAAGAAACAAATGACGATCATCTGTCATATTTTTTCTCAACGAAAATACACGTTTATATTTTACGAGTTCAAAACCTTTGTTTCATTAATTAATTACTTGAGTTCTAGGCCTCGATTTATTTAGTTCAAGTCTAAACATTGGTCCTTCGAATGAACGAATGATTTGTGTCCTTCTATTTCATACCTTTATCGTATTTACAACTTTCAGTGACTCTGACTGATAAGTTGCAGATTCTTTCTTTCTTTTTGAGCTAAGATCTAAACCTAAGTGAGAGAGATAAGAACCTATCGTAAATTCGTTTAACTTCAAAGAATTGAGACTATTTGGTATTAAGGTATTAAAAAGATTTTGAAAAGAATCCAAAAATAAAACTTAAGCTAAATTGATTCGTATTTTAGATTTACTTAAAGCTTTTTAAAACTTCGTCTAGTTTCTAACGAAATTAGGTGTATAACTTTACTCATTTATTTGCTTGCTATTTGCTTATATAATATTACTTAATGAGTCGCTTCATGAGTATGAAACGACGAAATATAATTTCTTTTCACCGTTCTTATTATCTAGACAACGGATGTTGTTGATGTGTTGTGAGTGCAACAAGGGTAACGAATAAATCAAATGTCCGAAATTTTCCGGCATCTACAGGATAATGAAGACGTTTCCAACGGTACCCTAACTGAACCATTTTTTAGGCCTAAGCATCGCGGCTTAAGCTAGTATAGTTAGTAACACAATTTCTATTACACAAAACTTACTAATTTGGCTGTGTGTTACTCAACCACCGCAAAACGGCTGAACAGATATGGATGAAATTTGGCACGGATATAGGTTATAGTCTAGAATAGCATAGATGCTACTTTTTACCCCTGGAAAAGTCTCAATCTCGTAGGAAAACAGCGGGCAAAGCCGCTGGTGTGAAAGAAGTAATATCAATTTCTCATATTATTGCAACTGACCTGATGTATCTTTGGAACAGCCTCCACGGCGCAGAGGTCTCCCCCCCAGCCCGATGAGCAGTTAGGGTACCGCTCAGCAGCAGGAAGCAGTCGGTGAATACCCACCCTGCCCGGCACCACGACCAAAGTGGGGAGCTGATTGTCTGCAAATCAAAATGTTTTAATTATACTTATAGGTTTTTACTTTTTGCATTTACAATGCTATTTTTATTATTGAAAAATTGAAAATAAAGTATTTAGAAAAAATCGACCCGTCTCACAACCAAGTAAAAGTAGAAACCCACATGATAACTCACAATTTATCTCATCATTATTGTCTCGAGATTGACTGTCCTCAACATTTATTACAATGATCATAAATACATAATTTGCCGATAAATAGGACTTTATCAAAAATAATATTTACTTAATGTGATAAATATAGGTAAATAGGTAATAATTAGATATGTACTATTCGTTATGCTGTAGCTTCACCTGCGTCTAATGCCATTAATTGGCGCGCTATTTGATATAGTACGACGGTGTAGCCGGGTCATATAGCGCGCTAAGACGCGGATGCCGTTATTAACGCCGTTAGGCGTCACGCAGGTGAAGCCCCAGCATTACAATAACTTTTAGTCCGGCATATTATTTATTTTAGACCATTGTAATAAAAATGAAACTATACGCGTTGATTAAGCGCAAAACTTTATTAAAGCTTTACAGTTTTGTGGTTTGAAATGGCAAATAGATATTTTTTTGTTAAAAATCTGTGCTAAACTAGTTATCTCATTCAACACCTACATTGACACCTGTTTAATTAAAATAGCAATATTTTAAGTAAAATTCTGTGCTGCCAAATTTCCTACAGTAGAACTAAAATGGTATGGAAAAATGTGATAGTAAAAAACCACGAGCCCTTAAGTAGCTTTCAGGTGGGATTCGAACCCGCGCCTCCGGGAATCCGGCCCGATGCTCTGACCAACTAAGCTACCGAAAGGCTTACACGACTCGTCGAATTTTGCTATCACTTATTACGCTGTAGGCCAGCGTTGCTTCATCAATCTGAGGAAACCCTCGCATCCGAAAGAAACATTTTTACAAATGTTTAACAATCGATTAAGATGAAACAGCCATATTGAGATTTTATATTCTCTTTATGCATTCACAATGCAATTTTGTAAGTATAGGAAAAATGTGATAGTAAAAAACCACGAGCCCTATAAGTAGCTTTCAGGCGGGATTCGAACCCGCGCCTCCGGGAATCCGCCCCGATGCTCTGACCAACTAAGCTACCGAAAGGCTTACACGACTCGTCGAATTTTGCTATCACTTATTACGCTGTAGGCCAGCGTTGCTTCATCAATGTGAGGAAACCCTCGCATCCGAAAGAAACATTTTAACAAATGTTTAACAATCGATTAAGATGAAACAGCCATATTGAGATTTTATATTCCTTTTATGCATTCACAATGCAATTTTGTAAGTATAGGAAAAATGTGATAGTAAAAAACCACGAGCCCTATAAGTAGCTTTCAGGCGGGATTCGAACCCGCGCCTCCGGGAATCCGGCCCGATGCTCTGACCAACTAAGCTACCGAAAGGCTTACACGACTCGTCGAATTTTGCTATCACTTATTACGCTGTAGGCCAGCGTTGCTTCATCAATGTGAGGAAACCCTCGCATCCGAAAGAAACATTTTTACAAATGTTTAACAATCGATTAAGATGAAACAGCCATATTGAGATTTTATATTCCTTTTATGCATTCACAATGCAATTTTGTAAGTATAGGAAAAATGTGATAGTAAAAAACCACGAGCCCTATAAGTAGCTTTCAGGCGGGATTCGAACCCGCGCCTCCGGGAATCCGGCCCGATGCTCTGACCAACTAAGCTACCGAAAGGCTTACACGACTCGTCGAATTTTGCTATCACTTATTACGCTGTAGGCCAGCGTTGCTTCATCAAGGTGAGGAAACCCTCGCATCCGAAAGAAACATTTTTACAAATGTTTAACAATCGATTAAGATGAAACAGCCATATTGAGATTTTATATTCTTTTTATGCATTCACAATGCAATTTTGTAAGTATAGGAAAATCGCGGGTTTGAATCCCGCCTGAAAGCTACTTATAGGGCTCGTGGTTTTTTACTATCACATTTTTCCTATACTTACAAAATTGCATTGTGAATGCATAAAAAGAATATAAAATCTAAAATGGTATGCTTCGAAACGATGTTAAAATATAGGAACGTAATAATATAGAATTAAAGCTTCTAACACACTCTTAGTCTTAAAAACTTTAATCCTTCAAGCCTGAAATGAGACACAATAGATTTTCCATTGTTCTGTGGCCCCATTCAGCCGAGACAGTGTCAATAGGTTAAAAGCAAAATAACACATCGATAATCCAAGCTTTTCTTTCTCCAAGATCATAATTGTTAACCTAGCCCTCAAACCTTGTCATTGTCAATAAATTAACTGCACCTAAATAAAATTTTAAACACATATGGTAATCAGTGACCCGATAGAGTTTTGTCATTTCATTACAGTGTGGGCTGAGTCTATTGGACAATAGGTACCCCTTTACCCTAGCCACAAGCGTGTGTAGAGCTTCCACACAATCTTAGCCTTAAACACTTAAAAACACATCGATAACCCATTTTTTTCTTTCTCTAAGATTATAATTATCAACCTAGCCCTCAAACCTTGTCCTTGCCAATAAATTAACTGCACCTAAATAAAATTTTAAACACTTATAGTAAGTAATCAGTGACCCGATAGAGTTTTGTCATTTCATTACAGTGTGGGCAGAGTCTATTGGACAATAGGTACCCCTTTACCCTAGCCACAAGCGTGTGTAGAGCTTCCACACAATCTTAGCCTTTACACTTAAAAACACATCGATAATCCATTTTTTTCTTTCTCCAAGGTCATAATTCTCAACCTAGCCCTCAAAACTTGTCCTTGTCAATAAATTAACTGCACTTAAATAAAAAATTTAACACATATGGTAATCAGTGACCCGCCCTTGATCTCATTAGAGTTTTGTCATTTCATTACAGTGTGGGCTGAGTCTATTGGACAATAGGTACCCCTTTACCCTAGCCACAAGCGTGTGTAGAGCTTCCACACAATCTTAGCCTTTACACTTAAAAACACATCGATAATCCATTTTTTTCTTTTTCCAAGGTCTTAATTCTCAACCTAGCCCTCAAAACTTGTCCTTGTCAATAAATTAACTGCACTTAAATAAAAAATTTAACACATATGGTAATCAGTGACCCGCCCTTGATCTCATTAGAGTTTTGTCATTTCATTACAGTGTGGGCTGAGTCTATTGGACAATAGGTACCCTTTACCCTAGCCACAAGCATCTGTACTGTGTAGAGCTACCACACAATCTTAGCCTAAAACACTTTAATTTTAAAAGCAAAATAACACATCGATAATCCAAGCTTTTTTTCTCTCCAATATCATAATTATCAACCTAGCCCTCAAACCTTGTCCTTGTCAATAAATTAACTGCACTTACATAAAATTTTAAACACATATTAGTGACCCGCCCTTGATCTCATAAGAGTTTTGTCATTTCATTACAGTGTGGGCTGAGTCTATAAGACAATAGGTATCCCTAGCCACAAGCGTGTGTACTGTGTAGAGTTTCCACACAATCTTAGCCTTTAAACACTTTCAATTTTAAAGACAAAATAACACATCGATAATCCATGCTTTTTTTCTCTCCAATATCATAATTATCAACCTAGCCCTCAAACCTTGTCCTTGTCAATAAATTAACTGCACTTACATAAAATTTTAAACACATATTAGTGACCCGCCTTTGATCTCATTAGAGTTTTATCATTTCATTACAGTGTGGGCTGAGTCTATAAGACAATAGGTATCCCTTTACCCTAGCCACAAGCGTGTGTACTGTGTAGAGCTTCCACACAATCTTAGCCTTTAAACACTTTCAATTTTAAAGACAAAATAACACATCGAAAATCCAAGCTTCTTTTTCTCCAAGATCATAATTATCAACCTAGTCCTCAAACCTTTTCCTTGGCAATAAAGTATCCGTACTTAAATTCATTATGGTAATCTGTGACCCGATAGAGTTTCGTCATTTCATTACAGTGTGGGCTAAGTCAATTAGACAAAACCCCTTTACCCTAGACACAAGCGTGTGTAGAGCTTCCCCACAATCTTATCCTTAAACACATTAATTTTGAAGCCAAAATAACACATCGATAATCCAAGCTTTTCTTTCTCCAAGATCATAATTATCAACCTAGCCTTCAAACCTTGTCCTTGCCAATAAATTAACTGCACCTAAATAAAATTTTAAACACATATGGTAATCATTGACCCGCCCTTGATCTCATTAGAGTTTTGTCATTTCATTACAGTGTGGGCTGAGTCTATAAGACAATAGGTATCCCTTTACCCTAGCCACAAGCGTGTGTACTGTGTAGAGCTTCCACACAATCTTAGCCTTTAAACACTTTCAATTTTAAAGACAAAATAACACATCGAAAATCCAAGCTTCTTTTTCTCCAAGATCATAATTATCAACCTAGTCCTCAAACCTTTTCCTTGGCAATAAAGTATCCGTACTTAAATTCATTATGGTAATCTGTGACCCGATAGAGTTTCGTCATTTCATTACAGTGTGGGCTAAGTCAATTAGACAAAACCCCTTTACCCTAGACACAAGCGTGTGTAGAGCTTCCCCACAATCTTATCCTTAAACACATTAATTTTGAAGCCAAAATAACACATCGATAATCCAAGCTTTTCTTTCTCCAAGATCATAATTATCAACCTAGCCTTCAAACCTTGTCCTTGCCAATAAATTAACTGCACCTAAATAAAATTTTAAACACATATGGTAATCATTGACCCGCCCTTGATCTCATTAGAGTTTTGTCATTTCATTACAGTGTGGGCTGAGTCTATAAGACAATAGGTATCCCTTTACCCTAGCCACAAGCGTGTGTACTGTGTAGAGCTTCCACACAATCTTAGCCTTTAAACACTTTAATTTTGAAGCCAAAATAACACATCGATAATCCAAGCTTTTCTTTCTCCAAGATCATAATTATCAACCTAATCCTCAAACCTTTTCCTTGGCAATAAAGTATCTGTACTTAAATTCATTGTGGTAATCTGTGACCCGATAGAGTTTTGTCATTTCATTACAGTGTGGGCTAAGTCAATTAGACAATACCCCTTTACCCTAGACACAAGCGTGTGTAGAGCTTCCCCACAATCTTATCCTTAAACACTTTAATTTTGAAGCCAAAATAACACATCGATAATCCTAGCTTTTCTTTCTCCAAGATCATAATTATCAACCTAGCCTTCAAACCTTGTCCTTGCCAATAAATTAACTGCACCTAAATAAAATTTTAAACACATATGGTAATCATTGACCCGCCCTTGATCTCATTAGAGTTTTGTCATTTCATTACAGAATGTGGGCTGAGTCACTTGGACATCGCGCGCGCCGCACGCCAGCGGCAACTCTTGGCGCTGCGCCAACGATAACAAATGGAGTAACAGACAAACAAATCTTACTCCTCAGGGAGCACCGAGTGACCGCTGTTTGTTTGTTAATATCACTTTTGAATGCTTATAACTAGTGATGTGCTTCAATCTTTTTTTTTTCATAGATAAAACGTTGAGTTTTAATTGGAACTCAAATAAAATTTTAGTAAAAATTTCATTTTTATGAAAATCTTTTTTGCTGACTGTACTTTAATATTGTATTGTCATCTGAACCAAACCTGTATACAAAATTTCAGCTCCATCGGACACTGGGAAGTGGGTCAAATTAAGCTTGCAAGATTTGTCCCCCACTAACTTACATACTAACTAACTAACTAACTAACATGGCAAGTTAATAAAAGTTTTTACAAAAAAAATCATTTTTATGACAAGCTTTTTTGTTAAATGTACTTTAATATTGTATTGTCATCTGAACCAAACCTGTATACAAAATTTCAGCTCCATCAGACACTGGGAAGTGGGTCAAATTAAGCTTGCAAGATTTGTCCCCCACTAACTAACTAACATGGCAAGTTAATAAAAGGTTTTAGTAAAAAAATCTTTTTTATGACACGCTTTTTTGTTGACTGTACTTTAATATTGTATTGTCATCTGAACCAAACCTGTATACAAAATTTCAGCTCCATCGGACACTGGGAAGTGGGTCAAATTAAGCTTGCAAGGTTTGAACCCCACTAACTAACAAACTAACTAACATGGCAAGTTAATAAAAAGCTTGTAAAAAGCTTGTAAAATGTTATGCCCTAATTCTACCTTTCAGCAATCGAATTTAGTAAATATTATGATCATTTTCAGAGATACTACTAATAATATTAAATGGAGATTTAAGTATTTAAAAAGTTTTTGTATTTGTTCCTCAATCACGCGTAAACTGGTAAACAGTTTTGATTGAAATGCTTACACAACCGCGCGGCATAGCTAGTATAACATACGAAAATTGTTTCATTCATTTAATCCATACAGGATATTATGTAAGTTTACTGAAAAAGATGTTAGGAGGCTTCTGACGCATGTTAGTATAGCATAAAGGTAAATGAGAAGGTACTGCTCAAATCTACTTGCATATGAAATAACACTTTTTAATTATCACATTCATAGACTTCTGGTTTTACCCGCATTCATTTTTCACTTTTTATTTCGATTAATGATAATAAAAGAGACTATAATCAGACATTGTATTCTATGCTAATCTAAGAAATAAAATATAGATAGGTACATTAAAAATGGCATTGGTGAATCAGCGGGGGCTTCATACATGTCGTCATGCGGACATCGAGAGAATCTCAAATACCAATTTACATCACTAGCGAGGTAAACGGTTATAGCTGTTACGCAGATGCAAACGATACCATGGCTATGGTCGGCCGTTTCGGCGCTGTTATACGCATATGCGGAGATGGCATGCATACTGCAGGCATTATTATGAAGTAGTTTTGAAAATAATTGTGGTAATGCCTAATTCAGCCTTAGTTAGACACTTTCTCCAACTGTTAATATTTAGTTATCTAAACTTTTTAGGAGATTGGTTTGATTTATCAGTGCAGTTTCTTATAACGTAGGTACAGTGTCATACATAGACGTCGGGTCTGAGAGAAGACTGCCACCCCTACCAATTCCCCATGACCGACCGGCAGCAAGAGAGCAAGTACCTAGCGAGGGGCTTAGTGGGTATTTCCCCTCCTGACCCCCCATCCAGACAATCACTTGATGATGAGCGATGGGGTATGCGTAAACGCATTCCCCCCACTATAAAAAAGATACAGTGTCATAAATATTTTAATATTAAAAAATAATGGCATTCAAAATGTAAATTTTACAATTTACTTACAACTGCCATATAAGCTATAATAAATTATTCAAAGAAATTTATGCAAAAGGAATAAAACATACAAACATATTTTTTTTTTTTTTAAATATACTCCTCATTAGTAATAAAATGTTGATAGTTTTTTTATTGATTTAATTTTTAAATCGTAACACGGTGCAAAAGCCATTTTTTCAAAAACACTCAGGGGAACCCCAGTACTCATTTAAAAGTCAAAACTAGAAATTATATTAAAAATCCTGCATATTTTGAAAAGACATAAATTAAACATACTATCAAAAAATTTTAAAAACATCCTGTTTGTTTAAAGTGGTCACTGACCTCTGTAATCTTTAACCTGTTGGTGTACGGCATGACAGCTACAGGCAGGAACTTGTGGGCTACCAGCAAAGCCAGGGTGGCCAGGCCACGGACACCATGGATGCAGGCCACCTCATCATCAGTGCAGGGCGCCACGAGCTTGCCGACTGACTGGTACAGGGAGAAAGCGCTGAGCACGCCATCTGTGGACGGAAAGAGGAATGCTAATAATACACGGTTCAACCAAATTGAATAACTTTGGTTGAAAGGCGCAGAAATACCACACATTGACATTAAATGATTCAGTTTTACGTTTACATTGTTCAATTTGGTTGCTTCATCCAAATTGAAAGGCAAAAGTGAACTGTGTACTTCCGCTATAACTAGTGCTGCAGAGCCAATCAAGAGAAAAATATCTCGACAAATCTATCACACTCGCTTTCGTAATCGTAATTAACTTAAATAAACCTATTTATTTAAATTTTTACTTTCTTGCATTCACAATGCAATTTTTATTATTGAAAAATGGAATATGAAGTATTTTGAAAAAAGTATGTGAGGGTAGTAATATCTTCACATTGATGAAATTAACGCTGGCTATACAGCGCGTAAGAAGTATTTGATAAATTCGACGCTTCTCGTAACGACTCCGTAACTCAGTGGTTAGAGCAGTCGCCCGGATAGCGAAAGGTCGTGGGTTCGAGTCCCATCGGAGCTGGTTGTGAGTCGCGTCGATTTTTTCAAAATACTTCATTTTTCATTTTTTTAAATAAACCTGACAAAAACCTAACAAAGCTGTCAAATGCTGCCTATTGAGTTTCAGTTCCGGCGGCGCTGCTCTGATTTTCATAGAAAATAATACGATTACGATTAATATTCCGAGAACTAGAGTTTTTCGAGCTTGAGTTGCAGTCCTTTTGATCATTCACATGTAAGTAAGTAAGTTCTGTATTGATCACAAAAGCGACAAATAAAAAATTAAACAAAAACAGACCAACAATACAAAACACAAACTTAGACGTTAACGTGACCGATAAAAATAAATAAAACAACATCACAATTCGTATATTTCATTACAAGTGCGGAAAGCCTGTCATTGCAAAGAGTTCCGACAAATGTCTACCCGAGCCGAGGCGCAGCCGAAGGTGAGGGTTGACAGTCGGAACAAGTTGCAATGACGGTTCCGCACGTGTACTGAACAACTATTTTTAATACAGTTGCGAAAAAATAATAATAAAACACAATAAACTCAACTAACTAATCGTAAAAGAATATAAGCAGAGACTTTTTTTTTGTTTTCTTCACCCATTCTGGGTTGGCAAAGGAAACTATGATCATACAGCCAAGGCTTCAGTAGATTTTTTTTATTGATATGAAATGAAAATAAAATTAAATGAGATGAAATGAAATGAAACCTAACAAAAGCAATCCGAATCCTACAGGAGCGCCTTTCCTTATTTCTCTCTTTTACCACATCGTTTTCCATTAAAGCCACATTATTGCACTAATTCCACCATACTAATAGTACCTACCACAATAAAAACCAGAAAAAACTAATTTAGAAAATTAAGAAATAAGGTCCCTCATTTTCTTTTCACTTACTTGCGCAAACTCCTATAAGCAGACGTGCACTATGGTAAATAGTGCACGTCTGCACCATATAATTTAGTAATAATAATATGTGGTCATACAGCCAATTTTATATATTTTTTATATTCATAAATTTAATTTGGCCGATACTAATATTAATTTAATGTATAATTAAAATTACTTTTAAATGTGATATTGAAACAAATTTATTAGCTTCTTTTTAGAAATATTTGCATGAATCATAAAAACTTCTATGAATTTTTTTTAGTAAAAACTTCGTGGTTGGTTTTTTCTTTTTAATAGTGAATATTTTGACAGTTGGGAAAGAAAACGCACGAGTTCGGGAAAGGTAAAGAAAAAGTTCGAGTGTGTAATAGCCCACATCCCGAACGCTATACGTCCCTGCAATACGCTACTTTTTGAGCAACTGTATTAATAGTACATTACAGCCGAGGACAGGTAAGTAAGAAATTACATTGTCGAGGATGGTTTGAAGCACGAGCCGCAGGCGAGGGCTTTAATCATTCGAGGCAAGGTAATTTGCTTACCGTACAAGGCTTGTATAGTGCTTTTCTCAAGAAATGCGAGGAAATAAAAAAAAAACTGTTTAACTAAATAATATTTATTAAAATTTATATCACCCATGTTCGGGCAATTATTCAATGTAAATGTTATTGTTTTCCCGGGCACACTTATGTATAAATCGCCCATAATAATATTATTTTAATGATGTAGGTATCATTAAAATACACCAACAACACAGATTCCGAAAACGTATGCGCCTTTTTTCACTTTTCAAATCAGATCGTAGGTTTTCATTTATATCTTTCTTTTGATTTTGCTGGCAGTAAGTTTTCTGTTATTCATTTTGCTTCTGCTCTCAAATTTGGTGGAATAGGTACATACAATGTCTGTATATGTTTCATTGGCAGAACTCATTTTGATAATTTATTACACAATATAAATAAACTGTATTGATATCAAATCAACCGCTGAAAATCATTCCCGCCGTTTTTTTAATATTGGTTTGTGTGGCCAAGTGGAACGGTCATACAGCCTATTGATACTTACTACTTGCTACTAAAATGCGCAACTTCAATACCCGCTTCTGGGTGGTAGATGGCGCTGTACATATTTCCCATACAAAATTACTTGTAAATGATATTTTGTCTATGATAAATCTCATTTTGTTTTTTCGATTGATGTTCGTGCTAAGGGTACATAGCGCTTGTGGTACAATACGAGGTAATATACTCTGTGCGCACCGTATTAAAAAAAAAGTTATCCTAATTATGATATAATAATTACCTATATAATAATAATAATAATGTGGCTGTATGGTGCAAATGTCCCTTTGCTTTTTCTGTTTTTATACACAGGAATAACGAAAGAAAAAAAATAAAGAAAAAAATTTGGTAATAATATCTTTGGGTAGTACCTTTTCCGAGGTAAACATTCTAAATTTGAAAATCACTGCAGTAATGAATTTTAGTACTTACTTACTGCACTGATTTTAGTGCAGTAAGTAAGTACTGAAATTCATTACTGCAGTGATTTTCAAATTTAGAATGTTTACCTCGGAAAAGTGCCACGTACTGCATTCTTTTCTCAAATATAATATTAACATTTCAGAGCATAAGTGTGAAAAAAATATTAATACGATTACGAGCTTATTATTTAGATTTCAGAGTGTTTATTTTTTAAGCTATTTAAGTATGAAAAAATATTGTTTACAAATTTTAATAACGGGTGTAACTTTCATTGAAAAAAAGAATAAAATAAGGATAGCAAATTGTAATCGCAAAAAAGAAATAAAGGTCATGCGAATTCAAATTACTGAATATGGTTTTGTTTGCCAGCGCAGCGGCACATTTACGCTAGTAATCCGCTTTGTAATCCATTAGATAGTTTTATTTCAAAGCCATTACGTTTTAATAAGATAGCTGAATGTAGAAACATTATTTTTATTTAACTACTTCTGTGGTCTAGTGGTACAAACTACCGGTATAAGACCCAGAGGTCCCGAGTTCGATTCCCAGTGGGGGTACATTATTGTATTCGGTTTGGTTGGTGCTAGGACTTGTTCTTAGTCCGCCTGGCTAGCAACTACCATCTTAGCTAGGTCTGACACTATAACAACGTTTTAATAGGATAGCTTGTTGTAGAAACTTTATTTTTATTTACCTGCCTCTATGGTCTAGTGGTACAAACCAATGGTATAAAACCCAGAGGTCCCGAGTTCGATTCCCAGTGGGGGTACATTGTATTCGTTTGGTTGGTGCTAGGACTTGTTCTTAGTCCGCCTGGCTAGCAACTACCATCTTAGCTAGGTCTGACACTATAACAACGATGTTTTCAGCATTGTTGTATTTCGGTAACTAGAGATAAGATAATAAACCAGTGCCTTAGTGATTTCGGGAGTAGTGGCTGAAGGTGGAAGCCTCCAGCCAAATCTTCACTTTACAAGTGTGATAAAGGCTAAGTGCTATCGTAGATTTACTGACTTCATGGAATGCTCAAGAAATGCGACCATTTCATGAAATATTTCACTGTCTATTGGCAACATCATGATGTGGCTTGGGCGGATTAATAATAAGAAATCATTTCTCGATATGGGCTACTTAACGCGCGGCTACTTCATGAAATGGTGAAGATTATTTGATCACATCGTAAAATAGTTATATTCATAGCCGGTAAAGGCTCTACAAGAGCTCTGTTTATCTGTGCCATATTATCCATAGTTTGTTTTCTTTATGTTTAAACAACAAGTATCTCTGTAGTTTAAAAAATGTGGTTATTTTTCTATCACGTGTTCTTCGATAATATGGCGTTCGAAGAAATGTGCTATCGGCGATATCAGTTTTCCGTCAAATGGCTTTTTGGTGAAATGATGACCCATCGGTAAAATAGCCCATCTATGAAGTGGACCTTCGATGTAATGGAGGGAAAAAAATGTTTTTCAACAAAAAACTTTCGATGGATGATCAGCCCCCCTAGACAAGTAGCATTATGTTATCGACTTCCCCAGTCGAATAAAAAGAAAATGTATGGGATTGACATTAGCGATCGAAATGTCACGTGACCGTTAATGTCAATCCCATACATTTTCTCTCTATTCGATTGGCGAATTCGATAATAGAATGCCACTTGTCTAGGGGGGCAGTCCTAAACCCTAAACGATCTATTATCAAATGTAGGTTAGGGTTTAGCAAGGGGGTGAAATACTTAAATACTTAACTCAAAACCCCATAGAAAAATAAGGTATTTCGGATAGAGATTTTAAATTATTTTTATGCATTCACAATGCAATTCTGTAAGCATAGGAAAAATGTGATAGTAAAAAACCACGAGCCCCATAAGTAGCTTCCCGCCTGAAAGCTACTTATGGGGCTCGTGGTTTTTTACTATCACATTTTTCCTATATTTCGGATAGGTTAGGTTAGAACTATGAAAAAAAAACAACTTTACAAATTCAGAAATAAAAACTTTGATGTCATGGAAATTTTACATTAATGTAAATTTATTAAATTGATAATTTCATGATATGGTTGGTCATTTCATGAAATAGTCGTACTTCATAATAATATGGTCAAACTTTGTTGGAAAATTTCACCACTGATATTTAAACGTGATTAACGCTAACGTGTTTAAAAAGTATTTCTGTCTCTGTCACATTCAAACAGATGACAGAGACAGAACTATGTTTTAAACACGTTTAGCGTTAATAACGTTTAAAATATCAGTGGTGAAAGTCACCCTAATGCCCGAGCTTCACCTGCGTCCAATTCCATTAATTAACGCGCTATTTGATTTAATACGCAGGTGTAGCCGGGTCTTAGCGCACTAATTTGATACAATCAGCGCGCTAAGACGCGCATGCCGTTATTAACGCCGTTAGGCGTCACGCATGTGAAGCCCCAGCATAAGCGTTGACTATTCAACGATAAAGCTATTTAAACTGGTCACTTCATAAAATGCGACCATTTCATGAAATTCGCGAGCGTTTCACGAAGTGAACAAATCTGCAAGATGGCCACACGACATATATAAAAAATCCTTACCTTTCTTCGCTGGTACTTCTACAGGCTCTTCTTCATCTTTCCGTTCTTTCTGATCGAATTCCGTTTGGTCGTCCGCTTCGCCATCTTCCGTTTTTTCCGACTTTCTCCCAGCAAAGAAGTCTTGAAGAGTCGCAGCAAACACCACCAGAATAACGATAGCATACAGAGAGCTGAAAAAAATGTCTTATAAGTGCCGAAACTAGTTCCAAAAACTTGCTTCACAAGCAAACCACTGATGATACCATGGGAGCCATTTACAAATGACAATTAACCATTTACCAATACTTCATTCAAATATTTTCGGTAAAAAAGCCACCAAAAAAGTTTGGTCTGGTCAGTAAGTATTGGTTACATTTACATTTTACACTAGCTCATAGTTCATAAAAGTTCATATTTTGAAAATCTCATTTTTTACATAAGCTATCTTGATCTAGTCTCGAAGTCTAGTTCATGTTATAATGTGAAACAGTGTTTGTGTGTTTGATCGTCTTTCACATCAAAATGGAGTAACGGATTGACGTGATTTTTGGTATGGCGATAGTACGCACATAGGCTTCTTTTTATTCCGGAAAAATATCAAATTCCCTCGGGATAATGTCGTGTACTCCACGCGGGCGAAGCCGCGGGCGGAAGGCTAGAATTTCTGTTGTTAAGTAATTTTAGACCCACTTTATTACGTAGTCAACCACCTTGGTATGATACGTACCGATTTTTATTTCAAAGTTACCAAAACTCAATTAAAAATTTCGCTTTGTTTTTCCGCTCTGTTCAAGCTAATTTTCCAAACGTCTAAACTGATTTGGAGAGAGCTTTTAGAGAACAAATTTCAAAACCACCTTGGAGAATAAGTTAAAAACACGGTTTGGTATCTGACATTATTTAATAAAACAATAAGATCACTGTTATTAATTTAAATCTCTGCCTCTTTAGTAATGCTTAAAAAGCAACCAATACAATCTCAAGATAAATAAAGGTTGCGATGTCCTTCAAGATTGGGTAGAAAATGTAATGCGTTAGTGAAAAAAGTCAGCATAAAAACAAAACATTACACTAACAGTGCCAATATAGTCGGTAGCTCCAACCACTCGTCCAACCGAATGGGGGTTGTGCTTGTAGCCATTTAGCACTACCTTCACGTCCTCAGAAGCGTTACCAAACAAACGAACCTCTGTAGAGGTTTTTAAAATTGAGGTCGCCTTTATGGTATTGCTTCCAGGTAGCTAAATACAAATAAACCATTGTACTTACAGTGTCAGTATAGTCGGTAGCTCCAACCACTCATCCCACCAATCTGGATTGTGCGTGTGGCAGTCTCTTGGATCTACTTTGACCCTCACCACCAAACCACTGGTACGTAGTATGTAGTATACGTAGTATGCTGGTAGTGTTTCAATGCGTCATTTAGGACTACCTTCACATCCTCAGGAGCGTTACCAAACAAACAAACCTCTGTAGAGGTTTTTAAAATTGAGGTCGCCTTTATGGTATTGCTTGAAGGTAGCTACATACAAATAAACCATTGTACTTATAGTGTCAGGATAGTCGGTAGCTCCAACGACTCATCCCACCAATCTGGATTGTGCGTGTAGCAGTCTCTTGGGTCTACTTTAACCCTCACTACAAAACCGCTGGTGTGCTGGTAGTGCTTCAATGCGTCATTTAGGACTACCTTCACATCCTCAGGAGCGTTACCAAACAAACAGACCTCTGTAGAGGTTTTGAGGTCGTTTTTATGGAGTTGCTTCAAGGTAGCCTAATACAAATAAACCATTGTACTTACAGTGTCAATATAGTCGGTAGCTCCAACCAATCTGGATTGTGCGTGTGGCAGTCTCTTGGGTCTACTTTGACCCTCACCACCAAACCACTGGTATGATGGTAGTGTTTCAATGCGTCATTTAGGACTACCTTCACATCCTCAGGAGCGTTACCAAACAAACAGACCTCTGTAGAGGTTTTGAGGTCGTTTTTATGGAGTTGCTTCAAGGTAGCCTAATACAAATAAACCGTTGTACTTACAGTGTCAGTATAGTCGGTAGCTCCAACCACTCATCCCACCAATCTGGATTATGCGTGTGGCAGTCTCTTGGGTCTACTTTGACCCTCACTACCAAACCGCTGGTGTGCTGGTAGTGCTTCAATGCGTCATTTAGGACTACCTTCACATCCTCAGGAGCGTTACCAAACAAATAAACCTCTGTAGAGGTTTTAAGGTCGTTTTTATGGAGTTGCTTCAAGGTAGCCTAATACAAATAAACCGTTGTACTTACAGTGTCAATATAGTCGGTAGCTCCAACCAATCTGGATTGTGCGTGTGGCAGTCTCTTGGGTCTACTTTGACCCTCACCACCAAACTGCTGGTGTGCTGGTAGTGCTTCAATGCGTCATTTAGGACTACCTTCACATCCTCAGGAGCGTTACCAAACAAACAGACCTCTGTAGAGGTTTTGAGGTCGTTTTTATGGAGTTGCTTCAAGGTAGCCTAATACAAATAAACCGTTGTACTTACAGTGTCAATATAGTCGGTAGCTCCAACCAATCTGGATTGTGCGTGTGGCAGTCTCTTGGGTCTACTTTGACCCTCACCACCAAACTGCTGGTGTGCTGGTAGTGCTTCAATGCGTCATTTAGGACTACCTTCACATCCTCAGGAGCGTTACCAAACAAACAGACCTCTGTAGAGGTTTTGAGGTCGTTTTTATGGAGTTGCTTCAAGGTAGCCTAATACAAATAAACCGTTGTACTTACAGTGTCAATATAGTCGGTAGCTCCAACCAATCTGGATTGTGCGTGTGGCAGTCTCTTGGGTCTACTTTGACCCTCACCACCAAACTGCTGGTGTGCTGGTAGTGCTTCAATGCGTCATTTAGGACTACCTTCACATCCTCAGGAGCGTTACCAAACAAACAGACCTCTGTAGAGGTTTTGAGGTCGTTTTTATGGAGTTGCTTCAAGGTAGCCTAATACAAATAAACCGTTGTACTTACAGTGTCAATATAGTCGGTAGCTCCAACCAATCTGGATTGTGCGTGTGGCAGTCTCTTGGGTCTACTTTGACCCTCACCACCAAACTGCTGGTGTGCTGGTAGTGCTTCAATGCGTCATTTAGGACTACCTTCACATCCTCAGGAGCGTTACCAAACAAACAGACCTCTGTAGAGGTTTTGAGGTCGTTTTTATGGAGTTGCTTCAAGGTAGCCTAATACAAATAAACCATTGTACTTACAGTGTCAGTATAGTCGGTAGCTCCAACCACTCATCCCACCAATCTGGATTGTGCGTGTGGCAGTCTCTTGGGTCTACTTTGACCCTCACCACCAAACCGCTGGTGTGCTGGTAGTGTTTCAATGCGTCTTTAAGCACCACTTCCACATCCTCAGGAGCGCATGCTGTGGGCACGCAGATCCCCCAGCTCAACGTTGAAAAGCGCGGCACGAAGTGACCTGGCTAAACAAAGCAGGACAAAGCTTAGCACTGTTATTAGAACATATTTTTGTTGTTGTAATCTGTACATGTAATTTGCTTTTGGGAAATATAAAAAAACACTGAGCTGCACAAATCGTGATGATTTGTTTTTTTTTTCTTTCACGTCCTAACGGAGCAACGGATCGATTTTTGGTATGGGGATAGTTTGGGAGCTGGAGAATGAAATAGGTTACTTTTTATCCCGGAAAAACATAACATTCCCGCGGGATAACGTCGCAGATTCATATTTTAAAAACGTTTGAGTATAATCTAAAATTAAAATAAAAGCATTTCTTGTAACAGAAAATCGAGCATTCGGTGTTTTATACGTAAGTATACCTATAATAACCTGAGGGGATACCGGCTAAAAAATATTAGGTAATATTCAAATACATATCAAATGAAGCTCATGCTCATATCCACATTTGTAGCCGGTAGGCTTCAATTGACATTTTGAGTTCATAATATGTCCATATATGGGCATAATAATATGGTCTTTAAATGTCAAATGAAGCCCTTGCTCATTTAGACGACCGATTTGGCGCAGGGGTAAACTACCTGCCTTCTGCGCCAGAGGTCTCGGGTTCGATTCCCGAACAAGACAAATATTTGTGTGCATGAACACGTCTATTTGTCTTGGTCTGGGTGTTTTCTATGTATATTAAGTATGTAGTTACAAGCAAAGAGTGTTTGAGTATATATTTATCCGTTATCAAGTTCATGTAGACACAGTTTCTTAAGAAATTAACTACGGGCTTGGATAATTGGTGTGATTGTATGAAAATATTTATTTATTTATTTATTTATATCCATATTTTTTTGTCGATAGCCCACCTGGTTATTATTCCCCAAGGGTTTTCGTGTAAAATTTCATCGAGCAGAGACACGAGCGCAGTGTTAAATAAAGCAAACAAAGACTGTTCAACAAAGAGTGAACGCAATGTAGAGAGAAATGTTACAGGTAAATGCTACATCATCGTCACCGTCGAGCATTCGCTAAAATGGTACATTACAGGGAAATGTTCTAGTTAGTTAATTTATACCCACCTAAGACTCCGCCCCTCAGTAAACCAAAAATATAGAAAACTAGCGGCCGCCCGCGGTTTCACCCGCGTGGTTCCCGTTCCCGTGGGAATATCGGGATAAAAAGTACATATAAACCTTCCTCTTGAATCACTCTATCTATTAAAAAAAAACGCATCAAAATCCGTTGCGTAGTTTCAAAGATTTAAGCATACAAAGGGACATAGGGAAAGAGAAAGCGACTTTGTTTTATACTATGTAGTGATAGTGATGAATTTAAATCGATGTGTTTTATAGTTCATCGACCGCAAGCGGTGACCGTCAAAGAATTTAAAATGCAAAATGATCAACATCCATTCGGATCAGCTAATCAACGTATTTTGATACACAATCTCATTAATTTTGCAAATTTCAGCCTTTTGTTTTAAACGAAAATGATATAAAAATAAGAACAGGTGGTTTTTACAAAGGCCTTTTCATGAAAGCCCTGACGCCGCATGTATTATTTTATCACTAAATAAATCCTTTTATGTTTTATCTATGGGTATTCAAATTAATTAATACACAAGAACCCAAAACAAAAGCCTTTGTTTGGACTGCGCTCTTTTTGTCCGTTATTAAATTGGCAAAATTGGGCGTAAAGCTATTAATGAAGATGAATTTTAGCTGCCCTTTAGGAAGAGTGGTGAAATTTGCCCAATAAAAGGGCCCACGCATCATACCTCGCACGATAGCAATTACAAAGTTGTTAAAGTTTGCACAGGTATATTTTTAGATGGCTCATTTTGGCTGTATTTATAATAACACTCCTTGAGTTATTGTGATTCCGTTTTGTTTAATTTAGATTATTTGATAAGCGAACTTGTCTGAATTGTATGAAAACGAACTGATTTGTATGAATTATACGTATCGTTGCTTGTCGAAAAACAGTTCATTGTACACTCGACAGCACATCAAGTTAAACAGTTGAACTGCGATAACAGCTTTTATTACGTAGGGCATAAAAATGTATAGTCTGATGTGCCGCCGTGTGTACATGAAGATAAAGATTTTTTGTGTTTCAATGGTTTTTGGATTTAATGACGTTCGGCATTTAGTGGGCCTCATCAGATGACTATTATTCTTCCCATCCTTACTCTCGTTCATTTAACACAAGAAGAATTATCTATCCTACGACGTATGACGCTACCATAGAGCAGTTCCAAGGGCCTTATCGCGGTACAACATAAGAAGAACAACTCACATCATCGATCCTGCTCTTGATCAGATTCTTAGCGAGCGCCAGGTGGACTGGCAGCTCCAGATCGGGGTGTTCCGCCTTCACGTCCAGGCTGGCTAGGCAGTACTGCCCCTGGACCTTCACCACGCTGCCTGACTCCAGCTGTACGCGCGCCCGGCTACTCAGGCACTGGTCGTAGTCCCCCAGTTGAATGCCGTTGCCTTGGAGCAGCCCCGAGGGAATCTTCGCTGTGGCGTCGAGCACTGCAATTAAAAAGTTATGCGATAAGAGTGATTACTAAGGTCGTTAGGGTTCTATTAGCATTTATTTTTACATGTGTGTTACAGATCGCAAGGGTTCTACTAGCAATTAGGTACTTATATTAATTTTATGTATGTGCTAAAATACTCTAGCTATTAGCCCCATCTTATTGTGCACAGCAGGAAATGGTTTATTTTAGTGCAAGTGTAACACAATACTACTGAGCAATAAAAGATTTATACGCTGATTGAGAGCAATAAGTATATTTTGTATGTTAGTCGTGCCGTATACATACAACAAAGCATTGAATAGAAATTATTTTAGTTAATTTATAATTTCAAAATATTTATTTTGCTTAATTGCTAAGATGGGATACAAAGCAAAACGGATCGCTTGCAGTAGAATGAATGAAATGAATACTGTTTATGATAAAATGTTATTTTGTTTCCAAAAATGCGATAGGGAAAATGAATCTCAATGTCATTTCGATAAAAGGATTCCATTAGTGACATGTTGTGCGGAGCCCTGAAATTTTCCAGTGTAACGCTCCCGTGGGGCCTTGCTGTGAAGGTTATCACGCGAGTTTCATTCCAGTAACAAGCACATATATGTCTACTTTTATTCCCGTAAACACCTATTATGGTTGTTTAGAGGACGGTCAACATAACAGCGTTTATTTCACATGTGTTTATTAGACTCGTTGAATATGTCAATATTGCCTATAGTGAAAAAATATTAAACTTATTCCTGCTAGTATAGTGTTATCATTTGGGATTTGTGAGTTAACATTTAATATTGAATTTATTGTGAAGAATTAAATAATAGGGGTTAATGTAGCGTACCATTTCATGAAATTCTCAATCATTTCATGAAGTGAGCAAATCTACGAGGTAACGACATATAAAATGATAGATTAATAAAAATAAATGTTTGTATGTTTGTCCTCTACGCGTTCCAAAACCATTGAACTTTTTGGTGAAACTTTGGTGTTCTGTTGACGAAAAGCCACGACTCACGAGGTTTACTGGCTCAAATATATTATTATTTATAAATGTTTTTTTTATTTAATACTTTTAATTGGCATGGCTTCGTATACCGAGTACAAACAATAAATAAATAGGTAAAATTAAATTAAAAAAGGGAAACTATTTCTTTCTACGTTATCATATTTATCATCGATAACTTTTTGAAACATAAATTATGATCAAATTTTAATGTGCCCTTGATGAAAGTAGCACGTCTGCATAATTAATAAGACTTTTTTTCTTGTAACAACTGTTGCTGAAATCTCTGAATCGTTGCCAATACAAATAAAAAGTTTAATCTTCAAACAATGTCAGTGTAAGTATTGCAAAAGGGTTAACCTTTGCAAAATTCAAAATGATTGAAATTACAATAGGGTATTTTACTGTTGTTGAAATGTAGATATTTAATGATGACGTTAAAAAATATTGCAATTAAGAATACCAAATGTGAAAAAATAATTTGAATCTGTTTTATTATAAAAAAATTATAGTCTGTTTGATTTTGACTATAGCTGTCTCTTTCTAAAACGAAATCTTCTATGGCGTGACTATGACGCTACTAACCCACTGACGTCACTAAGATAGCGTCCTGTCCTTGTCTAATTATAAAGTTTGAAGTCCTAGATCTTTGAAAATACTCAAGATAATTCAAAATGAAAACTTGTTTTGTGTAGCTAATATTTCGAAAAACATTTTAAAGAAATAAAAAAAAATCAGTAAAATACCGTATTCTGTTGTCACATGTTGCCTCACATTAACATCATAATAATCCTTCCTATTAATATTTAGTCGAGAAACGTAGCTTATACACTACTTTAAACTACTACTTATCCCAATATTCCCAGGGGAACGGGTCCCAAGCGGGTAAAACCGCGCGGAACAGCTAGTATTATAAATGCGAAAGTTTGGTTGTTTCACGGCGAAGCGACTGAACGGATCACAATGAAATTAGACACAGAGATAGATTATGGTCTAGAATGTAGTGTAGAATAGCCTAAAGGCTACTTTTTATAGCTAGCAAGGTCGCAAGCGAAAAGTTAGTAGGTATTATCGAATTAAAATAAATAATGTATGCGCCAATGTCATTTAGAACACTGTGATTAGTATATAGGTACAAATTAAATTAATATAAGAATTGAAATAATAAATGTATACGTCAATTTCATTTAAGACACTGTGATGTAAATTAAATTAATACTAAAATATTCGCAATGCGAGATCATATTTTGTTTCTTTACACGTTGATCAATTGATAAAATTTGCTTAATTAGTTATATAAAATATATCGCTTTTTAATTCGCGTGTAAGAATGTAGCACTTCTGCTAAATTGTTCAAACATAAACGATGTTTATACCGTGTTTGTTTTCTTAAATAATAAAAAATATTTATAATAAACAGGCAAGCTAATATAAAAAGAAAGATATTATGACATTGGTACTTACTGTTGAAAGCCCATAATTTTGTTCCTCGTAATTGCCTCAAAACGATTTGTCCGTGACGCCTACATTCTGGGTTATGAATGCGCGAGAAGTTTGGCGCAAAAGTTGGGAAGAATGCATAAAAGTCCTCAAATTCACTCTGGAGCAAGTTTCGTCGGTGCAAAGCATCCGTCACGTGTTTCAAATTACTTTCACTTTTCGGTAGAATTTCTCGACTGTCAAAAATTATTTCTGCAGACGATTTATCCTTTTTAACATGCCCTTTCTCAGTTTGCTTTTTGTTTTCTGCTTCAGGTTTATTGTCTACTTTCTGTTGAGTTGACTTATCCCCCTTTTTCTTTATCTCCGGATCTGGTTTGTGTTCTGGTTTCGTGCCTTCATGTTTGCTTTTTATGTCCTTGTGCTCAACAGGTTTCGATTTCACTTCTTTTTTCGGTGGTTCTTTCTTGTCATCCTTTTTAGTAGGGACTTTAGGAGTGTCAGTTTTTGTTTGTTGGGAGGTTTTCTTTAATTCTTTGATATCAGTTTTTGGTTTACTATCTAAATTTGATTCTTTCTTAGTTATTTCTAACTTCCTACTTGGTTCCTGCTCTTTCTTTTCTACTTTATGTATTGATGCTTCTTGTTTTTCTTTCTGTTTCTCTGGAATTTGATCTTTCTTTATTACCTCTGGAGTTGATTTTACGGATGGTTTTGAGCTTTCTTTGATAAGGTCTATCTTGGGCTCAGCCTTCGTACGCAGCAGTGGTTTAAGTTTATCTAGTTCAGTATCACTATCATCATCGTCGTCGTCATCATCATCATCGTCGTCCACAGAACCAATGTATATATTAACTTTTTTAGTTTTAGTCTGCTTGATAGTCTCTTTGGAGGCTACTGCTACCTTATTTTTAGTTTTATGAGATTGACTAACATCATCAGCGTCATCATCGTCATCATCGTCATCATCGTCGTCATCATCGTCATCGTCTTCATCGTCATCTTCATCATCACTTTGGCTAGTATCTTTGCTTTTGTTAACTATATTTTTTGCCGATGACTTACTAATTGTAGTTTTGTGAATTGATTCTTTTGCGGAAGCAGTATGTTTTCCTTGCTGCGCATGTTTCTTGCTGTCGTAAGCATCATCATCTGCACTATCGTAATCGTCGTTACCTTTAGTTCCTGACTTTAGTGCTTCTGTTTTAATAGGTTGTGCTTTTTTATCTATTGGTTTTGATATTTTATTATCTTGTTTAACTGGGGGAGATTTAATTTTACTTCCAATACTTATTTTAAATCCACTATCATCATCGTCGTCATCATCGTCATCGTCTTCGTCATCCTTATCACTACCATTGTCATCATCGTCACTTTCGTCGTCACTGTCTTTACCTAATTTACTCACCGTTTGTTTGGTTTTTATCTCTAATTTTAACCTAGATGTACTTTTGTCACTTTTGCTCACTGTTGGATGTACCTTAGATTTTAACACTGTATCACTCCGAAAAATGCCTACATTTTCCTCATCACCATCGTCATCATCTTCGTCACTTTTAATTTTTAACTTAAAGGTTGACTTAGATTCAGAAGCTTTTTGATTATCAGCTTGTATCTTTTCTCGTGTCGCTTTCTTTAATTCATCATAACGTTTAACACTTTCAATTTTATCACTTTGTAATTTGCTACTCTTCAATTCATTAAGGTCACAGTCGTCACATTTCTGTATCTTGAAATCTGTTTTATGGATATCGTTGAGAGTTTTTGGTAAGTCACGAACGCGGAATGCGCTTATCACTGTTGCTAGGATCGGTATGCAGATTAAAATTAGAGCTAACGTCCATCGGTGGTGCGCCATTGCCGCCGCGTGAAGCTCACGGCGCCATCGTCCGTACAACTGAACTTTTCACCCACAAACCCGGTTTATTTCTATCACACACTTTAGGCATATCTCAATGGCGCATGGCGTACTGGTGGGAATTTCATTGATGTTAACTGTTAGTGGGATCGTTTTGGATTTTAGTTGATTTTTATTTGGGAAAGGTATGATTCCCAGGAGTTAATTCGAGTGAACTGGCGAGCGGGCCCAGCCGATGGCATACTTCCAAGATCGGAGTAAAAATAGTGTGGCAAAGACGATTGTCCGGCGCGCGCGCGGTTTGATGACGATGGATGGTTAAATTAACAGATTGGGTGTGATAGGTCAACTACGTGATTTGATCTAGTGATTATTTTAATATGTTACCAAGAAACAAAATATTTTTTTCATACCTTATAGGATCATAGAATACGCTGTATTAACAGAATAATATACCTACCTAATGTCTCTCTGTCAAATCTAAAAACAACTCTACTGAAAAAAATGTATATAATTGTATTTTCTCGAATTCACGATAATATCATGGACACTTACAATAAAAATAAAAATAAAATTAAATAATTTATTGGTCACTTCACAAACTAAATAAGCAGTTACAATTTTAATAAATGCTAATAAGTAACCTAAGTTTGTGAAGGACTGGTGCCTGAAAAGGGTTTCTTAGAAACCCGTCCCACAGGTCGCCAGCCCTCTCCCGCAGATAGGACTAGGTAGCTCACAAATTAATTTTGTTTCACAACCAAAATGAACTTGAATAAAGAAGGTAAGAAAGAAAAATTAAAAACATTTTAAAGGAATGATTAGTTCTATCTACAGTTACTTACTTACATTCTAAATGACTTATAGAGTTGTGTAGTGAAATGTAAGATGAGTGTACGGTTGGTGAGTTTGTGTATTATTTTAGTGTTCTAAGTTAGTGTGCTATGTAAGTATGTCATGTTAGTGTTATGCTATGTTAGTGTGTGTCAGAGTTCATGAGTAAGTACAGGGCGTGTGTAAATAGGGATGCAAGAGTGACGCGAGAGAGGCATAGGGCAAGACACACTTGAAATCAAATTAAAAATAATAAAATTTAAATTTAAATAAGTGGCTCCGAGAGAGGCAATGGTGTTAAGAAGTGCGTAACTTAAATACTAAACTACGTAAAGGGAATAACTCACTTTGATACAATACTAGTACATATTATATTAGGTACCTACTCATATGAGTGTTTTATAGGAATTATAAATATTAAAACTTCTTAAAACCTTCTTCAAGTAGGAAGATAGTACATACCTAAATGTTTTTTTTTACTATAAAAGTAAGAAACCTTAGGCCCTACCCTAGTGACCAATTATTAAGGAGCTATCTATTAACTGATACTTATATATCCATAGCTTAAACTTAATACCTACACGTAGGACTGTTTTTTAAAAGAAAAAAAACTTTTAATTATAATTTCCTTCATTTTAAATAAATCATACACATCCGTAAATTCAGCTGCTCCCCTACCTATATCCCGAAACCTAAAGATATCATAAGGTTCAGCTACCTATTTTTCATTAAGTTTACTTATTCATGTAGCATTTTTAGCAGAAACATGAACAAAATTTTTTTTATTTTAGGATTTTGTCTTAAGAAAAAAATAATGTTTTGAATAAATGAAATATAATTTATTGTACACACTAATTTGATGTAAATACAAACCTCCAGAGTTCCAGGCAACCATTTTAATTTTACAAGACTTGCTGGCGTTTTGGAGTAGGTTCTGTAAAGTTGTTTTGAATCATCATGTCAGCTGAACGACGCCCACTGCTGGGCATAGGTTGTTTTGAATAAATAAATATAAATGTAAGACAAAAAATAACAAAGGAATGGGCAGTTGGTGGTGCATATTGTTGATAATTAATATAAAGCGAACGAGTACTTAAGTAGGTATGTCAGTATTTTGAAACACCTTTCATTTCGTAAAGTGAGCTGTTGACTGGTTGATAAATTGCTATAATCTGAAGCAAGGCATTAAAAAAATTACCATCATCATCGTTTAGCACATGATAATGTGCTTAACAAACAAGTTACACTCAACCAATACTATTATTAGAATACTTACGTGAAGTTCATATATTTTTTGGGTTTCACGTGTAGTTCTTACATGTGGAAAGGGTTAATTTGAAATCAAAACACTTTTCATGTATTAAAACATGTTGAAGAGTTTGTTATTTAGTTTTACTTTTTTTTCTTGATGTAAGCTTGATGTGCTTAAACTAAAAAGCTAATCTGAGAAGTACACTCACCATCCTGATACTTACCTTTGATGATCTTTTTCGCTTGACTTTCATTTGTTTGTATAAGGTGAAGTGATGATGGTATGTATATCCTTACAGAATTGCATCCCAGAATAACCACTGAAAAGGAGATCAGTCACGCTTCATACATATTTGGACCAAAAAAGTAAAAGTATCGGCCAACGAAAAAAAATTGCATATTACTATTGTAAACAATGTAGAGATCATTTTTTGTTATGGCGTCAACAGTGTACGATTAGCGGCCAAGCAGTTATTCAAGTTTGAAAATGTAATTTTTTTTCTCTTTATTTTCAAACTTAAATACAGCTTGGCCAAAGTGCGGCCAACGAAAAAAAATTGCACATTACTATTGTAAAAAGTGTAACGATCATTTTTTGTTATGGCGTCAACAGTGTACGATTAGCGGCTAAGCAGTTATTCAAGTTTGAAAATAACTTTTTTTTTCTCTTTATTTTCAAACATGAATACAGCTTGCCCAAAGTGCGGCCAACGAAAAAAAATTGCACATTACTATTGTAAAAAGTGTAACGATCATTTTTTGTTATGGCGACAACAGTGTACGATTAGCGGCCAAGCAGTTATTCGAGTTTGAAAATATATTTTTTTTTCTCTTTATTTTCAAACTTGAATACAGCTTGGCCAAAGTGCGGCCAACGAAAAAAAATTGCACATTACTATTGTAAGCAGTGTAACGATCATTTTTTGTTATGGCGTCAACAGTGTACGATTAGCGGCCAAGCAGTTATTCAAGTTTGAAAGTAACATTTTTTTTCTCTTTATTTTCAAACTTGAATACAGCTTGGCCAAAGTGCGGCCAACGAAAAAAAATTTCACATTACTATTGTAAACAGTGTAACGATAATTTTTTGTTATGGCGTCAACAGTGTACGATTAGCGGCCAAGCAGTTATTCAAGTTTGAAAGTAAAATTTTTTTTCTCTTTATTTTCAAACTTGAATACAGCTTGGCCAAAGTGCGGCCAACGAAAAAAAATTGCACATTACTATTGTAAACAGTGTAACGATCATTTTTTGTTATGGCGTCAACAGTGTACGATTAGCGGCCAAGCAGTTATTCAAGTTTGAAAATGTCATTATTTTTGGTATAAATACGATCGCAAAACGGATTGAACAAAATTGAACGAAAACGAATTCCTCGTCAGCATTATAACTGACCCACGAACGTCCCACCTGCTGGGTACGTGAATCGACTAAACAATAATGCAATACTTTTAGCTAAATAGTAACTTTAACTAAGGTCTAGTACACTACAGAGCCAGAATAAGGAAATACCCTAAAATAGATATTGACTACAACACAAAGTGACTTTGGCCAAGCTGTATTCAAGTTTGAAAATAAGGAGAAAAAAATATCATTTTCAAACTTGAATAACTGCTTGGCCGCTAATCGTACACTGTTGACGTCATAACAAAAAATGATCATTACACTGTTTACAATAGTAATCTGCAATTTTTTTTTGTTGGCCGCACTTTGGCCAAGCTGTATTCAAGTTTGAAAATGAAGAAAAAAATGACATTTTCAAACTTGAATAACTGATTGGCCGCTAATCGTACACTGTTGACGTCATAACAAAAAATGATCGTTACACTGTTTACAATAGTAATATGCAATTTTTTTTCGTTGGCCGCATTTTGGCCAAGCTGTATTCAAGTTTGAAAATGAAGAAAAAAATGTCATTTTCAAACTTGAATAACTGCTTGGCCGCTAAACGTACACTGTTGACGCCATAACAAATAATGATCGTTACACTGTTTACAATAGTAATGTGCAATTTTTTTTCGTTGGCCACACTTTGGCCAAGCTGTATTCAAGTTTGAAAATAAAGAGAAAAAAAATGTTATTTTAAAACTTGAATAACTGCTTGGCCACTAATCGTACACTGTTGACGTCATAACAAAAAATGATCGTTACACTATTTACTATAGTAATCTGCAATTTTTTTTTGTTGGCTGCATTTTGGCCAAGCTATATTTAAGTTTGAAAATGAAGAAAAAATGTCATTTTCAAACTTGAATAACTGCTTGGCCGCTAATCGTACACTGTTGACGTAATAACAAAAAATGATCGTTACACTGTTTACAATAGTAATTTGCAATTTATTTTTGTTGGCCGGCACTTTTCTATTTTGGTCCAATTTGACTGATCTCCTTTGGCTGTGGGAAAGATCACAGGTTTCCTATTGGCAAGAAAACATACCTTAAAGAGTATTAGAAACAAAGACCCGTCTCACAACAATCTCCGATGGGACTCGAACAGTAAGAGGAATTGGATAAATTCGACGCTTCTCGTAACGACTCTGTAGCTCAGTGGTTAGAGCATTCGCCCGGACAGTGGAAGGTCGTGGGTTCGAGTCCCATCGGAGCTAGTTGTGAGATGGTTCGATTTTTTCTAATACTTAATTTTTCAATCATAAAAATTGTAAAAAAGTAAAAGTAATTTATATATTAAGAGGTTGATATTAGGGAATAATGATTTGTAAGTATCGTTGTGATCTGTAAATATTTATCTGGAGGTCAATTCAACAAAGTTTTAAGCGAATTTAAGCTCCTTAAAGTCAAGCACGTACCCAGGATTTTTTGTCGGGGGGGTCCGTTGGGGGGGGGGGGTTAGTTTAGAGTTTAGATGTTTGTTGCTCAATCATGCCAAAACGGCTGAACGGATTTGGCTGAAATTTGGGAAACAGATACTTTTTAGCGTGGAGTGGAACATAGGCTTCTTTTTATTCCGGAAAAATATCCACGCCCATCCCGCGGATTAATGGATTTCGGGGGGGGTCCAGAACCCCTGGACCCCCCCCCCCCCCCCCCTGGGTACGTCCTTGCTTAAAGTCGTAAATGAAGTAACGTTTTAAGGTTTCCTTTACGGTATCTTCAAATATTTGCACCTTTAACAAAAAAGGCATTTTCTATTTCCTAACAAAAAGTTTAAAGGTCACCATACAAATTGCATCAAAGAAAACGCTTAAAAACCTGGGCGGTGTTATTAAGTAACTCGTAATGGCCGCACAGCTCGAGATCAAAGGTCCCGGGACACCGATTGTTACGATGAGACCCTGCCCTTGCGCCTGTGCAACACTTGTATTATTGATACTAACCTTCGATGCTTCATTGTTATAATAGGTAATCTATACTAATATTATAGAGCTGAAGGGTTTGTTTGTTTGAACATGCTAAGCTCAGAAACTACTGGACCGAATTGAAAAATTCTTCTTGTGTTGGATAGTCCATTTATCGAAAAAGGCTATAGGCTATATTTTATCCCGATATTCCCACGGGAACGGGTACCACGCGGGTGAAACCGCGGGCGGCCGCTAGTAAATGAAAATAAAATAATGACCCTGTTGGTAGTTATTAATGCATTTGTGTCACGGATATCAGAGTTGGCGAAAGTATTATTATGCCTAATGATTGATGTTGAGTATTAACGGCTGCAAACACAGCCGGGACCAACGGCTCGAAATAATGAATGTTTCCTTTACGGTATCTTCAAATATTTGCACCTTTAACAAAAAAGCCATTTTCTATTTCCTAACAAAATGTTTAAAGGTCACCATACAAATTGCATCAAAGAAAACGCTTAAAAACCTGGGCGGTGTTATTAAGTAACTCGTAATGGCCGCACAGCTCGAGATCAAAGGTCCCGGGACACCGATTGTTACGATGAGACCCTGCCCTTGCGCCTGTGCAACACTTGTATTATTGATACTAACCTTCGATGCTTTATTGTTATAATAGGTAATCTATACTAATATTATAGAGCTGAAGGGTTTGTTTGCAGGGTCTCCAGATTGGGGGTTTTTTCCCAATTTTGGGGAAAAATTTGGCTCCTGGGGAAAAACTGGGGAAATGAAAACGTTGGGAAAATTTTTGGGGAAATGATGTCGCCCCCATAGCATTGCTGAACTGCAAATGCGTTGTCATTACCTACTCAATAGTTAATAGCAAAATAATACTTTGTGCACTGTGTTTTGTTTGTCGGATCAACTTAAACATAAACACGTGAAATTTGGCTCATATTATATTGAGACTTGCAATATACATAATATTATGTGCTCCAAATTTCATTGGATTTTAAGGTCTTCGCGTGAGTATTTAATAAATAGTTGCCAGTTCTGTTAGCTTAAACTTGGCTTGACACTCTTGCCGCGTGTCTAGATATTAAAATGTTAACTTTATTGTCAAATACAGTGTTTTATTTTTGGTGAATGCCAAACCACTTATTATAAATTAATCTTTCCATACAAAATTGAGTATTTAATAAATAGTTGCCAGTTCTGTTAGCTTGAACTTGGCTTGACACTCTTGCCGCGTGTCTAGATATTAAAATGTTAACTTTATTGTCAAATACAGTGTTTTATTTTTGGTGAATGCCAAACCACTTATTATAAATTAATCTTTCCATACAAAATAATTTTGGGGAAAAAAAACGAAATAGTATCGTTTTGGGGAAAAATAAAATCAGATCTGGGGAAATTTCACATCCATAACCTGGAGACCCTGTTTGTTTGTTTGAACATGCTAAGCTCAGAAACTACTGGACCGAATTGAAAAATTCTTCTAGTGTTGGATAGTCCATTTATCGAAAAAGGCTATAGGCTATATTTTATCCCGATATTCCCACGGGAACGGGTACCACGCGGGTAAAACCTCTAGGATCTGCTAGTTAAAAATATGTGTACGTATTTTATTGGTGGAGCATAGACTGAAAATACAAGATAGATCGGGTTTTTTGTATTTTGTTTTTAAATATAAGATGAATTTGTGATGGAAAGTGACTATACAATTATTATATTATGTTAAAGTCACTTTTCAATTTGACGACTCTGTATGAAATATGACAGGGAGAAAAAAAAAGCCCTTTGCGAGTTTCTTGCCGGTTCTTCTCGTTACAAGGCGCAAGGCCTCCCGCCGTAGGATTTGCGAATGCGAACCGATAACGTAGCTTCATTGACGTTCACAAGTGCTGTATCAGCCTAAAATGAATAAATGATTTTGATTTGATTTGATTTGACTAACGCACTCGGCCTGCAATAGTTGAGATGAAGCCACTTTAGCAATGGTCGGTCACAGGATATGTGTGACCAAAAATTAATTATTTCGAACCGTTGCGTTGGTCCCGGCTGTGTTTGCAGTCATTAATAGTAAACGCAGCATTCCCCTCACTATAAAAAAAACAACAGGTTGCACTCCGGGAGTGCCGGCAGAAGTGAAAAGGGCTCCCTAGAATTTTTCACAAAAAAAAGAAATGTAACAAAAAAAAAGAAAAAAATCTGGACTAGATTTGAACCGAGGTTTTCTGGCTTCACAACTTTGGAAACGGCGGCGAAATTAGCCTTCGTATTCTCATGACATTGTAACAGTTTTTCGATCGTCACGTGTCCGTCTTACGAATTTTCGATCTGACAGTTACGTGATCCTGAGATCCTGACGCGAGTTTAACATTTTTTCCCCATTACAAAAAGTGCACGCTAAAGAAGTTTTCACTTAAAAAAAAAAGTGTCCCTCTTGAAGAAGTTGCGTCAAAACTAACCTTCTCTACTTCGTCGTTAGAATAAATAAGAATATGTAATGAACATATTCTACTGATCTGGGTTTCAATTACCAAGGCATTAAAATTAAGTTCCATTGGTACTTGACTCACATAATACATGTGTCAAGCTTCGATCAACAATAACACCTACTTTTGTTGATCGAAGGTATCAAGATAATGTTACGCGTCCGAAGATTTTGGAAGTCTTTGTTAAGTTCTTCTTATTCCGGAATAAATTTTCCAGTGATTTTCATTTACTGAAAACTGAATGTCTTTAGCATTTAAAAACAATGTCCTCATGGGCAACGTCGCAAGCGGTTACTGCTTTACAAATCAATCTATTATCCATACTAATATTCTAAATATGAAAGTGTGTTTGTTTGTTTGTCCGTCTTTCACATCGAAACGAAGCAACAGATCGACGTGAAAAGTTGAAAATGAAGTAAGTACGATGGAACTCGAACCCACGACCTTTCACTGTCCGGGCGCCAATGCTCTAACCGCTGAGCTACGGAGTCGCTCAATAATAAAAATTGCATTGAGAATGCAAAAAAAATTTACATTGACGTGATTTTTCGTTTGGGGATAGTTTAGGAACTGGAGAGTGTCTTATAGGCTACTTTTTATAAGGTTCTCGCGGGAAAAGCCACGGGCGGAAAGCTAGTATTCAAATAAAGAAGAAATAATATATGTAAAGAGGAAAGATACAATTTATTGTTTATTTGTAATGGAGGAACTTAAAAACAACTGAAGCAATTTAAAAAAACAACATTAGACAGCTTATTCTTCCTGGCCGACAGAGGCAATAATTTTAATCCCGCTATTCCCACGGGAACGGGCACCGCGCAGGTAAATCCGCCCTGAGTCCATTATAAACAATAACTAAGTATACTTAATATTATAAAGAGGAAAGATTTAGAATAAACTCAAAAAATGTTGGACCGATTTCAAAAATTCTTTTCATTTCCATTTTTATATTTTATCCCGATATTCCCACGGGAACGGGTACCACGCGGGTAAAACCGCAAGGATCCGCTAGTAAACAATAAAATACAACATAAAACCAACAATATTGCTTAGACGTGAAAACTAAACACGCTAGTAGCATTAATGGTGAAAGTATCACCCCGATGAGTCAGCGGTCGAGATTCATAAGGATCCATTAGT
Source organism: Crambus lathoniellus (assembly GCA_949710035.1). Classification (NCBI taxonomy): domain Eukaryota; kingdom Metazoa; phylum Arthropoda; class Insecta; order Lepidoptera; family Crambidae; genus Crambus; species Crambus lathoniellus. The sequence continues at coordinate 26,675,140 of OX453304.1, forward strand.
GCCGTGACTTTGCTGCAAATCTACATAGGTCCAGGATAATATTATTATGAGATTTAGGGTAAAATGTAAGAGCCTGACCTGGGCGAACTAATAACTGGGAAAACTAATAAGTATAGGTTTTTAATCAAAGTAATCATTTTTTTTTACTACGGACTATCTAAATAGTAATAAAGGTAATCCATACTGATATTATAAATGTGAAGTAAGTACCTACGTTTGTTTGTTTGTCGGTCAAGGTGTTATTGTTGATCGAAGCATATGGTACTCTTTTTATCCCGGGAAAATATCACATTCCCGCGGGATAACGTCCAGAGAGGAGCGATTCTCGCGCAATAGACATTGATCACGCACAATTGTGGTGACCATCGACTGTGTTCCACAGTTTATTGAAACGAAGGTTTCTCATGCAAAATTAAGTTACTTAAAAGCTAGGCCTACCTTACTAGAAAATAGTGTCCGTAATCCAGGGGGGCTGATCGCTGTCTCGCCGGCGCGCGCCTGGCAAAACGATCTTCACGCAACCCCCGATGGGAAACTCTTATAGCTAACACTCTTATAACTACACAATGCCCTAATAGGCAGCTAAAACTTTCCCGGCGCTTTTCAAAGCGAACACACACGGGTCACAGGTGGCGAACTGAGCGCGAGTTGCGCGGACGGTGGTTGGCGGCGCACTGGCGATCCTACACCGGCCGGCCGAGCGCATTGTCTCGTGACCTTGACAATGACAACGACTGCTCGCAGCGCGGCGCGAACATCCCCCCGTCCCGGACAGTAACAAACTGTCCGCCAACTCAATCTAAGGGCAGGCGAGAGAGGGTAGCGATCGCTCGCTTCAAAACAGAGTCCCCCACCAGGACCTCGGCAAACCTGGGCACACCATCCGACCCCGGATGAAGCTGAACAATGCGTCCTAAACGCCAGCGGAGGGGCGGCAGGTTTGGATCCTTTACCAACACGAGATCTCCGGTCTTGGGTGGGGTCGTCCTATCCGACCACTTAACGCGTTGCTGCAAAATGTGCAAATACTCCAGATGCCAACGGCGCCAAAAACTCTGCGTAAGCTGCTGGAGCAATTCAAATCGCGAGAGCCGTCCGGAGGGCACTTCGGAATAAGGATATTCCGGCAAGGCGTTAAGCGGTCTGCCAATCAAAAAATGGCCCGGCGTAAGGGCCTCTAAATCATTCGCGTCCGAAGACAACGGACACAACGGACGCGAGTTGAGGACCGCCTCAACCTTACAAAATACGGTCGCGAGTTCCTCAAACGTGAGGACCGTCTCCCCAATAACGCGACGAAGGTGAGTTTTAGCGGCCTTTACAGTTGCTTCAAAAATCCCTCCCCAGTGGGGGCAGGATGGCGGGGAGTACTGCCATCGTACCCCTCTGCGAGAGAGTGTGGATCCGATCTCAAAATTATTCCTATCCAAAAATTCACAAACTTCCTTTAAATACCTATCGGTGCCCTTGAAATTGGTTCCACAATCGGACCTGATTAACGACGGCATTCCGCGGCGAGACACAAAACGATTCAACGTGGCTACAAAGGCTTCTGTGGTGAGGGCACTAACCACCTCCAGGTGGACCGCTTTAGTGGCCAAACAAACAAATACACACAAGTAAGCCTTTTCCGTTCTAGCATTACGAAGCCGCGATGTCTTAACGGTAAATGGCCCCGCAAAATCCGTTCCAACTCCTGAGAAGGGCATCGATTCGTTCACTCGATCGGCAGGCAAATCACCCATCTGGGGCTGCATCGTATCGGCGCGCAAACGATAACACGGGAGACAACGAAAAATAACGGATCGGATTATTCTCCGCGCTGACAAAATCCAGAACTCTCGTTGGAGGAGCGCGGTCAAAGCATTACAACCGGCATGAGCATTCTTTACATGTCGGTCTGTAATCAACAGTCTAACTAACGGTCCATCCTTGGGGAGCAACAAAGGGTGGCGTGATCCGTACGGCAGGTTGGCATGTCTGAGCCTACCTCCGACACGCAGCAATCCGGTACTGTCCAAGAAGGGATTCAACCGCACCAAGGGTCCCTTCAACTTGGACTTACTTGAGCGCAGGGCTTCCAGCTCCGGTTCAAACTCTCGCTGTTGCGTCACTCGCAACCAATGCAACAGAGCGTCTTGCCGCTCTTGTGGGGCGAGGACCGGAGACAACGATTTCTCCTGAGGCTGGCGACAATTTCGCACAAAGCGCCTCATCCAAGCAGTCACGCCGAGCAACTTATCAAGAGAACTGTAGCGGTCTAACAAAAACTCCATCTGCGGAGCCGCCACCGTCTCCACGGCGTGAACACGCATGCCTAGGTCTGGGACTCTGGCCACAGCCGGGGTGGCAGGCCATGAGCGCTCAGGCCGTAACAACCATGATGGACTCCACCATAGGTGGTGGTCCACTAACTCAGGCGCCTCGCAGCCGCGGGAGGCACAATCTGCGGGGTTCAGTTCGCCCGGTACGTGGCGCCAAATCAACGGGGCCTTTGAAGTCTGAATTTGTGAGACCCGGTTGGCCACAAAAACCTCAAGGGTGTGGACTGAACTCTTCAGCCAACAAAGGACGACCTGGCTGTCAGACCACGCAAATATCGACCCCAAGTCGACACCGTTTCCCAAGGTGTCGGCAACATGATTGAGTAGCCGTACTAAGAGAGTGGCGCCGGACAACTCCAACTTCGGAATGGTTAGCCTAGTCCGAAGGGGGGCGACCTTACTCTTGGCCGTAACTAAGTGTACGGCGACAACGCCTGCTGCATCCACCGTTCGGATGTAAACGGCTGCCGCGTATCCGCTTTCGGACGCGTCACAAAAGCCGTGCAGGGAGGCTTTAAACTTTCCCGAAGGCAGCATTTGCCTCGGTATACAAACCCGATTGACGTCGGGTAGGGATGACACGAACCTCACCCACTCTCGTAGGAGGCTACCAGAGAGGGGCTCATCCCATGACAATTCCGCAGTCCAGAGCTCCTGTAGGAAGCACTTCATCGAAAACACTACAGGGCTGAGCCAACCGTTCGGATCAAAGGTACGGGCTACAGTGGACAGCACCGTGCGTTTAGTCCAGACCTTTGGGTCTGGCAGTTCCAATCTATATGTGAACAAATCCGGGACTGGTCGATACTGGACTCCCAAAACAGACAGCATGTCTGGAGTCTCCGGATTTTCAAAGAGGAGCGGCTCTTGCTGGTGGTCCTTAGGCAAATCTGCCAATAGGTCCGGTGAGTTAGACAGCCACTTCCGCAACTCATAGCCACCAGCCCTCAAGAGCGCAATCAGCTCATCACGTAAGACGAGAGCCTCATCTAAGCTCGAGGCCCCCGTGCAGATATCGTCGACAAATAAAGCCCCCCCCTCAATAAGAGCAGATGCCCGGGGGTAGCGTAGCCGTTCGCGCTCTGCGAGCTCCAAAAGCGAACGGATCGCCACAAAGGGGCTCGACCGCAAACCATAAGTGTTGGTGTTCAGCTCGTAAGCCAACATCGGATCCTGGGGATCCTCACGCCAAAGGATGATCTGGTATCGTCTATCCTCCGGGTGAATCACGGTCTGTCTGAACATCATGCGGATATCGGCCACAAAGACGACAGCGTGCCGGCGGAAGTTGGTCAAAACATCACAGACATCGTGATGCAACTTCGGCCCCGCATGCAGACACTGATTCAACGACACTCCGGTTGACGTGGGCGCTGAACCATCAAAGACCACGCGGATCTTCCCATTGGAAGTCTTCAAAACAGCGTGGTGTGGCAGGAAGTAATGTTCCACATTACGCCAGTCCAACTGCGAGATGGACATGTGCCCAAGGTCCAAATACTCCCGCATGAAGTCTATATACTTCTCCTTGAATGCGGGATCCCTGGCCATCCTACGCTCCATGGACAACAATCTCTTCTCGGCCATCGGTCGGGAGCTCCCTAAAGGAGGGCGAACCGCCAAGAAGGGCAAGCGGGTAATCAAGCGACCCGAGAGGAGGCGCCCAGTGTTGTTCTGGTAAAACAATTCGCACTCCTCGGCTAACGGATCCAACCGCTTGGCAGTGGGAGGTTCCTCCACCTCCCAAAACTTTTGGAGAACGTCGGACAAAGTAGAACCGACAATGGTCTGGCGGTCTACCGACGGGGTCTCTGGTGTCTGTGGTACCTTTCCCATCACCACATGACCCAGCGACGTGGACAAGGCGACAAGATCGGCTGTCTGCAAAACTCGCTTGCTTCCACACAGTACACGACCGAGGACATCCGCACCAATCAACAAGTGTATTGGGCCCGGTCGGTGGAAGGAAGGATCAGCCAAAGCCAGTCCAGACGTCAGCTCAATCGTGGATGGCGGCACTCGCACTTGCGGGAGTGGTCCAACCACCTTATCAAAAACTATCGCCGAAGCACCGATCTTCGGCCTTGGCGTGAAGTGGGGGGAGAAGGAGAACTCAACTCGACCAATCGGATCAGGGATCCGCGAGTCTCCCACCCCCCGTACCGCTTCGTGATGCGGCACAAGCAAAAGACCCAGCTGTCGGACAAGCCACCTGGACATTATGCACCCCTGGGCACCTGAGTCCAAAAGGGCACGCACCGTGACAACATTGCCCTTAGGTCCCCAAACATTCACGGAGGCTGTTGGCAACAGCACAAGCTCCGGAGGGGTGGTTGGGTCCGACAGGGGCGCCATTAAAAATTTTGGGGGGGTACTTGTCCCCCTCGCGCCTGAGTCGGCGCGCCAAATGTGGGACGCTCGTACCGGGCGAGCGGGTCCCAATCGGGTACATACTGGCCCCGACCAACAGCACTCCTAGGTGCAGGGTAATACCCGTGTGGGGCGTGCCTCGGTGCATAGTACCCCAATCGAGGCCTCTCCATTAGGGGGGGGGAGTAGCAAATAGGGCCCGTGCCCATCGCCACCGTGGCGTACTCTTGTGGTACCCCCCTACCCCCGCCCGTGGCGGGGGCGTCTCTCCTATAGTTCCCCCTCTCCGGGGGGGACTGAACGGGGGGGCTAAGCCCCGCCGAATCTCTAGGGGACCGGTTCCGGGCTGCCGGGCCCCCGCCCGTGCGCGAGGAATTCGAACCCCGGTCGCTCCCGGCGTCCTTGCGGTCCAAACAAAGGAGGGGGTGATGCCTCCCTCCGCAAAGACGACAATCCTCTGTCTGGGGACACGCCGACTGCATGTGTCCCCCCAAACACCTATAGCACCATTGGCGCTGTCTAGCAACGGCCCTCCGTCCCTCTGGGCGGAGGCCTCTAAATTTGGCACATTCGTGCACCCCGTGCCGATCTCCCCTGCAATACCTGCACCGCTCACTCGGTGCGGGGGGAGGGGACTGCTGGAAGGCAGCATATCGATTGGTCGGGCGACGGGGCTGTTCCCTCGCCGCCACCATACGACCAACACCTGGAACCGGGGCGGGCTCCAGGTGGTCCGTCACCCTACATTCGTCCTCCAAAAAACGAAGGAGGTCCGCGAAGGGCGGGAGATACGAGGCGCTGTCGCCTCCGTACCTCTGCTCGAAACGCCCCTTCATTTCAGCGGGCAATTTGGCGAGGACTATGTGCAGCAGTACAAAGGACCACTGATCCACCGGCAGGTCCAATCGCCTTAGGGAGTTGACCGCTGACAGTAGCGGGTTCAGCAACTCCCTCCGTAACAGGTGTACCCGGGTGATTCGCGGGAGGGCCAAAATCGTGGCCACGTGGGTGTCCGCCAGTAACCGGACATTCTGGTACCTGCTAACCAGAAGCTGGCGAGCCACCTGGTAGTTGTCGTCGCTGATGAGCAGGTGCTGGATTACCGAGCTGGCCTCTCCTCGCAGGGAGGAGCGCAAATAGGCCAACTTCTCACTAGGGGATAAGTCCCGTCGTGAATCCACCAAACTGTCAAACAAATTAATGAAGCCCATCCAGGCTGACAGATCCCCATTAAAAGTGGGAATCTCCAAGGTAGGCAATCGGCCTAGCAACGCCGTCGGGGTAGGTTTGACCTCCCCGCTCAAAACCGGCTCCCCCTTCCGAACAGCCAGGGCCCTCTCAGCCGCCTCCGTGAACTGGTCAGCCAGCTCATAGGCCTGGGCTACATCCTGCTCCAGCTGTTCCGACACAGCATCATCAGCTGGGGGGTTCTCCATATAATACGCGCGACACTCCATGGCGTGGCGCTCCAGGTCTTGCAGCCGAGCTGCCAGCCCGCCATACCGAGCTAGCAACGCGCCTACCCGGTCGGCTCGGTCTATTAATGTGACCGCACAAGCAAGCCAACGCAAAGCTCCTTGGATGCCAGCCCTGGATACGGCGGTCGGATTCGTAGGAGCCATTTATAATCCGTTTAATAAACAAAGCAAACAAAGAAATATAAAAGTGGTAAACATCAACAAAAAAAAACAATAGAAATAGGTCGCGTCACGATAATATAAAACACAATTAAAATTCGGACGACATACACGGACCCTACTATTTTCATAAATTATTAACAACTTACCAATTTCAAGGGCTACCAATATAACGGTATAAACAAAACGTATAGGATTAACGGTATGGCATACACGGCACGGCCAAGTCAACCTCGCAAATCAACTACTAAACCGTTATCAACAAACAAAAACAAAACTATTTTTAATAATAATACTCGTAATTTAATACTACTAATAATTAAAACTAGTTCCACTTTTTTAACTAGGCAAGCGGACTCGGAACAAACACTAGTATGTGGTACTAATAAACAACACTTTCGAACGAAACTATTCGTCAAATAAATCCGGACACACAAAAAAAATATACACATCTAGGCGAGTAAACTCGTATCAAATCACTAGTATGTGACAACAATTATATAAGTGTCTATCTATTATCGGATCCACCAAGTGAGAAACATTCGCTTCGAGAATTTACTAGAACAATTTCTTAGTACTTCAAATCGTCTCGGGATCTTCAAATACCCTCGAGATTTCAACAAAAAAAAAAAATTTTTAGGTACGCTTTTTAGGTACGCTTTTTATTTTTACTATGAAATTTTATGTAGTTAATTTTAATATGAAAATTAATTATATCAACTAAGCTCTGCTACCAAAATTATGATCACGCACAATTGTGGTGACCATCGACTGTGTTCCACAGTTTATTGAAACGAAGGTTTCTCATGCAAAATTAAGTTACTTAAAAGCTAGGCCTACCTTACTAGAAAATAGTGTCCGTAATCCAGGGGGGCTGATCGCTGTCTCGCCGGCGCGCGCCTGGCAAAACGATCTTCACGCAACCCCCGATGGGAAACTCTTATAGCTAACACTCTTATAACTACACAATGCCCTAATAGGCAGCTAAAACTTTCCCGGCGCTTTTCAAAGCGAACACACACGGGTCACAGGTGGCGAACTGAGCGCGAGTTGCGCGGACGGTGGTTGGCGGCGCATTGGCGATCCTACACCGGCCGGCCGAGCGCATTGTCTCGTGACCTTGACAATGACAACGACTGCTCGCAGCGCGGCGCGAACAGACATGATGTCGAATAGGCTACTTGCCCTTTTTTTATTCGTGTCCTAAACGATTAATAATTGTCCTATTACTCCAAAAAAATGTATTTATTAATATTTTAAAACATAAAACCTACAAAACGTTATTTTAAAATTTCGCTTTTTATTAACCGGTAAATACGCTCTTCGCCATGTTCTGACGTCATACAATTTGTAAATTTTGTAACCAATCACTTGACAGTGTTGACAGTGTCAAGTGGTTGTTTACTTACCTTAGGGTAGTTCCACTTATCGAAGATCTTTGTCCAATATGCATTCGATCAAAGAAATTGGACGACTTTGACATTCAATTTTATACATTCGACATTCAAATTCTTTGATCAAATGCATATTGGACAAAGATCTTTGATAAGTGGAATACACCCTTACTAATCTATATCTATACATACATACATACAAATAAATAAAATTGGAGTGTCTGTTTGTAATATCAAAATAACCGCTTATTACTACATGCATATGATTATATATACGGTACAGATACCAAAATAACATTTTTTACAATTTTTGTCTGTCTGTCTGTCTGTCTGTTTGTTCCGGCTAGTCTCTGAAACGGCTGGACCGATTTTGACGGGACTTTCACTGGCAGGTAGCTGATGTAATAAGGAGTAACTTAGGCTACTTTTTATCCTGATATTCCCACGGGAACGAGAACCACGCGGGTGAAACCGCGGGCGGCCGCTAGTATGTAACATAAGTGAAAGTAACGTTTATTTGTTTACAAATTTAGAAATCCAATGACGTCACAACATGGGCGACAGTGTTTTCATCAGCTCAAATAAAAAAAATAAAAAAAAATATATTTTAAATTATTTTTACTTATCCATCTTGTACTTTTATTTCATGATATTGCTATATTACGTTTTCCTAAGCCAAGTACTAAAGAAAATATTCATTCGATGTAAGTATCAAATTTCATACTTAATTTGATTTGTCAAGTAGTAGACTAAGCTCCCGTTGTACTAAACCCTACCTCATAAGGTGGCAGCTCAAAAATGTAATGCAGTGATAGATACTACTTAGGAACACTGGATTTTAGTAGGTTGCCGTCGAATATCCTGGAAGAACTTCTATTTTTGTTCGTCTTCAAATCGCTATTTTGATCGAAAATTACATCATAAGGTGGCAGATCGAAACGTTTACGCATCGAAAGAGACACATTTGGACATAACAACCCGCATTGGTTGCCGGCCCAAACCCTGGCAAGTTTCAAGGTCAGCCAAGTTTTATGAGCCCCAAAAATGGGATAAATTACCTCATCAGGTGGCACGCTAAAACTGATGCAGATCGATTGCCCTAGACATGCCATTCATTAATATATAGGGTTGCCTGCCTTCAGCTTGGCAGTTTTTCTGGTCAGCCACCTCGAACAATGTATTACAAAATCTTGGAATAACGAGAAATTCTTGAATAGATGCTATGGTTCAGGGTATAATTTAGTAAAAATCGTGATATCAACTTAAACTCGACGTACTAACAGACTTGCGTCTTAAGGTGTTGAAATAATAGGGTAAATGAACCAGTTTTGGTCATTTCTCATAGGTACCTATATCTTTAAATATTGAAAAAAGTGATGTTGCTTTTTACGTTCAACGTGATATAAGTAGTAGAACAGGCAATTTTGTGCTGTATAACAATATTTATTATGTTCACTTCAAATCACAGGTGATGATTTTTATGAGTTGAGTTTATTTTTATGTTTTACTAGCTTTCTGCCCCGTGACTTTTTCCGTGGTAAAATATAACTACCATATGTGCTATTCTGGTATCTAAGCTATAACACAGTAACGTTTCATCTGGATCCGTTCTCTAGTTTTTGCTTGAAGACGTAAGAAACTGATGCAGATCGATTGCCTTAGACATGCCATGCAGCTTTTCTGGTCAGCCACTTCGAACAATGTATTACAAAATCTTAGAATAACGAAATTCTTGTATAGATGCTAGGGTTCAGGGTATAATTTAGTAAAAATCGTGATATCAACTTAAAGTCGACGTACAGACTTGCGTCTTATGGTGTTGAAATAATAGGGTAAATGTACCAGTTTTGGTCACTTCTCATAAGCATATCTTCAAATATTGAGAAAAGTGATGTTGCCTTTTAAGTTCAACGTGATATAGTTTTGCAAGCAATTTTGGTTTGCAATTCATTATGCAGAAATAATATGAAATAATTAATCGTTAATCAACTTTGTTTCAAAAATGGGAAACGTCCTGCAGCTATCTCAAAATTATCTATCCACACTAGGACAGTACGTTTAACTTTTTTTGATACTTATCTATATATATAAAACTCTTGCGTTACTGACTGACTGATAGACAACGCACAGCCAAAACTACTGGGCGCAAGAAGCTGAAATTCGGCATGTATGTTCCTTGGGGAGTGAAAGGTAGGAAGGTGAGGAAGGAAAGCACTTAAAGAGGATTTTTAGAAATTCCTCTTTCAAGGGGGTAAAAAGGGGGGTCCACACTGTTGTATGTTACTGTCTAATCAAAATTTGAATTTATATTTCTTTTACTTATATTGTATTCTGATTGACACTTCAATAAATAAAGTCAAATACAACACACACATACGAAGTCGCAAGCGGAGCGATAGTTATATAGGTATATACAAGAAGATGAATAGAATTGCATATTCACTTCATTTTTTTCAAAGTACACGTACAAACATAAAATAAATACAAAGTTACTTACATACTATTTTAGGGTTCCGTGCCCAACGGGTGTAAAAGGGGCCTTATTACTAAGACTCCGCTGTCCGTCTGCTCCAACATCGTCTGAGGGACTCCTCATCACCAAGTGAAGCGAATTGGTCTCACCAGAACAAAACAAATGAGCCCAAACTTGAGGGGTTTCATAGTGGTCATTAGAAGTACCATTAGCTTCCTCCCTGCTCCAATATCAGACCCTCACCACCAAGTGCAGCGAATAGGTTTCATCAGAACGAAACAAATGAGCCCAAAATCGAGGGGTTTCCTAGTGGTCATTAGAAGTACCATTGGGTTCCTCCCTGCTCCAACATCAGACTCTCACCAAGTGCAGCGAAATATGTCTGATCAGAACGAAACAAATGAGCTCAAACTCGAGGGGTTTCCTAGTGGTCATTAAGAAGTACCATTGGCTTCCTCCCTGCTCCAACATCAGACCCTCACCAAGTGCAGCGAAATATGTCTGATCAGAACGAAACAAATGAGCTCAAACTCGAGGGGTTTCCTAGTGGTCATTAAGAAGTGCCACTGGCTTCCTCCCTGCCCCATCATCAGACCCTCACCAGCAAGTGTAGCGAATAGGTCTCATAAGCACGAAACAAATAAGCCCAAACTCGAGGGGTTTTCGAAGCAGCCATTGAAGAGTTCTATTGCCCACCTCTTGACTCCATCATCAGATCAGCTCGAAGGTATTAAATTATTAAATTGTCATTATATTCCTATAGACTTGCAGAGTTTCAAATCAATTCGACAATTAGAAGTAGGTTAAAATTTAATTCCAAGATTTTCTTACATTGTGACTTAGTTAGTTCCTTACATGTGAAGCTAATAAAAGCGTGTTAAAAAGCATAACCGAATGACAGTCCACGCACGCTACCGCCCGCCGCGTCTTGGCTACCTTCATCATAACATATTAATAGCACAAAAATTAATGTTTACATTGTATTGCAATGTAGACCTACTGTGCCTTTGTAGACCTGCACTCAAAAAAATTATATTCTACAATACTACCAGAACGTATAGTTGATTTTATTTTGTCTTCATAACAATATTTAAGTGACTGTTACAGTTTTTCCAGTAACGTATGCTCTAAAACTATTTGTAAATACAAGTCATATCGTAGTCTTTACGGCGCGATTATAGTAAATGTGATATTGTAACGGTAACAATAATTCATGTAGTGGAATCATACTGTTTTGTTTATACATTTTAAACTGAGCGATTTGTCACCATAACAAAGTGAAATATTGCATTAACAACTTTGCGGAGTAATAGATACCCATTAATTTAAATTTTACAATTAATTGAGTACCATAAACAAAATTATGTGTTCCGAGTACAAAGCCGGGGGTGGGGCGGAAATCGGCCATGTTTGTTTTTTTCATTCGTGCGTTGGAGTCGATCGCGCAGCGTACAATTTAGGAAATCTTTAAAAAACTTGATTTATGCGCAAATTGAGGGTAAAGAATAGTGATCTACTATTTAAAACTATCTGTCGTCTGTTGTTGTGTTGTTAATTTGATTAAAATGAACGAAGACATCGCTAAAATCCTGACGGATTGGTCGCTGGCAGAATACATCGACGTATTCAAAAGTAAGTACCTGGGTTATTCATAAATCTGTAGACAGTTGCGTATTTCTATTCACGTGTAATTTAATTGATGATAAGCTCATGAATAAATAAATAATAAATAAGCAGTGGGTCGAGAAAGGCTGATAATGGTGATGATGATGATGATGAAGCTCATGAATTAAATTACATGTGAAATCACACCTAGGTACCCACTTAGTGCAAAAGTAAGTACAATTGTTTCGAAGGTTTGCTGCTTAGCTAGGTACCTACTAGCGTTGAATATTGCGAAAGATATAAGTATTTTGTTTCTTTCGAAACATACAATCATACATGTATAATTTGTTTAATGCGGTGTATTTTTCATATTTAACAGTCAAAAAGAAACAACTACACTATATCTACAAATATATATTAAATTTCATTATACCTATACTATTTAACATTTCATGCTAAATTACCATAACAGAAAATATTGTTACAAAGTTATCTATTGTGTTTACAGATGACGATGATTTACGGGGTACTGAACCAAAGTTGGGAAACCCACTAGCAAAAGGAAGGAAATCTAGCTGGCGACCATCAAAACAAGAAGCCAGTGAGGGATTTATTACTCACATCTGTACCCCAGCAGATCTACTACCACTACTACCATCGAAAGACTGAGAAATAAGTTCCAACAACATAATATACTTGCATACTACTATGGAATTTTTGAGTATTTGGCTGTAAGAGTACTTGTAATTTTTGTATAAAACCTTCTTTTCCGAAATCGTTCAAAAATTCAGCTGATATATACAAGTGTAAAAGTTTTTTCTAACGATTCGAAACTAACTTTCATACAAAAAGTTTTTTCTATTACTCCAGAAACTTCAGGAGGTGAAATACTTTTTTCAATACAAGCAACTTTACTACGTCAACAATGAAATCATGAAAATTTATCAGCTGTTCCATCTATAGAAAAGTACAATACCTATTGAACCAAAGTGTATAGAACAGCTGATAATTTTTACGCGATTTCGTATTTGACTCCATAGTAAAAGTTGTTAATATGGATTGAGTTATTCACATACTGAAGTAGGTTCCAGTGATTTGAACTCTCTTAAAACTTTGTGAACATTTTCATATTTTTTTTAATAAATAAGAAGATGATTGGTATAAAATAGTTCTTTTTATTCTCTTTGACATTGTTATCAGTATATACTGAACGTAACTAAATATGTGCTTATTTTATAAATCATTTATAAAAATTGGGCACATATTTTTTACCTTCAGTATATACTGATAACAATGGTATTAACCCCATCTGCCAACACTACCTATAGTAGGTGTAACAAATTCTGAATAGTATATGGTACATATATTTATAGTAGGTACAACATATATTTATAGTAGGTGCAACGTATTTTCATAGTAGTTGTAACTTCCCTGTAGTTAGCTCAACAAATCTCTATGGTAACAAGTACTAAAACCAATGGATATTTTACAAAATATTTTGTAATTGTTACAATAAGCTTAATTAATGCTACCATATAATCATGTTGAGACTAATGGAGGTTCTGTAAATACAACGAAATTTTTTTGTTGCAGACAACATACATTAATAGTGTACTATACCATAATAAATTGTCAAATATACAATTTTTATCGTAACAAGAACAATTGCATTTAACGATAATTGTGGAGTAGACCATACAAACCGTCAGGGTTGTCACATATAGCACTATAAAAATAGTACAGTGAACGATAATTCTCGTTTGAGTAACCATTTTTTTTTTCAGTGTGGAGAAGGCCTACGATCGAGTCGAAAGGAATGAGCTATGGAAGGTGTTGTCTCAAGTGCCTCCTCTATGCTGACGACCAGGTAATACTTGCGTCTTCTGTGGGGGAGTTGTAGGAGATGTTGTCCGTTATGAATGATGATTTTGTGAGAAAAGGGATGAAAGTAAATGTATGTAAGACGAAAATGATGGTTTTTGAGTGAGATGAAGAAATGTCTGACTGTACGTTAATGATAAGTGGTCAGAAAGTGGAACAGGTGCGTGAGTTTGTATATTTGAGCAGTTTATTTACAAGGGATGGAAAGTGTGAGGAAGACATAGAAAGGCGAGTGAAGAAAGGGAATTCAGTGAACGGCGCTATACACTCAGTTATGAGTAGCCAAATCGTATCTGAAAAGGCGCGTATGGCTATTCATAACGGAGTGCTGGTGCCGACACTGATGTATGGAAGTGAGTCTTGGGTATGGCAGAAGAAGAATAAATGCAGTAGAGATGCGATCGTTGAGGAAAATATGTGTTAAATTGAGTGATAGAGTGGGCTATGATGTGATTCGTGAAAAGTGTGAGCTGAAAGATGATATAGTGACAAGAATTGCGAAAGGAATGCTACGGTGGTGTGGTCACTTAGAAAAAATGAATGAAAGGCAAATTACGAAAGAGATATATTGTGCGAATGTGGAAGGACTGGTTGCGCAAGGGCGTCCCTGAAAAACCTACATGGACCAAATAGGAGGTGTACTAAAAAAGACTGGTGTGCGTGTGACAAAAATCGCCGGGCATGAATGAAAAGATTGATGGACGTGAATGAAGCGAAAAAAGTGTGCAAGGATCGTAGCAGGTGGCGATCCATAGTCTCTGCCTACCCCCGTGGGAAATAGGCGTGAGTATATGTATGTATGTATGTATGTGTTGCAAATAACATTGTGTACATTTTATTGAAATTAATACACATTTTTCAAAATAGTGAAAACTGCTACAGTTTTATAAGTGTATATATATGAAAGAAAAAATCAAAGTAATCATTGTTAAAAATGTAATGAAACTATATTGTTTTCATTTTTGTGAAATCACATCGTTTACTAATTATTGTAATTCATAATGGCTTCATATTTTTGATTTTGAAAAATGTGTACTTTATTGCGAGAAACTCCGATGTTTATAAAGTATATATTGATAAGATGACTATTTGTTACTGAAATTTTCAGAGTGTACATTTATTCGAAATTCTGTCCATCTATACATTTCATTGCACGTGACTGTACGTGTGGGTTGACACTTAGGAATGATTTTTTTGTTGAATGTGTCTCATAAAATATAATTGCGAAACTGTGTTTGTTTGTCTGTTTCTTACTTCTTCAAGCAAAAACTAGAGAACAGATCTGGATGAAACGTTACTGTGTTATAGCTTAGATACCAGAATAGTACATATGGTAGGTACATTTTACCACGGAAAAAGTCACAGGGCAGAAAGCTAGTAAAACATAAAAATAAACTCAACTCATAAAAATCATCACCTGTGATTTGAAGTGAACATAATAAATATTGTTATACAGCACAAAATGGCCCGTTATACTTCCTATAACACGTTGACCGTAAAAGGCAACATCACTTTTTTGGTCGGAAAAATAAGCCTTATTCCCATGTCCTAATTTTAGTTCCAGTTATTGACAAACGCCAAGTTATATGCGCGCGTACTCTTGTAATAAAATGGCGGATGTCGATTGAAACAGAATTTTCATAGTCACATTATAGGGTGGTATTCCACTTATCAAATATTTGAACAAAGAATTTATCAATGAAACCATTCATGAATTCGTCTTCGTCCAATTTCTTTGATCAAATACCTATTTGATAAGTGGAATACCACCCGTAGAAAAGAAATGTCTATCCCAGCGCTCGACTTGCAACGAATGGAAAATATGAATGTCGCGCGTAAAGTTGTATTTTTAAAAACTATAGACATTTTCGGTATCAGATAACTCTGCGCGTGACTGGGAAGTTTTTGGCGCTAGACACAGTATATTTTTTTGGTCAAAGCTTATAGAAAAGATTAATATCTATTCGAATTTGACCTATGTCGAGTTAGAGATATCGGTATAAATCTGAAAATCGTCTCCTAGTCTCGAAGATATACCTACTTACTTTAGTTTTTCCTGCTCCTCACACAAACTTAAATATTTTAGCTATGACAAAATAAAGATATTTGCACAACAAAACAGTCTTGTAGCATGGAATTTTACGACTTCAGTTTGACGTAAGTTATATTATCTTTCCATATGATCTGAATACAGTATTAGTAGGATGTGATTTCATACTAACAAGTTGTCACGTACCTATCATCCCGTATCTAGTTATTAGTTAAGAAATGAGTCGGTCCATTATTATTACTTTTTATACTGTTACAGTTTGAATTTATTATTATTTTCAATACTGTAACGGAAAGTCGTCGAAATACCAAATTCATTATCTTTCCACTTTGCTTTTCTTTCGGGGTTTTTAAGTTTAAGTACTTAATTATTGCTTCGCTCCATGTTGTTACTACATATTCAATAAGTTATATCTACACCGATAAAAGAAATAAATATAAATGAAAAAACATTAAAATAAAAAACAATTGAGTAAATCATCGTAATAAATAATCATAGGACGACGGTTTTTCATGCTAGGGCTAGTTATTTTACCCATTATCGCAATTAAGTAGGTATTGCAATATAGCAACATTTCAAACAAGTTAAAGCGCCAACGTTAGTAGGTATCACGTGTCATAGAAGCAATTAAAAAGTATAGTGCCTCAAAATTTGTCGGAAATGTTATTCGGAAGTAATTAGCGTAGTCGCCAAGGTTTCGTCTAACAGCGAAGCAAACCTAACCAGCGAAGGTTAAATATCAAGCCAAATTAATTTTATTTCACGTGTGGAACCTCAACTCTTCGCCAACTAGATGTGAGACCACGTCGACCATAGAGTAAATGATGAAACTGGTTTAAATGCTCGTGAACTTGAAAACACTTTTACACTCTCGTAAAGGTTAACGGACATAAATCGCGACAGAGAAACTTTTAAAATCTACTAGCGGACCCGGTAAACTTCGTATCACCAACATCTATACATGTATATAGATAGACAAAAATAAATAATCGCGAAGTGCATCTAAATTCACCAAATAAGTTTTATATATTGTCTGCCACAAATGTCACTTAACTAATAAAAGTAGAGCAAGGAATTTATTTAGAAATTCCTTGAAGTAGAGTGATCCAAAGCTGCTTAAACGTCAGTCTACATACTCTTTTAGGGCCATGAAAAATGACAGTTTTGTATAGTACCTAATATGATTTTCCATACAAAATAACCATTTTTATTATTTAAAAAAAAAGTAGCCTATGCCACTCTCCAGCTCCCAAACTATATACCAAAAATCACGCCGATCCTTTGCCCCGATTGACGTGAAAGACGGACACAAAAACAAACAAACACACTTTCTCATTTATAAATTAGTATGGATTAAAGAGTTAGGTAGGTACTATTAAATATAGGACAACCATATTTTCATGTCAAGTACCTACCTAGTTTCTTTAGTTTATATTTGCCGCGAAACCATCGTCAACAGCTTTCAACAGGTTTAAAAACACTGTCAAATTTTGAACTTTATCCTATTTCGAAACATGATACTTTGTAGATGTTAGTCGGATTAAAAAACAGATATATTATATTTTACTGTCACTGTTGAAAATTACTATTTGCTGGTTTTAGTTTCCACAAACGAAACGTCTTGAAGTCAAATATTTTAGTTACGATAAGTATTTTCTTAGATGAAACATTTAAAATATATTAAATCGAAATTCTGACCTTTAACATGATTAAGTAGCCGCAATTCGCCAAACAAAAGATGTTTCTGGGTATAAAACCCGGCATTCCACATAAGCTTACGGACTAACGGCCTACTATGAACACAAACATTATCGAACGATTTTCGTTCTGCTCTTCGATCAACAATAGTACTAGATGAGATGAAGGCTCACGAACTAAATGAAAACTTTACATGGCACAGACTGTTTTTTTTTTAACGGAGAAAAAAGGTTACGAATGTTACGATCTTACATTATAAATGACAGGAACCGTTCGAAGTTTGAAATACCTGAGTATTATTGACACTGTCAAAATAATCTACTTATAATTATACTCTCAAGTGGGTGTATATACGCTCTGCCATATCTGTCACTCCAACTATGTATCTCGAAATAGGTGTTATTTTTGATCGAAGGTTCTGCTTTATAATCGAGATGTTATTCTCTTTGGAATAAGTTCTAGTGACCGCGATGCAGTGCTATACTAAGACCACCGACGGATTTTCACTATGACAGCTACCAAACCCATAGCCATTACCCATATACCGTTTCATTGAAAATTGAACTTAAACGTCAAATCGGAATTTTGGAGTGACCTTAGTATAGTTAGCGCGTACAGCCCACTATTGTTGCGATTTTCAGTTTATTTCGTTGCGTGATGGTTGTCAAAAAAATAATTTATCCCAAGCTCTTCCATACTTTAAGCCGTCTCGTCGTGCAGGTACTGGTAGTATTCGCATTCGTTAACCCCATCAGTCTGCATTAAAGCCCGCGTGGTTGGTCTTATCCACTAAATTATGAAGAAATTAATAAAAGAACATCCTTATAAAACATGACTTATAAAATACAGGTTCAAAGTTCAAGTAAATCGAACAACGAAAATCGTCCGACATGGTGTTTTTAGTTGGCCCTCCGGTGCTCAATCACTCTCCCACGCTCCAAAGTCAAGGTCCGCGGTCAGGTGCCGCTCGCCAAGTGTGTAGACCGCTTTACATAATTTTTAAACCAGATATCGCGCGGGTGTGTCCGCCACGCAAAACTTCCGCATTTATAATCAGCGATAAAATATTGGTTTATTATTTTAATTTTTAGATTTTTGCATTCACAATGCAATTTTTATTATTGAAAAATGGAAAATGAAGTACTTATTAGAAAAAATCGACCCGTCTCACAACCAGCTCCGATGGGACGCTGACTATACAGCGAGTAAGAAGTATTGGATATTATTGGTTATTTGATTGAATCAGGCATCACCTGGCGGAAGTCTCTAACCGTTGTGAAAAATAAATATTTTCCCCGCTTTTTGAATTAAATTTGTAATAATTATAAATAAAAGCCTTTAACAACTTTAACACACAAAACACAACAAAATTTCGCGGCAAATAACGCTTCCACTTTTCGTTTTAAAAAACCAATTGAAGACCATTCACGTTGACAAGGCGTAGGACCACCCACAAAAAAATGGCGCTCTTTTCATTTATTTGTGCATTGTGACACATTTTGTGGTGTTATAATCGCGTCTTTGTTCCACTCATATATTATGGCAAAGTATAAAAGAGATAGGAAATAATTTTATGAGCAAAATTCAACTCTAAACTAAGGTAGCTTTCTTGCGCAAATATTTACAAAACTCACTGTACTGGATTGCACACGGTGAAACATCTCCTGAAGATGCCCCGGGTTGGGGCGAAACACGTGTAGAATAGTGTAATCGGTGAAGGTGCAAGTTTTGTGATTATTTGCGAAAGAAAGCTACATATACAGGGTAAATTTTTAATCAGTGCACAAATTTTTAAGATCGGCTCAGAATCGGTAAATGAACAACTTTCTCCTAGAAACATAGGTCGAAAAATATGAAAAAAATTTTTTGACTCTTCATACAAATCGGACTGATCACGTGATCGATTTAGTATGGGGAGTCCAAAAATTTTTGTCGTATTTCGACCCAGTTTCTAGGAGAATGTTGTTCACTTACCGATTCTGAATTGATCCTAAAAATTTGTGCACTGGTCAAAAAATTTTCCTGTATTTCTGTGGTGTTTGGGAGAAACCTGTTTAGTCCAAAATTGACATTTTACAGTTCACACTGTAAAATGTCAATTTTGGACTATAAATTAAATTTCAACAACAGGAATAATACAATACAAATAACCATGTGTTTACTAGTTCAGTTCTGTCACTTCTATATAAGGTAGACTAATCAGTAAATAGATAAAAAAATAGAAAAAAAATAATGACAGTGTATTACCCAACTAAGAAATTACCAAATTGGAGTTAACATTTTTCTCCCATTTATTTTTCACAAAATATTGATACCTACTTGGCGAATTATTTCTTTCTGTCATTATTTTAGGGTACCTAATACCTCATCGGAATGAACAATGGAAATCTGAAATGTTCATAATACTCGTAGCTACCTAGTCGTAGCTATTTTTCCATGCGTCTGTATACAAAGACCACCATAATTCTACCATTCAGAGAAAAGTATAGGATAGTATAGTAAAAGAATAGCGATTGTAAAAATTTACGCAGTTCTAAAATGAATTTACACAGGGGAATTTCCAGTAGCTTATATGAAGAAAAAAAACTTACATTTAAATAAAATAGATGCAATATTTAGACATTAATATTTAAAGCGATGATGTTATAGAGCATAAGGAAACAAACGTGTTAAGGCTGGGATTCCCCAAAATAGGGTATTTTAAATTATGGATTACTCGCAACGCAAATCACAAGTACTTAAAATTTGGAAAAAATATATGTTATATAACATCTAGTGCTTCCGGGCGTTTTTTTCGATTGGTGATATTTTATTGTGTCAAATAAAATCCCAAACATCCGTCTAATCGTAATCCAAATATCCTATTACTTGCAGTATAGTATACTTACTTGCTTTTAGTTAATGAAAAATATACGAAAATAATTGTCTTTGAATAGCCGAGGGATTCCGGCCGTCATAAGTTTAAAAATTTTTATTATTTAATTTTTAATTAAATTTTAAGTGACTTTCGATTCGCGGGGCGCTCGCGAGTTCAAATTTAAAAGTTCACTGCCGGCTGCCGCTGGGTCCGCGTGAAGTGTATTGCGCGCGGCCGAGCAAGCGTGCGTGCCTATTTCGGTCGGGAATCTTCGCCTTAAGGCACTTTTTTATATGCAATATTATTCAGGTAGTTAATAATCCTGACCTTTCTGACTTTTGGTGAATAGATATATAGTAAGTTATTAATTTTTTTACTATTTTGCATTCTAATGCAAATATGACAGTGGTATTGAACCGAGGTCTTTGGGCTTCAATGCCGCTCGTTTTCTAACTGAGCTATTACAACTTTGGAAACGGTGCGGTGGCGAGATTTGCCTTCGTATTCTAATGACATTGTAACAGTTTTTCTATCAGGTCACGTGTCCATCTTACGAGTTTTCGATCTGACGGTCACGTGTCCTCATGACGCGAGTTTAACATTATTTACCCATCACAAAAAGTCCACAACGCCGCTAAAGAAGTTTTCACTTCAAAAACTGTTTGGTTACCCATCCCGTGTCGTGCCATGACTAAAATAAATAAATAAATAAATAACTTCTTACATTCACACCAATTATCTAAGCCCATTTTAATTTCATTACGAAACTGTATCATGGAAAATTTGATAACGGATAAATATATACTTAAATACTTTTTGTTTGTAAATACATTCTTAATATACATAGTAAACACCACCATACCACTATAGTAGACTAAGAGCAGGCAGAGTGCGCCTCCAAACTCCTTAGCCGTTTGACATACAATCATTGATTTGTTTAGAAATGATGCGCAAACGCCAATGCAAGTGAACCGAGAAAGCTATGGATAAAACCGGGGGGGGGGGGGCTAGAATAGCTTATTAACTTCCCCCGATTTTACCCCTATTTTTCGGACTACGAAGGCTTGGCCACCAAATGATCCAGGGTTAATTAATACGTCAGTGTGACCTAAGATAATTTTCAATACAATAGCTGACGGTCACTGGTTTTTACAACAATCTAAAAAATAAAACAGGAGAATGCCACAAAACAACCTTTACTTAACATCCTGCCTGACTCATATAATTATTAACCTGCTCCTTTCGCGACCCAACTATAGTATAGGTAAATGACAAATTACATTAATAAAACAATAGTGAAGTTTTATTTAAATAAGGAAAACGTAATAAAAATCTCAATAATATTTTCCTCAAAACAGATAACCTTAATACCTATCTACCAAATACCTATCTATAATAAAAATCCTACGTAACAGTA
Source organism: Crambus lathoniellus (assembly GCA_949710035.1). NCBI lineage: Eukaryota > Metazoa > Arthropoda > Insecta > Lepidoptera > Crambidae > Crambus > Crambus lathoniellus. Next base: position 26,696,846 of record OX453304.1, read on the forward strand.
ATTTTAACTCTTGCAAACATAAAAATACCTATACCTAGGTAGGTTAGCTTACTTTGCCTATTGTTTTCATAACTAGATAGACTAGTTATGAAAACAATAGGCAAAGTAAGCTAAATTAAGTCTCCTATTTCAACTATATCGAGTCTTATTGTCTATGCGAGTTCAAAAAAGTGTAATTAATTATCTTACACAAATAATAATCCATCTGTAATCATAATATTTATACATTTGAAAATCAAATTACGCAATTGAACACATAGAAGTAATTGACTAACTTTGTACTTTGTCACAATAACGACAATGCCTGTTTCATAACTTGTTATCCCATAAAACGCAATAAATAGTGCGACATGGTAATATAGTGTTGTGTTATTTCTTGTGGCAGGCCGTACCCACGGAAGTATTAGTTTTTGAGTGATGTATGCCATTATTTTAAACCGGTTAAACAAATTCGTGTATATCCTTCCTGTTCTTCTAAAATGTACTTATCCGTAAATTATTTATATGGCGTAGTAACCAACCCATGGTGGTCCAATTATGCAATTAATTATTCAACTTGGCGAAATCTTATTCGGTTACATTTGGCCATCTTAATGTATCTTAAAAGTCATATTTAATGGAAATAATTCCACGGACGGACCGACGACGATCTGAGGGCCTACTCTGAAACGCAAAACCCGAAACTTCGTTATACCCGTCCCTCGCACGCTCGAGTCATGACAGAATCGAGTGAAAGGGACGGGGCTAACCGAAGTTTCGGATATGCGCTTCAGAGTACGGTCCCTGGTTGTGGCGTGAAGCCGCTGGATGCGGGCAGCCCAGGCACAGAATAAGTAATAGTGCTAAGGCACAGAAGACTCACTCTGCAAGCTCATTCAAATAAAAATAAATCTTTCTGCGTGGAAATAAAGTCCAATTCCGGTTGCTTTGTCATCGCTTGCCTTTTGTTATAATAACCTAGAGTTCGCGCATGCAAGCAAAACTGTACCCAATATCAACGCGCGAGCGTTTCTATTTATATGAATGTCTCAAATAGCTCGCTCGCTGGTTAGGGTTGCGAGCGACTTGCGAGTTCGGTTTTGTTGTTTCTTTTGTTATTTCTTTTATTTAGACACCCGTAAACACAACAGTATCTAATATACGGATAATAAGAACGTTTAGTAGTCATTGTTCGGTGCACAAAAATCACAGAAATGATCGATCGTTTTACGCGCGAACGTGGAGCGTACGAGCCGAGCGGCATCCTTCTGCCTTACGCCTGCCCTGCAGGCGCGCCGGCCGAACGTACCTAAACTGCGGAGTGACACCCCCCTGGCCCAGGACCGATCCTTGTGGAGACCTTTGATGGACGCTTATGGCTAGCAATGAGCTTTATAATAATACTATTATTATTATTTATGACTGCTAAATTCCACAGATGGACAAAAGATTTCGCGAGTAAAGGACCTATTAGAGTTCGGGAAGATATCATATTGTGTGCGCCGAATTACGAATTACGATAGTGTTTTGATTTTAAAATTAATTGTGAAAAGTGAGCGTTGTTTAAATATAAATAGCATATAACATAGTATATAGTCCATGAGCCAGCAACAGATTTTACTGACCAATTTCCTTTCATGCGATAACTCGTGAAATGCTTGAGAGAGTTATATTATAAATCATTGTGAACGTCTCAGCGTGTCTCAGCTGCCGCTCCGTGGGTGGGTGGGGCAGCGGAAGCCCCTCAACTACGTAAAAAAAAATTTTTTTTCAGTTATTTCCTCCCAACTGAAAATTTGTTAAATGATAGTGAGCGCAATTATTAGAAGATAAAAAAAAGTCAGCTGTCCGTACCGTGGTGGATTATACGTCAGCTGGCCTTACGAATATGCAAAAAAAAAAATAAGGCACTACCCTGACTAAAAGTGGCGCTGCGGTGAATTTTATTTAATATTGCAGAATTACAATACACAAATTTAATGAAACTTTACGTGGAATTCTTAGGGCCCAGTCTAGAATTTTTAGACGATATCATTACATTCCCTCGTAGTCACTGTTAGAAGTATAGATAGTAAAACTGCTAAAAGTGGCAGTTTTTGACACATTTGCTATCTTCTTCTACGAATAGGCTCGAAATATATAATTTATTTCCGTACTTAAAGATAGTTATTATATTTTATATATAACTATTTTTATTGCATTCTTTTAAACTACACACAAGTGTTTGTAAGTAATACCCATTATGCGTGGATGGATGTACCCAACATCCATACTGAGGCTAACTAAAAGACCTTGAAACGTCTGAAAAAATCTAAACCAATCTTCACAAACTGTAGTTAATCACAAATTGTAAGTAGTTAAGGTGGTTCGATGAGCTCAGTAGCGCCATCAATGGAAATAAATCATTTACGATTTATCAAGGACTTAGAATAAAAGTTTCGGTTGTTTTGCGCCAATAGAAGTGTAAAGTGCATTTTTTCATGGCTTCAAATATGAGCATGAAGTTATGGATCTCGATATTGCTAAATGTGGCCACTTTTGGCACTATTGAGATTCACGACTTATTGCTTAAGTTTGAGTTCTTAAACGTATATTTATAAAATGCATTTTACTATTTTATTTGCGCAAAATAACCGAAACTTTTAATCTAAGCCTTTAATAAAATGTAATTGATATTTCCATTGCTCATCGAACCACCTTAAGAATTATGTCGCTCTCGTAAGCTTTCAAACAAAGCAAACCGCATCAAAATCGGTCTATTCGTTCAGGAGCTACGTTGCCACAGACAGATACAGACACTTCAAGCGCACGCGCCCCCTTTGGTTACAAGAGAACTCGCGCGGGCTACATATGTAGCCCTTTTTCATGCCATGTTATAGGCAAACGCAATGACTTAGAATAAAAAAAGGACTTAAATCAAATACCTATTTAGCTTTTAATTTCCCTATTACAACAAATTTTACAACAAAAATATTTCTTCTTAAAAAAACATAACATTATAAACTTCTTAAAAAACAGTCACATTTAACTTGAGATCAGTGTATTTCTAAAAATCTGAATACACAATTATTTGGAACTGTTTTTATTTACTATGAGTTAAAACGAACATTTTCCATTGTTTCATTCGGCAATCAGCACTTAGATTATCGAATGGTGATATTATATATATTTATTTTGGGCTACGTACGTAGCCCCGTCACTTTGAGGTACAGCTGCGCAGGAGATCACGCGCACACGGACTATCACTCGAGGCTTACACGAACGGGCGCGCGTTTCCGTCCACTTGGACAAAAAATACAAATGAAATTATTGTGGTGGGTGACATAAGTAGCCCACGCGTGTGTTCTAGTGTTAAGGCGGTACCCTGACAGAATAGTTGGCCGCCATCTTGTTTTTTTTTTTTATTTTTGATATTGTGTTGTTGTTTTTTTGTCAAAATTGTACTAAAAACCAAGTTTCATCAAAATCGGCTCACAAACAAAAATGTTGGCCGCCATCTTGGATTTTTAATATTTTTAACATTGCGTTGCTGTTTTCTTGTCAAAATAGTACTAGAAACTAAGTTTAGCCCTCAGAGGTTTTTATTTAATAATTTGCTAATAGAAGAGGATTTTAAGGCGAGGAATCCCGACCGAAATAGGCACGCTAACAATTTGATTGAATCAGGCGTCACTTGGCGGAAGTCCCTAACCTTTTGCGGGCGGGCGGGCGGTGCATCTTGCATATTGTGTTTTTTGCGGAAGTAAGCTACATATATTTCGTTTTTCACAATAGGCACGCTAACGCTTGCTCGGCCGCGCTCTATACACTTCGCGCGGACCCAGCGGAAGCCGGCAGTGAACTGTGAATGCGAATCGAAAATCACTTAAAATTCAATAAAAATTTAAATAATAATAAAAAAATATGACGGCCGGAATCCCTCGGCTATTCAAGACAATTATTTTCATATGTTTTTCATTAACTAAAACCAAGTATACTGCAAGTTGAATTATTATTAGACGCATGTTTGGGATTTTATTTGACACAGTAAAATATCACCAATCGAAAAAAAACGGCCCGAAGCACTAGATCAATAACTGTAAATTAACATATATTTTTTCCAAATTTTAAGTACTTACTTGTGATTTGCGAGTAATCCATAATTTTAAATACCCTGTTTTGGGGAATCGGCACCTTAATAAAACTTTACAGGAATTTTTAGGGCCCATAGTTTAGTATTTTAAGAAGGTATTGCATAATTATATTATATTATATTAGATAATTGGTGTGAATGTAAGAAGTTATTTATTTATTTATTTATTTATTTATTCATTCATTCATTCATTCATTCATTCATTCATTCATTTATTCATTCATTCATTCCCTCATAGTCATTTCGTAGAAGTAGATGGCGTAAAAAACGGCAATTTTTAAGCACAGAATATGGAAAAGAGAAATCTTTCAGTTCAAAGTTCATTATATATAGGCTTTTGAGGACTTTGTGATTGCTAGATGAGTCGTGAAATGTAGTTAACTCGAATACAAAATGTAACATTTTTAGCAAACGTGTGATGTTTAATAAGTCATTTACTAACAAGGATTACTCCTTTTTTTTAATAAGACGAACAAAAAGAAATACCGATTTATGTATGCAAAGTTTATGTCAAAAACTTGTTTTCCGTTGATACTCGTATCATTAGAATTGTAAAACGGTTCAAAGATAAGCTATGCGAAAATATGGTTTTTCCGCGTCTTATAATTATGAGGTAAATTTTTATTTAAAAAATTAAAAACACGACTGCCAAAATTGAACTTAAAAGTAAAAAACTAGCTCTCACTGCAGCGGGGGTAACATGTTGTGGAATACTTAAATTTAAAAGTTCTCCCGACTGCAATGAAAGCTTGTTTTTTACTTTTTAGTTCATTTTTGGCAGTCGTATTTTATTTTTTTAATAATAATTCTTTTTTTATTTTTTTAGTGATTATGTACACAATTTTTTTTTTTAATGTGTTACCCATATTGTCAGAATTGTTAAAAATATATATTTTATATTTTTATGTCGTGACACGTTTGCCATATTGAAGATTAAAAAGAACACATAGTCAGTGTTATTTGGGATGACATAACGTTTCTAATGATACCTTTTGTACATGGTGGAATAAAGATAGCATTCTCGTAAAGATAAGACTTAAGATAAGATAAGCATACATACATGAACCCTAATAAGTAAAAAATAATAATAAACACATTACACTCCTGCTTTTGGGCAGACGTGTAATAATAGTATGTTACAGCCGAGGACGGTAAGTAAGACATTAGCACAATATGTGACTCATGCCCTCTTTTTAAGCTAGCTTGGGAGTGACTTTAGTGTAAAGTAGAAAACAAGTTCTTACAGTCATACATACGCGTATCTTTTTTATTTTATCTAGCTTATAAGTAGTTTTCATTGAGAAACTGTGTTATGGAGACTAGATAACGGATAAATATATTTTTTAATACATTTTTAATATAGGTAAGTACATAGATAGCACCCAGACCCAGACAAATAGACATGTTCATGCTCACAAATATTTGTCTTGTTCGGGAATCGAACCCAAGACCTCTGGCGCAAAAGGCGCCTACCTACCCCTGATCGGTAGTTTTTTTGTTTGACATCCAAAGTTTGACATCCACTTTCATAATTTTTTTAGCATGATAAGCTGTGTTATACGCCAATCAGAGGCCACTTCGTATCTATTGCTCAAATTTTCCTTATACTCCAATCTAGTGGCGTCTTGCGGTTTCACTCGAATGGTAAACAGGTAACTACTGTTCCCGTGGTTAGATCGGGATAAAATATAGCCTATGTCACTCAGGGAGATATGTAGCTAGATATGTAGCTAGCTAGAAGCACTGCACTTAGTGCCTACTTTGCTTATGTTGAGTCAATACTCCGTTATGGGCTCATAATATGGGGAAATAGTGTTGTCGTAGGTAAAGCTTTTGTCTGTCAAAAGAAATGTTTGCGGGCCATTTGTGGTTCACCACCCGATGAACCCTGCAGACCTCTTTTTAGATTGCTCAAAATACTACCCTTGCCTTGAATATACATCTTGGAGACTGCCAAATTTGTCAAATTAAATATGTCCCACTTTAAACAAGCGAAGGATGTGTACTTGCGTAGCACGCGTAATGGTCATCGACTGGTCTCTGTGTCGGTTCCTAAATGAAATGAAATGATTATTTATTCACGGAAAACAGAGTAATACATAAGATTTGTTTAAATTTATAAAGTCCGTCTGTCTTGCCAACATTGGGCATGTGAAAATTAGGTACAGAGTTGTGAATATTGATTTAATGTTTATACTAAACAATTTTATAAGTAGATATTAGTTAAGTATGTCACATTATTGAAACCATTTATCATATTATTAAAAAATTATGTCAACTAATTAGTTCGATATTTATATCAATTTATATTCTAGAGCTTTATAGATATTATGTCATATGTGGAGCACCCGTTATCAGAGAAACTGTAACTCGATGTCCATCACCAACCAATTTTTAATAAAATACCTGAAAGTATAAAACAATTACCCTTTAGCAGGTTTAAGACTGAATTGTATAATTGGCTTTCTGATAAGATGTTCTATAGTGTAAAGGAATTCTTAGGTGATAATATCTAATAAACCTACCTTCATCAAACAGAATTGTCCATTAAACATGTGCTGTGCCACAGTTCTGTTCTGTGTGCTGTGCTGCCTTTTTTTTCTGCAGTATGTTGACAAATCGAGACATTGCAATGTATTTTATTATCAAACCTGTATTGACATAATAATATTGTTTGACATGTGAATTTATTTTATTTCTTATTTGACATTTTAAATTTATTTATACTTATACTTTTTTTTTACTTTATTAATTAATTGTTGACTTTTCGATATTATTTTATGACATTTTGATCAGTTCGTTATTTTTAATCCATACTAATATTATAATTGTGAAAGTGTGTGTTTGTTTGTTTGTTTGTTTGTCCTTCTTTCACGTCAAAACGGAGCAACGGATCGACGTGATCGTGATAGTTTGGGAGCTGGAGAGTAACATAGGCTACTTATTATTCCGGAAAATTGAGTAAAAATTGTAATTTTCTATGAAAAATCGTATAACTGTCGTACCTTCGATACAAATCTGTCATTTCTTCCATAGCCGTTTCCAAAGAGTATGTTATCACTGACGTCTGCGCGGTCAAAATCGAATACTTATCTTTTCCTGCTTAGAATAAAGAAATGTAGGTACTGTAACTACCGCCAAAAATGCCCCAGTCGCGCATGCGCGCAGAGTTATCTGACACTCACTCTACTTCACAGAGTAATTTTTTATATGTAGGAAATAGAGACCAAGCTTGGGCCCCTTTATTGGTAGTGTGTAACTAGCGCTATCTGTTGTCTGGTGTAGGCAACTTTTGGTGTATAAACACACACACAAGATGATGGTGACCGGGTCCACTATTATATGGCAAAACAACGTTTGCCGGGTCAGCTAGTTTTAATAATAATTGTTTTAAATAATATAATAAATATTTGCATGCTATGAAAAATAGTTAAATAGGTTAAGCTCCAATTAGTTTTCACAATATAATATTGTACCTAACACCTATAATGTAACCCTATTTAGAGCAAATAAAAATATTTGTATTTGTATTTGTAACTTTCTAACGGTGAAATAATTTTTAAAATCGATCCAGTAGTTTTTTAGTTTATGCATTACAAACAAACAAACAAAATATAAAATATTTCCTCTTTATAAAACTAGTATTTATAACTTTGGAAGCGATGTAACTCGCCCCGTGTATTATATAAGCAACATTCGCACGGTTATTAAGTTTTTAATTAGATAAATCAGGTCTCTTTATTTCGGTCTTTATTTACATTCAATACTAATAAAACTTTGTTTTTTTTTTTTGTATTTTATTTAAATTCGTTTCAATAATGCCGGCTGTTCGGCACAAAAGAAGGAAACTAGTTTTTAGCCAATAAAATAAAAATGATCATTTTAACGACAAGCAAGAAGGTCATAAAATGTCAGTTCGAAAAGAAACATTTGCTTTTTTTTTATTTTGTTATACAATTAGTCATGATGTAGTTTGTAGAATGGAAATACAGATGTAGATTATACACCGAGGGTATGCAGCACTGTTTATGTCACGGGCGCGATATTGAATCCTGAGCGATAGAGATTTAACTCCCGAGCATAGCGAGGGTGTAAACGGAGTCCTGAGTGAAGCGAGGGATTCAAGCTCGCCCAAGACGAAAACAGCTTTATCCCAAAGGCGAATACTCTACTTTTCTCACCTTTTGCGAGATAATAAAAAGCAAGGCTACTTACTAGAAACAGCGTTTTATGTTATTTATTTTTCCTTCCACTTCAGAAATATTTCCATCTCCTACGTCCTCGAGTAATTTGTTTACATCGCAAAATTTCATGTCAAAAACCGCCTTCAAAAAAAAATGCCATCAACATGTAAGAAATAATCTCTCTAATACTGAATTAACACCAAATAACCGTAAGTACCTTGAAGTCGGGCGTGAAAAATGTATATTTTTTTTGTTGTTTTTGTGTAAACCCGCCCATTGATTTTGATTGATGCGGCTTATGTTGTACATCCTAACATACCTATTTACCAGGATACACGAAATTTGCCTGCAGGATACACTAATTACTAAAAAGAGTGAAATAAAAAAAATATTTTATAAAAAAATAAAACCGTCTTAAAAAAAATGCCAACAAAAAGTAAGAAATAATCCCTCTAATACTGGTTTCACACCAAATAACGTAAGTACTTTGAAGCCCAGGCAATTTTCGTGTATCTTGGTAAATAGGTATGTTAGGATGTAGGTACAATGTCGCATCAATCAAAAATACTTGTCTGATGAAAACTGCATCAAAATCGGTTTAGCTAAACGTGAGATAATCGCGGACAAACATACAAACGGATCAAACTGAGAACCTCTTTTTTTGAAGTCGGTTAAAATACCAAAACCTTCTCCTAGATGTAACAAATACTTTTCTGAAAACCGCATCAGAATCACATTAAATCATTCAATACCTATTTCATTATTTTGAAGAGTTCCCTTAATTATCTCCGATGTCCAAGGTCCAATGCCAATAAAAAAATTATGAGACTATTCTTAAAGTATCCCCTGTCCAACAAAATGCGAATCATCTACATCGGCTTATAAACAAAGGAGTTGTGCCTAAAGATACGTAAAAACTCGTGCAATGGTTACCTAATAAATTACAGTATTTTCAGGATTACTTGAAAACAGAACCGATTTTAAAATTTCAAAAAATGGTATCAACTTAGAAACTAACCTGATTAGTGATGTACGCCTGGGAATAGTGCCACTGCCGGCAATTTTCCACTCCCAATGTGCCCGGGAAATTTCCGGGCACATTGGGAATATTGCCCAAAATTTCCAGTAGACTTTTTGTCGTTTTGTTAAATTATATATATAAATAATGTATTTTTCTTCTGTGTCTTACAATTTTATAATTTGTTGATAATTATGGCAAGATTATTTTGTTTTGTTTTCCATACAACAACAAAATAAACCATTTTATATCAAACTGTTTTTCATTTCATATGTGCTTACCTCTGATGTTGCTGGCTATTTATTACGAAATTCAATATAATTAAACAGTTTTAAAGTCTTATTTTTAATTGTCTTGCATGGTAAAATATTCATCTACAAAATGCTGCTTGGGAATATTGCTGGGAACTTTGGGACACTGCCGACAACGCTGCCGGCAAAATTTCCAGTCTTTGGGAACGTGCCCGGGCACGGTACATCACTAAACCTGATGCAATAACGTTTGAATCATTTCAATCGGTCCATAATCCGTCTTCGAGTAATCGGCGGACATACACAAAAAAAACATACATTCAGACGAATAGAGAACTTCCTCCTTTTTGATTTTGAATTCGGTAAAAAAGTAGGTAGATAGTAGTTATCTAAGGTCTCATCAGGACCATCATCAATCCATTTTAATGTCCCCGCTGCTGGGGCACAGGCCTTCAAATAGATGTATAAATAGGTGGAGATTTGTAAATGGCATTGTTTTAAACTACCGATTGTAATAATAATAATATATTTGTCTGTCAATCTTCCAAAGAATAAATAAATAATAAATAAATAAATAAGGAGAATGGGCCATGACCTTCCCCACCGACTCTTTGCAGCTAAGGGGTATTATTATAGGTACAGTCAGCGTCAAATTGATATAAGCGTCTAGAGTAGTCAAAATCATCTGAAAAACATAAAACCAATTTGATCTAGGTAGTTCGAATCATCTTATTGTTGTAATCACGCAAGGTGTTCAAAATATCTTAGCACTCATTGTTTCATATTTACCTATATGAGCAGTCAGAGTGTTCAAAATTATCTAAGCACACAAAGCTCCTAAAATATCTGTGCATAATGCACAACACCATATTGAACAGATAACTTTGAGAGGTGTTATCTGTCCGCCTGACTAGCTCCCACCATCTTATCTAAAGCCATAACAATGATGTTTTCAGCATTATTGTGTTCCGGCAGTTAGAGATAAGATATACAGTTTCTCAGTGATTGAGGATTCCGGGAGTAATGCGCTTCTACCTTTATCCTTATCACCACTTAACATCAGCCTCCTGATTCACGTACCGTCGGGAACGGAATCGGATTCGAATTCTGTGCTTTGTCTTTGTCTATTCTATAGTGAGTGACAGAGATAGGGCATATATTCCGCTATCGGGAGCGTTTCCGACGGTTCGTGAATCAGGGGGCAGGTTTGATGAAATCTAAGTGCTAGCTAAAAAAATAAAACATATTGAATTGGTTAAAATATTAGTAAGATAACACAGATTCTCTTCATTTATTAGAACCTTACAAATAGAGAGTATAGTGGTCGGTGCTTTCGAACAATAGTACGAAACGGGTTCAATAAATTATGAAAGATTTCACCCGCCTGGTACCCGTTCCCGTGGGAATATCGGGATAAAATATAACCTATGTCACTCGGGAAGACTGTAGCTTTCTAACGGGGAAAGAATTTTCTAAATCGGTCCAGTACTTTTTGAGTTTATTCGTTACATACAAAAATACAAATCTTTCCTCTTTATATCAAAAAGCCATTTACCCCACCAGTTCTAAAAGATTTTATTATAATGCGATATATTATCTTAGGTAGGAGTAATATTTAAAGTCTGACTTATTTATGATGCGCAATTAAACAAAATTATATTTTCTGACATGTGTGACAGTAAATGTGACCCCATTATATTGTAAATAAACAGTTTTCCTTCACTTATTAAGAACCATTTCACCAAAAAAGCTTGGAAATAATTGTTTTTTTCGTCATTCGGATGTGTTGTGGTCGAGGAGACGAGCTTAAGACAACTTCATTAAAAAAGGTTATACCAATATTGTGATGATTATTACATAAACAATTTAACAGAAAGTTCTTACATATTTTTATTATAATTGTCTAAATTATAATAAACTAGCTGACCCGGCAAACGTTGTTTTGCCATATAAATTTTAATATACACGAACTTCGTATCAACTGCCTGACACAATGTCACTTATTAAAAAAAAAGAAATCCTAAACGGCAAAAATGACAGTGATTACATACTCTTTGACATACCTTCTCTTTGGAAGCGACTAAGAAATGACAGTTGTGTGACGTATGACAGTTTAAAGGTTTTCTATACAAAATTACTATTTTTATTTTATAACTTTCCTGGATAAAAAGTAGCCTATGTTACTCTCCAGCTCTCAAATTATCTCCATACCGAAAATCTCGTCGATCCGTTGCTCCGTTTTGACGTGAAAGACGGACAAACAAACAAACAAACAAACAAACAAATAAACAAACAAACAAACACACTTTCACATTTATAATATTAGTATGGATTGCTACTAATAAAGAATTTCAAAAAGTATCAAGGATTAAAAGGGGCTGTGTTGGTGTTCTATCTTCGGAATCATTAATAATTAATTAATCCAAGTATGAAAACAAATAGGTTCAAAATTTAAATAAGCTGGTATTAATTAGGTAACATAAACATAATTTAAAGTGAATAGCTCGCGAACTTTCTTTATCCTACTATCGCGCCAAAACGGCTGAACGGATTTGGCTGAAATTTGGGGCACAGATACTTTTTAGCCTTGAGAGGAACATACGCTACTTTTTATGCCGAAAAAATATCACATTCCCGTAGGATAACGTCATGTAGTCCAGCGGAAAGCTAGTGTCCTAATATAGCAAACGCCCGTGACTTTGACTGCGTAGAGTCTCTTCCAGTAACTCACAACTTTTATCCATTTCACCCCCTTCAAGGTTTTTTCGCTACTAAAGCTCGTAAAGGGCCCCACCAGCTATCAGTCCGCTGATAGTTCGCCTTAGATATGGGTAATCTCGACTCCGCGGAGTGATTTGATTCTCTGAATCCAACTCCCAGATCGGAACGGATATGTGATCGCTTAATCGGAGTCGGACTCCTCTTAGTGAGTCAGACTCGTTTCGCTACCGGAGCGCTTTAAAATCTTAAAATAGTCATAAATTTTTATTTAATGCTTATGAATCGTCCAAAAATTTTTTTTACCTACCACCTGTTATGGACATCTTTTAACTGACAAGAAAAACAGGCGAAAAAAACTCATCAGCTTTAACAGAAGCACTTTCGAATCGAATCATTTTCGAATCGATATTAATTAACGAACGAAGCGAGCGACGAGATGTCGTGTCGAAGGGAGTGGTCAGATCGACCGGCCGGGCCAGCGGACTTGGACTCGGCTCGCCCTAGTTTAGTAGGTCGGAGTTATAACTCCGCGGAATCAGTATGGATCGCGTGGATTCAGTAAGGGAATCGAGTCCGCTGACGGAATTGGATCATTTGACTCTTTGAATCCGGAGTTACGAGAGAGTTACCCATGTCTAGTTCGCCTGCAGTCCTTAATCGGACAGGACTGACATTAGGTTTTTGTAGTTATGTAAAATTATGAGTTTGTGGCTGATTGCAGCTAACTGACAGGCCGTTCAAAATCAAGATCGTTTATAACACTTCAAGATATATTTTTATCTGCTCAAAGTAAAGAAAATTTGATTGTTTACTTTTGAATCAAAAATAGGTTATATTCGATAATTTCGAAGATCCTGCCCTTTTCCTTAACGCTTATTATCTCAAATCAAGTATTAATCCATATTATTTACAACCAAACTTGCAGTCATTAAAACAGGCCTAACGTGAATAAAATTATCCGATCGCTTCGCACTCTGAAGCCCATCAAGGACAGTCAGTGGCCTTAGACCAGAAAAACCAGTAAGGGCTGAATGTTCTCAGCTCTGCAACTATTTTAGTGCTTTAAAATGACGAACAGGCGAAAACACATAACGATTACCAGTATAGGCTGCCTGTCCAATCAGTGTCCAATCTGCAATGTCCAATCCGCGTCAATACGCGGAGCGAGGCGGGCAGCGGAGCGGAGAAACGAGAAAATATTGTCCAATAGGATTTTATAAAATCTGCGGAGCTGAGATTTTATGCAATCCTATTGGTTAAAAAATAAAACCGCCTTCTAAAAAACCACATCAAAAAAGTAAGAAATAATTCCTCACCAAATAAGTACTTTGAAGTCGGGCGTGAAACATGTACAATGTTTTGTTGTTTTTGTTAAAACCCGCCCGACTTCAAAGTACTTATTTGGTGAGGAATTATTTCTTACTTTTTTGATGTGGTTTTTTAGAAGGCGGTTTTATTTTTTTATAAAAATAATTTTTATTTCACTCTTTTTAGTGCATCGTGCAGGCAATTTACGTGTTTTCTGGTAAATAGGTATGTGATCAAACTCAAAACCTCCTTTTTCGAAGTCGGTTATAATACCTTGAGGTATCCCCTTTTATACAAAACAAGAATCATCTAAATCGGTTTATAAACAAAGGAGTTATGCCTAAAGATACGTATTAAATTCACATAAAGTGGTAACGAAAACGACAGTATTTTCAAGATTTCCTGAAAACTACTGAACCGATTTCTTAATTTCAAAAAATGGGACCAATTTGGAAACCAACCTGATGTAATAACGTTTGAACCATTTCAATCGGTTCAGCCGTCTTCGAGTATCGGTGGACATACACAAAAAAAAAAAAAACATACATACAGACGAATAGAGAACCTCCTCCTTTTTGATTTAGAAGTCGGTTAAAAAAAGGAAAAGGCCTTGCCCTCTATTACCCCTAATAATTTTTGAATAACTTCTCATCGGTTTTAAAATCTATTTAAACTAAAAGTGGCCACTGTCGTTTCGATTGCGTTTTAAAACTAGTACAAAGAATGAAAAGTATTTAAGAGTTTTAAAATAATATTAGAGGCAATTTAAGAGGGCATGGCCTTTTCCTTTTTATAAATATTGACTTGGTTTACGAGTAATAAAAATAAATGTATTGGCGACGCTAGTGTACGCGCCATGCCCTCTAGACGAGGATTCCCGACCGAAATAGGCACGCTAACGCTTGCTCGGCCGCGCGCGATACACTTCACGCGGACGCAGCGGCATAGCAGCCGGCAGTGAACTGTGAACTCGCGAGCGTCCCACGAATCAAAAATCACTTAAAATTCAATTAAAATTTAAATAAAAATAAATTTAATCTTTTGATGGCCGGAATCCCTCGGCTACTCAAAGACAATTATTTTCGTATATTTTTCATGAACTAAAACCCAGTAAGTATACTGCAAGTAATAGGATATTTAGATTACGATTAGACGGATGTTTGAGATTTTATTTGACACAGTTAAATATCACCAATCGAAAAAAACCACCGGAAGCACTAGACAAATAACTGTAAAATAACATATATTTTTTCCAAATTTTGAGTAGGGCAGAGGTACCCTTTGTGGCCACTTTAAGGAATTTTTTACTTTTAAGCACTAAGTACTAAATGGTCTTAGGTATTTAAGACACAAATTATATATTAAATTATAGATAATTTATCTAGCTTTAAAGGTACATTTTTCAATTTTTTTAAAGTTAAATAGTTTTTTGTATATAATACAAAATGTGTGAGAGGTGCCAAATGTACCGGTTTTGGCCACTTACTGATAGTTAAACTTTTGTAAGTATTGCGAAAAATCAAAACCAAACCCAGGTAAAATTAATATATTCTAATGCGCTAGAAACCAGTCAATTGCAAAACAACAATTTAATTGTAAAAAACAAAGGTTTCTAAAGTATTTCATCCAAAACAAATTTCTTAAAATTTTCATACAAAACATTTTTTTAAACAGAAAATTGAATTTATTGAAAAAAAATCTTATGACATAAGGAATTCTAACGGTTGTTATTATTACCTTAAAATACCTTATTTTAATTGCCTTTATCAGAAATGGCTAAAAGTTGTTTAGAAATTTTTTAGAGCAAAAAGTGGCCAAAACCGGTACAGTGGCCAAAACCGGTACGCCTGCCCTAATTGTGGTTTGCGAGTAATCCCTAATTTAAAAAACCCTATTTTCGGGAATCGGCGCCTTAATATTTTATTATCGTTTCTCCGCCTCGCTCCGCGTCAATGGACAGGCAACCTTACACGTCGACGTCTGCTCTTATGGAACGAACAAAAGTAGAGTCCACGGTACATCACAAGCTTACCACATAACATTGACCTTGCCCGCGCAAACGGTATCTATACAAACGGCGATATCAAACGTTTTCCACTCTCTAAACCTTAACATACAGCAATGAATTTTCGGTATGTTGTTGAAATGAATAAGATAAGGGCTGTAAGTTTTTTTTTTATATTCATTGTAGATTTGTAAATTTTGGCAC
The DNA here is from genome assembly GCA_949710035.1 of Crambus lathoniellus. Taxonomy (NCBI): domain Eukaryota; kingdom Metazoa; phylum Arthropoda; class Insecta; order Lepidoptera; family Crambidae; genus Crambus; species Crambus lathoniellus. Next base: position 26,712,648 of record OX453304.1, read on the forward strand.
TTTTTTGTTAGGGTTCCGTAGTCAAAAAGGAAACCTTATAGTTATTTGGCATGAATATATATATATATATATATTAATCAAGCCGACAAATATGTGAAGTAAAATATAAATTAAACAAATAGTTTTCTTCCCCTACACGTGAAGTGGGTAGGTACTTATGTAGTTTTTTTCTTGTCTAACCCATAGTGTGGGGTGTCGATGAATTGCAATTTCAAAAAGGTTGCGGGTTTGTGAAAACAGTTTTTTTTAATAAAGCATCCGGTTGTGATTTACTAAGCTTTAAAGTGCAAAATTTTGTTTGAGTCAAGCGTCCCCCCCCCCCCCCCTGCCAGCTAAAGGGTTGTTTATGGATACGTGAAAAATTCACGATAGTTGTACCTATAATTTTATATATATACTAGTTTCGACCCGCGACTTCGTCCGCGTGGACATTCGAGAAAATCGGACGAAGTCGCGGGCGGAAGCTAGTAAATAATAAGTGTCTACTTCACAATCAAAAAGTTAGTTCTGAGTAGCTTAGGTACCAAGAACTTGTTAGGTACCAAGAAATTTTAGGTACTTAAGATGATTTAGGTTTATTTAGGTACCCTTTTTACACCCTGGGTTTGATTTTCAGAAAATTACGAAATGGATTGCCTTTTTGTTTTCAGAAGTATGCCTACAAAGTTTCAAGTTGAAATGCCAATTTACCCCCTGATATTTCATTAAAAATTTCACCCCTATTTCAACTTTTTAGGGGTTGAATCATGTTCAGCGTGTTAAATATCAAAATAAATGCCGATTTTGCAATCGTCATCCCATAAAACCTCAATAACGACATCCATATCGGTTTTTAGGTTTATTTATCCCATTTAACTTCTCAAGGGTTGATTTTCCAAAAAATATAGAATATGTGTTTGCTTATTTTATTTTACTTTCCAACCATAGACCTAAAAAATTAATTTAATGAACGACTTTCCAGATACAACATTTCATCTCCCTTTTCACCACTTCGGGGGTGGAACTGGGAAAAACGCTGATACAAGTAAATATTATTTTCAATTGTCAGCCTAAATACAAAATTAGAAGATCCTAACTTCAAAACTGACGGACTTTCATACAAAAATTCATCCCCTATTTTATCCCCTTAGGGGTGGAATTTCCAAAAATCCTTTCTTAGTGGATGCCTACACTGTATAAGGTATCTATGTGCAAAATTTCAAGTCTCTAGGTTCAGGTTTGGGCTCTGCGTTGATATCTCAGTCAGTCAGTCATTCAGTCAGTCAGGACTTTGAATTTTATATAATAGGTCTTTACCTATGAAATTGCCGTTTTGTATGGAAATTTCTGTAATTATTTTTTTTCCATACTAACGTTTTTGTTATTATTTAACGACTAATATTATGTAAATTTACAAAATTTTACACACGTCTTTATGGACATTTTAACTACTAAATGACACATTCGTTAAGAGAAAAAAATTTTTTTTCACTAAGTTACAACTAATAAAGTACGAAATTCTGGAAACAAAAATAGTCGTAACTTTCGGAATAAGATTTTTCTATGTAAATAATCAAATATCGTGGTTATTAAATTATCAAAAGTTGCTCGATACGGTCTTAATGTAACGCAATATTAAAGAAATTATATATTTCTAATATAATAAAAGTTGTTAAGTTATATGTACAAAAGAAAAAAACGGCAATTTCATATGTAAAGACCTATTATATAGATGACGAAGTTAAAAGGAAGACTATCACAGCTAAGTAGGTTTTACAAGTTTTTGAGATAATATAACACATTTTCGAAAACCGCTTTGTCATTCATACGAACACTATGAAAAACAATGTTATTTTTTTCTGGCGAAAAATTAAAGTGGTATTTTAGCTAGGTGTATGTAATTGGTACTTTAATTGGGTACGGAACCCTTCATGGGCGAGTGCGAATCGCACTTGGCCGATATTTTTTTGTGTGAAATCAATAAAGTGCAAATATTTCAAAATCTACGACAAATATAAAAAAAATGATACAGCCCTAGTTCTTATGCATTACAAAAACATAAGTACCGAAAATTCATTGCTGTATGTTAAGGCAAGGAATCCCGACCGAAATAGGCACGCTAAAGCTTGCTCGACCGCGCTCTATGCACTTCGCGCGGACCCAGCGGCAGCCGGCAGTGAACAGTGAACTCGCGAGCGCCCCGCGAATCGAAAATCACTTAAAATTAAATAAAAAATTAAATAATAAAAAAAATAAATTTATGACGGCCGGAATCCCTCGGCTATTTAAAGACAATTATTTTCATATGTTTTTTATTTACTAAAGCCAAGTAATACTGCAAGTAATATTATATTTGAATTATTATTAGACGGATGTTTGGGATTTTATTTGACACAGTAAAATATCACCTATCAAAGCACTAGATAAATAACTGTAAGATAACATATATTTTTTCCAAATTTTAAGTACTTGTGATTTCCGAGTAATCCATAATTTAAAATACCCTATTTTGGGGAATCGGCGCCTTAAGGTTTCATCATCATCATCATCATGTCAGCCGAACGACGCCCACTGCTGGGCATAGGCCTCCCCCAAGGATCTCCACAACGATCGGTCCTGCGCTGCCCGCATCCAGCGGCTTCCCGCGATCTTGACCAGATCGTCGGTCCACCTTGTAGGGGGTCTGCCCACGGAACGTCGTCCGGTACGCGGTCGCCATTCGAGAACCTTTCCGCCCCAACGGCCATCGGTTCTCCGCGCTATGTGTCCCGCCCACTGCCACTTCAATGATGCAATCCTTCGAGCGATGTCGGTTGTTTTAGTTCTCCTGCGGATCTCATCATTTCTGATTCGATCGAGCAGGGAAATACCAAGCATCGCTCTCTCCATTGCTCGCTGGGTGCCTTTGAGGTTTAGAGGGTGGAAAACGTAATCGCCGTTTGTATGAAGACCGTTTGCTACACAATCCTCTTAAAATTCGTAGGAAAAAAATTAAAAAACGGTGAGTGATTGCGAATTTGCAAGTTTGATATCCTCAATAAATTAAAAGTAAAGTACTTTTTTATTTAAATACACTTCATATTTGTATATGTCGCAGGGATATGAGGAAATCAGGGATTTCGCGAAATCCCTAGGGATACCACGAAATCACGGAAGATGTGGAATATTCTTATTTATAACGTCTTCTTCCTAAACAAGTTCAGTGATATGTCATAGAAATAGAAAATAGAAATACATAATTTCTTTAATATTGCGTTACATTAAAACCGTATCGTGCAGCTTTTGATAATTTAATAACCACGATATTTGATTATTTACATAGAAAAAACTTATCACGAAAGTTACGACTAGTTTTGTTTTTTTTTTTTTTGTTTTGTACTTTATTAGTTGTAACTTTGTGAAAATATTTTTTTTGCTCTTAACGAATATGTCATTTAGTAGTTAAAATGTCCTTAGATACGTGTGTAAAATTTTTGTAAAGTTACATAATATTAGTCGTTGAATAAATTGCAAAAACGTTAGTATGGGAAAAAAAATTGTACAAATATCTACATACAAAACGGCAATTTGATACTTTAACCCCTAATATTATAATTCTACTAGTGAAATTATAATTTCTCGTTAAATTATGAATAGACAGTACGAGACTACGAGAGTACAGAATTTGCCTCGTAAAAGTCCTGTACTCCTCGGAAGTCATATAGAACACGTGATAAGTTAGAAATTTAAGGCGATCGCGAAGCGCAGCGAAGCGATTGCCTTAAATATCACCCAAATTTTTTTTTGTGACACAATCCATAATTTGTATTGAAACAAAAAAAAAATACCACGAAATTTAAGGCGATCGCGAAGCGCAGCGAAGCGATCTATCTATCTAAACGTATCACGTGTTCTACAGGGCTTCCGAGGAGTACATGACTTTTACGAGGCAAATTCGTGAGCTCGCAGCCGTGTGCATACTGTCTCGTACTGTTTATTCATAATTTAACGAGAAATTATAATTTCACTAGTGGAATTATAATATCACGGCTTTGGCAATATACCTACGACATATAGGTACATCAAAAACAACATTCCTACTACCCGTTAACATCTTTTAACTGACAAGGAAAACGGGCTACAAAAATCATCTACAACAGAAACGAAGAAAATAATGAGTTAGAACTTAAAAGTTTAAGTTTAGTGACCTTTAAACTCTTTTGGAAATCAATTTCCTTCTAATACTAGTCTCTAATAACTTAGTTATTTCAAATCAGTTAAGTTCTTTTAAATTAGGATTTTACCGGATCTTGAAAAATATGCCCCAGTTGATAAGAATGTTGACAATGATTCACAAATCTTAAACTTGCGGGCACATTAAAACCTAATAAAGATAGGTAATCATAATTCATAATGAGCCACAAGGCTAATGTAAAAAATATCTGAAACCACTAAATTCGCGTCCGGGTCAAATATTAGTTTCAATGGGGTTTCAATAAAACTGTGATATGGAAAATTATGGTAAAGGACATTTTAGGCAAAGGGACTTTTTTTTATAAGTACACAACGGGGTAGCACTTGGCCTTCATCGCACCTGATGTTCGACGACCGATTTGGCGCAGGGGTAAACTACCCGCCTTCGGCGCCAGAGGTCTCGGGTTCGATTCCCGAACAAGACAAATATTTGTGTGCATGAACATGTCTATTGGTCTTGGTCTGGGTGTTTTCTATGTATATTAAGTATGTATTTACGAACAAAAAGTATTTAAGTATACTTATAGTTATCCGTTATCAAGTTCACGCAGACACAGTTTCTTAAGAAATTAACTAACTATTGGTGTGATTGTAAGAAAATATTTATTTATTTTTATTTTTATTTTTTAAGTGAAGATAAGGCTGAAGGGCACTACTCCCGGAATTCTCAACCACTGAGGAACTGGCTATCTTATCTCTAACTGCCAGAACACAACAATGCTGGAAACATTGTTGTTATGGCGTCAGACTTAGATAAGATGGTGGTAGCTAGCCAGGCGAACTTAGAACAAGACCTAATACCAACCAAACCGAATACAATATGTACCCCCACTGGGATTCGGGCCCGTGATCTCTGGGTCTAATATCGGCGGTGTGTAAGTACCACTAGACCACAGCGGCGGCCGGCGGTTAAAAACTGAACTGAACAGTTGTTTTTCTGTTGAGTTCGCCTCTAAATTTTTAATTATTTTCTCTCCATAAAATGTTTTCCATGGGCCTTAAGAAATACAATACATATTATTAAAAAAAATTGACGAATTAGTCCAGCCGTGAAGCTAATGAAACCAGAAAGTTCCACAGCTATCGTATATTTATTCAATAAAGCATTGAAAACTGGAGTAAAAAAACCTAAAAGAACAAAAACAATACATTAGTATAATAAAAATGTCCGTACCAAAATGTTTACACAATAAAATTTATCTAATAAGAGATTTTAAACTTACCTGCACAAGGATACAGGTTTTCTTATTATTAACATTATAAAGCTGCTATTTATCTATACAAATAAATAAAATTGGAGTGTCTGTTTGTAATATTAAAATAACCGCTTTTTACTATGATTATAATATGGTACATATACAAAAATATTTTTTTTACAATGTATGTCTGTCTGTCTGTCTGTCTGTTTGTTTGTTCCGGCTAATCTCTGAAACGGCTGGACCGATTTTGACGGGACTTTTACTGGCATGTAGCTGATGTAATAAGGAGTAACTTAGGCTACTTTTTATCCCGATATTCCCACGGGAACGGGAACCACGCGGGTGAAACCGCGGGCGGCCGCTAGTATTAAAATAATAATAGTGAATACATTGTCTACGTACCGGTAAACTGGGGTTACTTTGATTCGAGGGGGGGACTTTGTTGACGACGCTTAAATTTTAATTTTAATTAGTTCAAAGATTTAGAGAATAATAGAGTCCATCAATACAAACAATTTTTACTGCGGGGCCAACTACTGAATCGGATAAAAATTGGCTATTCCATATATTTTAGTCGAGTCGATGTTGTACTTTTGTTTGTATGGAACAGTTGATTTCTTTTCGCGATTCCGCGGTTGGCCCTATAGTAAAAATTGTGCGTACTAGTGGACACCATCATCCCCTAAAATCTTTGTACTAATTAAAATTTAGTGGTGTATCATCACCATCATCATGTCAGCCGAACGACGCCCACTGCTGGGCATAGGCCTCCCCCAAGGATCTCCACAACGATCGGTCCTGCGCGGTGTATAATGCAATAAAATATACCTGTTAACTCGGTTTCGTTACGATGTATCAGTTGTGTTACATGTTCCCTCAGGGTCAGTAACGTTCGGAATTGTTAACATTACGTTTTAAAGGACGATGGGACAAAACGTCCCCCAAAACCAACAGATTTGTAATGTATCTCAGGTGAAAGATATTAATATAGTGACAACTTTTTACTATGGCGACATTCCTCAAATGTGTGGGAATTCTGAGTATTGTTATTTACTACAAAAGTAACTTCTTCTTTAATAAAAAAAATCTTTGAATTTTACCATTTCTGAGCGACTTCAAAAAAAAAGAAGCTTCTCAGTTTGATCTGTATGTATGTATGTATATATGTATGTACGTATGTATGTTTGTCCGCGATTATCTTGCGTTTGGCTGAACCGATTTTTATGCAGTTTTCAGGAAAGTATTTTGTTACATTTAGGAGAAGGTTTTGGTATTTTAACCGACTTCAAAAAAGGAGGTTCTCGGTTTGACTAAACCCCATGGATTTTGACATTGAATATGGCTATTAATCTCTTTATAGATACGTATGAAATTGTCGACACACATAAAAGGTATGTTGGAGAGGGGGACAGGTCCCATACTAATTTGCCTATCAATCTTTAAATAAAGGTTGGTTGAAGACTTACACGGAGTGTTGTTTTTATTGAATTCACCTTGCTACTGTACTACCCCGTCCGGAGCAATTTATACATTTTTATTATATTATTTATTTTTGACACTAATTTATTATTTTAATATTAACTGCGCCCAAGGACAAATTAGCAGCCCCGGACGTCTGAGTCACTTGCCACACGACCATTGATCATCTCTGAGCTAACCGTATTGAAAATTACCTTTGGGGTAAGATTTCCCAAACTTACCTCGGGGGTTAAAAAAATTTCTATTACAGTGGCAACACATAGTTTACATTATTTTAATTAATTAAAAATAATAATAACATATTAAGCTGGAAGTACCTCCAAGCGGTGAAGGCGGTATTAGTGACATTACTGGCTAAAATATAGGCATAAGCCCGAAGGAATTGTGATTAAATGGTTAATCACAATTCCTTCGGGCTTATGTTGTTTAATGTAATAGTACCTAATCATTATGGACATGTAAAATAATCAAATCTAAAAAAAAATGAAGCGGCTCTGTAAATACTTAATCACGAAATGATGACCCCGAAATCTAAATCTATAAAAAAATTCAGTTCAAAAACTAAAACCCGCCTACTGAAAAATCACGCTTTAAAAAGTATGTGGTTTCATATTCTTCTTGTTTCATACTTTTAGAGCGTGATTTTTCAGTAGTCGGGTTTTAGCAGATGCTCAAAATTTTTTAGGATTCAGTAGTCGAATGGCAAAAATCGGAACCCTTAGAGCAGGTTCACATGACAAGCGCTTAACGCGCATTTTGATAACGCGCGTTACTATGTGAATGACTCGAACAAAATGCATGTACTTGTCAACGCGCGTTAGCAAAACGCGCGTTAAGCACCTGTCATCTGAACGTAACCTTATCCAATAAAAACGCGCGTTATAATCTGAACGATTCGAATAAAATGCATGTAGGTACCTACTTGTCACCGCCTGTCATCTGAACGTAGCCTTATAGATTTGTACTGTCTGTCTGTCTATCTGTCTGTCTATCTGTCTGTCTGTTCGTCCGTAGTCACAGCCTACGGACTAAAAGTTTTAAAATATATAGGTATGCTGTAGGTCTCAATAATCATTTTTAACAAAAATTGGTTTGAACGAGATATTGTCAGCAGTTTTTGAGATGAGATATAAAACATTTTCAAAAACCGCAAATAAAATTTCGGTCATTCATACAAACACTATAAAACACAAAGTTTGCTGGCGAAAAAAAATTATTGTGGTATTTTCCTAATTTTGGCTAGGTGTGTGTAATCGGTATACGTTAAGTTGGTACGGAACTCTTCATGGGCAAATCCAACTCGCACTTGGCTGATTTTTTAATAATTACCTTTGTGTCCTACAAATGTGTGTTGTGATGTGACCTACTCAATAACACGTATCTCAGACTTAAAACCAGTGAAACCAGACCATAAAAGACTATATACTTTATATTTTACTGATTTGTGCGGGGATTTTAACCAATTTCCTTCTAGTTCTTTGAATAAAATGCTAATGAGAAATTTAAATATAGAGCCAGACTTTTGTTTACCTACTTAAAAAGGAGATCAGTCACGCTTCATACATGTTTGGACCAATAAAGTTAGTGTCGGCCAACGAAAATAAATTGCAAATTATTATTGTAAACAGTGTAACGATCATTTTTTGTTACGACTTCAACAGTGTACGATTAGCGGCCAAGCAGTTATTGAAGTTTAAAAATGTTTTTTTTTTTTTTCAAATTTGAATAAAACTTGGCCAAATAAAAGTGCGGCCAACGAAAATAAATTGCATATTATTATTGTAAATAGTATTACGATTACATTTTCAAACTTGAATAACTGTTTGGCCACTAATCGTACACTGTTAAAGTTGTAACAAAAAATAATCGTTGCACTGTTTACAATAATAATATGCAATTTATTTTGTTTGGCCGCACTTAGCCCAAGCAGTTATTCAAGTTTGGAAATGTCATTATTTTCTTCATTTTCAAACTTGAATAACTGCTTGGCCACTAATCGTACACTGTTGAAGTCGTAACAAAAAATGATTGTTATACTGTTTACAATAATAATATGCAATTTATTTTTGTTGGCCGCACTTTGGTCACAGTGTAAGGCTGTGCTTTGGTCAAGCTTTATTCAAGTTTGAAAATGAAGAAAAAATTACATTTTCAAACTTGGATAACTGCTTGGCCACTAATCGTACACTATTGAAGTCACAAGAAAAAAATATCGTAAAACTGTTTACAATAATAATGTGCAATTTATTTTCGTTGGCCGATACTTTTAGTTTTTGGTCTAAGTCTAACTATACAGGGCGTCCCAAAATTAACTCACATGGAGGGAAAGTACCTTAAATACTGAAGATATAAAATTTTACTGAAAGGAGACTTCATTTTTTTTTTAAAAGAAAACGAACTGCATTCAAAGAATTTTAAGTAATCAACTGTCTGAACTAGGAATCGAACCCGCCGCATGTAAAAAAAAATATTTCTCTAATTTAATTGTACCGATCGAAAGGCTCGATCATACCTTATCATTTTTTCTTAATAACATAACATCTTAAATAAAAGGAAGACTACGAAATTTAACATTTAATGTTGAATAACAAGTTTGTGCAGCGTTATGGATAGCCTTTCCTGTGACTGTCGTGCTCAAAACTTTAACATTTCAATGTATTACTAATGAGTGAAGATTGGAGCAATTATCATAAAGTGTTTGATAAAGTTATAATGTGTTAAGTAACACCAGCTCGATTGGTTTAAAAATGTTTGAATAGTTACTTTGGTGCGGTCTATTCCAACATATGGCATAGTCGTGGGACGCCCCCAAGGGCTTTCAATGACTATGTCACATGGTGGCATAGACCACACCAAATACTGTAGATAGAAAGTTTTATTGAAATAGGACTTTATTTTTATTTAAATAACAATAGAACTGCATTAAATTTTTTTTTTAATAATAGCATGTCCAAACCGAGAATCGAACCCGCACGAAATTATTCAAACTTTTTAAAACCAATGGAGGTGGTGTTACTTATCACATTATCAAACACTTATGATAGGGAATTAGGTATAATTGCTCCAATCTTCACTCATTAGTAATACCTACATTGAAATGTTAAAGTCTGTATTGAGCACGACAGTCACAGAAAAGGCTATTCATAACGCTGCACAAACTTGTTATTCAACATTAAATGTAAAATTTCGTAGTCTTCCTTTTATTTAAGATGCTATGTTATTAAGAAAATATGATAAGGTATGATCGAGCCTTTCGATCGGTACAATTAAATTAGAGAAATATTTTTTTTTACATTCGGCGGGTTCGATTCCCAGTTCAGACAGTTGATTACTTAAAATTCTTTGAATGCAGTTCGTTTTCTTTTTAAAATAAAAATGAAGTCTCCTTTCAGTAAAATTTTATATCTTCAGTATTTAAGGTACTTTCCCTCCATGTGAGTTAGTTTTGGGACGCCCTGTAGATTTTAGGTAAAATATGGACCCGATTCAAAAATTAATACACAAAGTCAAAAGGACGAGAACTTTGCATTTCTTACTGTATAAAAAATTCTACTTTATTATAATACTAGCGGCCGCCCGAGGTTTCGCCCGCGTGGACTACTACACGACGACGAAGATAAAAAACAGATAAATTACAGTCTAAACGATGACAATAATATAAGATGGTTTGAAACAAACTGCAAAACGAGCAGGGGGTGGTCAGGTTAAGTGTTTAGAACGTAAATAAAATAGAAAAAAAATCCCTATTTTTTTATTTTTATTTAATTTTACAAAAAAATCTTATACTATCTATGGATATCAATTCAATATTTAACATAATACCAAACGTAAAAACAAAATTACTTATTTAACCACGAGACAAGTAAACGATAAGCCGGAAGCTATTGGGCGCATACAATAGCGCGGTAGGAGTATCGCTATAGCGGCTGGCCGATCAGCTGTTGGACCGCCGGGGTTGATGACCGCGGCGCCCAGCCCGCGTGCGCTCTGAAATTACTTGTTTTCATCGTAAAATGAAATAGTTTGATTAAAACGTTGTATTGTACATATTGAATTGATATCAAAAAATAATATTAGATTTTTTTTGTAAATTTTATATAAAATAATTTTGGGATATTTTTTTCTATTTTTATGTTCTATTCACTTGACCTGAACACCTCCTGCTCTATTTGCAATTTGTTTTACACCATCTTATATGCCCGAAGCCATTTAAATAGGTTTAGCCAGTACATAAACTGTTTCCGCCCTCACTACGCAGGTACACGTGGAGGTACTCCCAGTTTATATTACTTACTTACCAAATTATTTTTTCATGCATCCATGTAGTTACTTCAATCAATTCTTAACCCCTAAAGCGTGTCAATATGAAACAGCAATAGCCGTCAAGTGTGTATCAGGTTACAGGTATCAGGTTACCGGCGGCGTACTTATCGCCACTATTTTTCATTTTTCTCAAGATCCACAATAGATAATGAAAATTTTATGACTGATTTGGAAAGACAACAAAATTTGCCATCTAAATATGTAGATTTTATGTATAAATATTATATAGTTAAATTAAAAAGAGGGTAATTAAATAAATAATATTTACGGAAAAAAATATTTTTTATTAAATTCCACAAACATCTTAAAAAATTAAGCGATAACTATATGTATTTTTGTATTATTTTTTTTCTATAGTCTAAAATTTACGGAAAAATATAAAAAATAGATATTTTTTTTGTTATTTTCAAAAATAAAGTGATAAATGTATTATGTGTTTATTTTCTATAGTTTTAGTTATATCTGTGGTATTATTAATTTTACTAATAGACGTTTCTTTTTGATTATATAGTCGTCTCCTTTCATCTACTACATGGTGACAAAAGTTTATATGATAGAAATACAGTAGTTTTGCCAAAGACAAGCTTTTTACATAGACTATACCTACGTTTCTGTCGCAATGTATCGATCGATATTGTAAGAAGTTTGTAAAAAGTAGGTAACAGTTGTGATATCACGCTGTGTTGTGTGGTTAGCATGGTGCATGAAACGCGGACAACAGACTGACAGACAGACAGACAAAAAATTCAAAAACCATATTTTTGGTATCTGTATCGTTTAAGACCCCTGGAGGTATTTTTTTCTATTTCTTTTCAATGTACAGAATTGGCTCGTTTACAGTTTTTATTATAAGTAAGTATAGATATAGATGACGCCTATTAAGGTGTATCGATGAGCTCAGTGGCGCCGCCAATGGAAATAAATCAATTGCATTTTATTAAAGGCTTTGATTAAAAGTTTCGGTTATTTCGCGCAAATAGAAGAGCAAAATGCAATTTTTTATTGGTTTTTCATGGCCTCAAATATGAGCACCAAGTTATGGATCTCGATATTGCCAAATGTGGCCACTTTTGGCACTATTGAGGTTCACGGTTCATTGCGTAAGTTTGAGTTGTCAAAAGTATATTTATAAAATGCATTCCACTCTTTCACCTGCGCGAAATAACCGAAACTTTTAATACAAGCCTTTAATAAAATGCAATTGATTTATTTCCATTGGCGGCGCCACTGAGCTCATCGATACACCTTATTATAGGAATTTAAAGAAATTTTGTACTTTGACCCTCGATCAACAATAACAAAGACTTTGACCCCATAATTTTAGAAGGATGTCTTCGTCGCGAAATACAAAACTCCACCATTTTGAAAACCCGTTTCAACACTGCTATTTTTATTATTATAACCAAGTTAATACATATTTATTTTGTGCTTTACTTTTCGGCAGAAAAAACTTCGCAGTTTGGCCTTATCTCACAATATAAAAAACGGAATATAATAAACCGACCTACTAAAAATTACTCTAAAATACCTACTAGCTTTGGTTGCGGAAAATAGGTTTAGGTTAGAAAAGTCGCGCATTTTCGTCCTATGAATTTGAATGATTCAGTTTATTTTTACGTGTTTTGGGAAGTGAGTTTTTATTTGCAGTTTTTTGTTTTGAAGGCGGTTTAATTTGTTTTTTATTTGTTTATTTTTCCGTTTTTAGTGTAGGTAAGAAATGAGCAAGTGTACCGCAAACTGCAACGATAACACTGTTGTCCAATGGTGGTCCATATCTAAATTAGAACACCAAGACAGACAAGCTCCGCCTTCCAACTCTTAATTGTTATGCAGTTTAACCTTCCACTGGCTTCCACCAACAGCTTACCTAAATTACTTTAAAGAATACAACTAAAGGTCTATTCATGCATGTGGTACTTAAAAAACATGCTCTTACTCCTAAGCGTTAAGGAGTTTCACCTTCCATCATCAGCTCACCTAAATAACCTGAAATATTACAACTACAAATCTTTACGTATTAACGATATTTAAAAAAAAATACCCTCCAGCTCCTAACTATTGAGGAGTTGTACCTTCCATCACCAGCTCATTATCATGAGATGATGATTAGCTGATGCAAATACTTGAAAAACTTTAAAAATATATAAAACACGTAAAATACCTCTAAAATTTGCGAGTTTTCCTCAATTTCCCCAGGATTCTATTATCAGCTCCTAACTTGGTTACAATGGAACCACTTTAGGAGTAGGTATACTCTTTCGAAATTGGTTAATAGTTCCCGAAGATATTGAAGCGTAAAGCAACAACTACCAGACGACAACAATGTGTTTTTTCAGGATTGTGAAGAAACTTCTGAACCGAGTACTGTAAATTTTTCATGGGACCAAATTGAAACTTTGGTATGTCTAATAAAAAAATCTGAATCGGTTTACAATGGGGAGCCCCAGTCAAAGCTAGTTTCAGATGGCGCCACCGTGACTGGTGCTTGTCAATTTTTATAAACTTTGAGGATTCAACGGGATTTTAATAAATAAAACTAACCAGTACTTATAACTGCTCTCGCCATAAAAATCCTCAGTTTTAAAATGGTCACTACATAACCTAGAATGTGCCTTTGGATTCCATTTTTTTTAAATAAGGAGTTGATCCATGATTTCCTTCTTTTTTTCGGTAGGAAAACGGTGAACTACTTTATTCTTGCAAAGAAATGCACAACATGGGCATTTTTAGCACTTATTTTTGATTAGTTATATAAATTATGGGGTGCAGCAGTGGGCGTCGTTCGGCTGACATGATGATGATGATGATGATGTAAATTATTACAGAATAGTATGGACTTTGACAGTCCAACAACACCAGCAATCATGCGCCACCTTGCGGGAGAAATAGTTGCTGTGCCTCCCCATTGGCGGAGCTATCGTGGAACATACATAAAATAAAATTCACACGACTTGAAAACCTCCTACTTTTTTTTAAGTCGGTTAAAAATGTCCTCCATCCTTGGTTGCTTTGGATGAAGCACAGTTGTAGTTTTTTCTATTTTTAACCGACTTCAAAAAAAGGACGAGGTTATCAATTTAACTTTTTTTTTATGTGTGTTACCTCAGAACTTTTTAGTTAATGAACCGATTTGGATAATTCTTTTTTATTTGAAAGGTGACGCTTCTCGTGTGGTCCCATTCAAATTTCATCAAGAACTGACGAGAAGTTCTGGAGTTATCCTGAATAATGCGTATTTAGACTTTAGTTTGGTTATTTAGACGACTTCCTAATTTCATCAAAGTGGGGATCATTTTCAAATTTTTTTTTTTTTCGAAAGTTTGTACTCCTAATGTGATCTTATTATTATTACCACCAAGTCAGGACTTGGAGATGAAATCCCAGGAAAATTGAGAGAAATTCTCTAATACAGGCAAGCCTTATGCGTTCCATTTATTTTTGAACTTAGTCAAGTATTTGCATCTGGTAGTCATCATCTCATAGTGATGAGCTGGTGATGAAGGCTACAAATCCTTAACGGTTAGGAGCTGGAGAATAATTTCTTAAGTATTAATCGTACGTATGAACTAATAGTTATATTCTTTCAGGTTATTAGGGTGAGCTGATGATGAGAGGTGAAACTCCTCAACAGTTAGGAGTTATTATGATGTTTTATAAATACCATATGCACGAATGGACCTTCAGTTGTATTCCTTCAAGTTATCTAAGAAGCTAAAGATGGAAAGCTGAACTCCGTAACGGTTAGGATATTTACAACAATTTATCATAATCACCATGTAGTTTCGCTACGATTAGGTATTTACACTAAAAATCGAAAAATAAAACGTTTAAAAAAAATGTAACCGCCTTCAAAAAGAATCTTCAAACAAAATTAACAAACACTAAAAAACGAAAAAAATAATTAGAATTTTTAATTAAAAGGATGAAAATGTGTGACTTTTTCTAACTTATCTTGCTACTTAATGAACTGTTTAAAGTCGGTGCCAATTACTATCACATTTTTCCTATACTTACAGAATTGCATTGTGAATGCATAAAAATAATTTAAAATCTTAACTGTTTATTCTCTTTTTAACCGACTTCAAAAAAAGGAGGAGGTTATCAATTCGACTGTATATTTTTTTTTTTTTTTTTTTTTATTTTTTATGTGTGTTACCTCAGAACTTTTTAGTTAATGAACCGATTTGGATAATTCTTTTTTTATTTGAAAGGTGACGCTTCTCGTGTGGTCCCATTCAAATTTTATCAAGAACTGGCAAGAAGTTCAGGAGTTATCCTGAATAATGTGTATTTAGACTTTATTTGGGTATATGGACGATTTCATACTTTCATCAAATTAGGGATCATTATCAAAATTTTTTTTTTCGAAAGTTGGTACTTCTGACCTGATCTTACTTTCACCAAGTCAGGACCAGGGGATCAAATCCCAGGAAAATTGAGAGAAATTCTCAAATATAGGCAATTTATTTTTTAAGTTCGTCAAGTATTTGCATCTGGTAGTCATCATCTCATAGTGATGAGCTGATGATGGAAGCTACAACTCCTTAACGGTTAGGAACTGGAGAATATTTCTTTAAGTATTAATCGTACGTATGGGCCAATTGTTATATTCTTTCAGGTATATTAGGGTGAGCTGCTGACGAGAGGTGAAACTCTTCAACAGTTAGGAGTTATATTATGATGTTTTATACATACCATATGCACGAATGGACCTTCAGTTGTATTCCTTCAAGTTATCTAAGTAGCTAAAGATGGAAAGCTGTAAGCCTAGCATGACCACCCAAAACTCGATATGTATCGCATGATAAAGCGATTTCTCGACATTCAAACGTCAAAACCCATAGTCTTTTGACAGTTAAACCGGATAACTTATCATATCATATCGCGTTTTGGTTGGTCATGCTAGGGGGGCTGAATTCCGTAACGGATAGGATATTTACAACAATTTATCATAATCACCATGACTGTAGTTTCTTAAGCTACTTCACTAAAAATCGAAAAATAAAACGTTTTTGAAAAAAAAATGTAACCGCCTTCAAAACGGATCTTCAAACAAAAATTAACAAACACTAAAAAACGAAAAAAATAATAAGATTTTTTAATTCAAAGGACGATGATACGTGACTTTTTCTAATTTATCTTGGTAGTTACTTACTGAACTGTTTGAAGTCGGTGCCAAGCCAAAAAGAATAAGAACGAAATATACTGAGTGGAATAACTAACATATAAAAAAATACCCGGTCCCAAGCGTGAGGGGTAGGACGTAATTACCTCAATATGTATAAGACGGCACCGACTTCAAACAGTTCAGTAAGTAACTACCAAGATAAATTAGAAAAAGTCACGTATCATCGTCCTTTGAATTAAAAAATCTTATTATTTTTTCGTTTTTTAGTGTTTGTTAATTTTTGTTTGAAGATCCGTTTTGATGGCGGTTACATTTTTTTTTCAAAAACGTTTTGTAAGATGATCATTCACATATAATTTTGATTCATTTTCCACAAATTCTAGGTCACTAGCTGTTAGACCTGGCTTGTGAGACCTGGTGGCGGCCACAAAATCTTCTTTCTTGTAGCGTCCTATAAAACCCACAATTTTTTTTTTTTTTTTATTTACAGCGGGGTAGCACTTAGCCTTCATCACACCTGATGTTAAGTGGTGATAAGGCTGAAGGTGGAAGCGCACTACTCCCGGAATCCTCAATCACTGAGGAACTGGCTATCTTATCTCTAACTGCCGGAACACAATAATGCTGAAAACATCATTGTTATGGCGTCAGACTTAGATAAGACGGTGGTAGCTAGAAAGGCGGACTAAGAACAACTCCTACCACCAACCAAACCGAATACAATATGTACCCCCACTGGGAATCGAACCCGGGACCTCTGGGTCTGAAATCGGTGGTGTGAACCACTAGACCACAGAGGCGGTTATAGTCGTATATCGTAATTGTCTTTGGTTGAGTTACAGAACGGGCCCCGAGTAACAAAGTTAACCTTTAACTAGTGACATGGGGTCTGTGAGGCACGTCCTTATTTTAATTTTAGCACTTTCCAGCGTCCCGTTCTTGAAGATTATAGAAGAGTCACGAGTACGTTAGTTCTATTATATATTCTGTGGTAGAGTCCCAAAACGATCGGGATGGGAGGAGGTTGCGTCATCCGGTCCAACGCACATAAGTAATATCTAGTATAAGTTGAGATTTAGTGTGTGAGACTCCACATGTGATTGAATACTTTGTTGTTTTTTTGTGTGTTTTGTTGTTCTTTTACATGTTTTTATGTTAGTATGTTTTGTTGTTTCTAAGAAAAATATAACGATTTGTTCCTAAGCAGAATTTGAGTTTTATAAGTCATCATGACACTTGAACTGAAAAAATGCCTTATCGAACTTATAATAATATGTTAAATAATAAGAAAAATAATAAAAAGACATTGATTTATTTAATGTTTTTTATTATTATTAATAGTCTTATCTAAAGTACTGTATACATGTTAAAATCTTACATCTTGATTAAATTTCTTAAATTTGCCTACACATAACAGGAGTCTGTTAGACCCCACGTCAACGTTAATGTTCCACTTTTTTCACGTCCCCAGTTAAAGGTTAATGTCCGACTTCTCAATGTTTTGTCCGATCAAGTTTCCAATTTTGCATACAACTTCAAATAGATTTTCGTTACCTACTTTTCATAGGCAAACCCTTGATTTCCACATTGTTTAATCTGGACATTTGGTCTTTGGTAATAATTTCATTAAGTATTTAGTTTTGTTATCTGGTCTTGTAGGTCTCCTAGTACATCTATTCGTTCCTCAAATTGTGATAGTTTCAGGGAATTTTCAGTTACTTCTTGCTTGATGCCACTCATCGATGACTTTGGAGATTACCTTTTATATTTTTAATTTCCGATACATTAGAGGGCAATTTTGCTCGCGACGAATGTTGATTCCATTTTATACCATTTCGTAGCTCCTGGAGAACTTGATCCATTCCAGGGTCGTGGCTCCAGGGGACGGCGCAGGCACTTGAGAATGATTGTTTGTGCAACTGGTATATTGAATGGAAGCTTGTCTTGACGGTCCAAGTTTTCGATAATTTGCTTCCGTTATATTTGCGCATGCATAACAATACAGCACAGAACACTTCAAACACCGAACACCCTAAGAACAGTTTGTGCTACATATAGGACAGTTAAAAATTAGAATCCGTGAATTATTATGAATATTTCAATATGATAATTACGCAGTGCCTGCTAACGGGATGGGCGCGCAGCGCGAACTAGTATGTGATAAAAAATAAAATACAACATGTGTGGTATATTTGGTGTGTAACTGTGGTTGCGTCGCGCATAAGTCCCTCGAGAAATATTCGCAACCGCGGTTGCGTCGCGCAGCAAGTAGGGTCCTAGATCGCGGCAGCTGTTCGCAAATGAAGGGCTATGCATGCATAACCCGAAAGACAGGAATCAACATTATTTAAACGCACCTTACAATTCATATATTTTTTTATTAAAATATTCTATCATTTTAAATTTTGGTCCCAAACTTCGGTCGAACCTCCAAAATTGCGTAATGGTTGTTTTCGTTATTAACGGTTATTTACGTTTTTTGGGATTTTACGCCGAAAACCACCGCTAGGTGGCGCTAGCGGCTTGATATGCTAGGTATAAGTTCCGAGGCGATTTTTTTATTTGATACCATAAATTTGATGTAAAATAAAGTATTCTCCCGTCTCGTCTCTCTTTTCTCTTTCTAGTACGTTTTATCGATAATTTCGATCGATAATAATAATTTTCAGGAATACCCTAAATAATTTTATAATAATTACAATTATTTCGACAACGGTGCGTCGTAGCTAAATCTAACGAAATTTTTGATCCCCTTAAGAACCACGGAGGTATCGACGTGGAAGAAATCTGATGAACTAAAAAATATTTTTTTTTATGTAAATACTTGGAAGTCATCCGATGGAATATTTTTTTAATTATATGAGTTGAATACATTGTATATATGGAAATAACAAGCGGAGGACAGGGGGCGCATCCCCCCCACCCTCCGAGGGTCTTGAAAGGCGAAACCCCTCGACATTCACCACCCAATTAAACATAACAGTCGTTTTTGGTTAGTCTATATTTACTTGTTTTTATTTTTTCAAAGTATAATTAACATTTTTAACTGAATAAAATGAGTAAAACTGCAACCTCTTTTCAGTTCAAAGTCGATATATGAAATTAATCGAGTTTTTCGGTTAATAACAGTAAATAACTGGTTTTTTACATCTATAGTCATAATAATAAAGCGTCCATTTATATTCACAGGTTAGTAAAAAAACTTTAATAATTTTCTTATTGAATGTTTGCTCGCTTGTTTTAGAAATAATTTTCCGTCCAAACAAATAAATATTGTAGTAACCTGCACGTTGTCTCATTAAAACTACGCCTAAATACGCTACAAAACACTTAATTTCTAAAACAATAAAATAGTTGAAAAAAATATACAAATATCTACTTCTAAAACAAAGTCATTCATTTCCCAACGCCTATTGTCCGTCTTCACAGGTTAAGTGTTCAAGAACGCACCCGCTCGATATTACGGCTCGCGTTCTGGGCACGCGCATCATTGTGTCCGCCACTATGGCCGCGCGCACCTGCCTTCTGCTCGCGGTGCTCGCCGCAGCCGCCGCTCGCGAGTGCATCGAACTTACGCTCCCAGAATCCATCCATCCATCCATCTTCAATGGAACCTTACATAAAATTACTACGAAAAATGAGACTGTTGACGAACTACAAGGTGTTAACTTCTTGGAACTGTGGGATAGGTTTCCGAGACTCATGGTGCCAAGGAACGGCACCAGTGAACAGTGCAGGAGGGAGGCCCAGCACTTTCTGGACAGCCTGGACCGACTTGAGCTGTGGGCGTTAAAAAGTAAATATTAATATTTTAATTCATATTTAACTTATTAAACTTAGAAACCGTTGCATTTTACTCAATTTTTTTTTTAGTTTTATAGGGGATGAATTTTTTTATTTTTAAATAATTGATTTCTAATTGCGAAAACATATTAAAGAAGTTAAACAATAACACTTGTTAAAAATATACATGCAAATTATACGTACTTATTTTAGTAATAAATGGTAAAATATTATTAATTATTTGTATTAATCAATAACACATTTTGTAACCTATAAACCTACCGTAAAACCGGGTTACTTTGGCCAAAGGGGGTAACTTTGACACAAATTTAAAAAAAGTTCCACTATATGATAATCAACTGAGCATAATAATACTTCCTTAATCCTTCGACAAAGGCCTGGCAGCTGATAGATAAAAGTTCATACCACAGAAATCGTCCTGTATCGATGTTTAGACAAAGTCACCCCCTAGGGCCAAGATAACCCGGTTCTACGGCATGCATTTATATTTATACCAATATTACACTTCTTTTTACATTATTTCACTTCATGGGAACGTTTGTAAGTTACACCTCCGAAATGCGACAAAAAACAATATCCTACTTTGCCCGCAAAACCTGTACCACGCCGGTAACAACCTCAGTTGGGTAAACAATAAAGCAAATACTCATTTTTTTAAGTAATAATACGTTTTTTTTAATATTAAAAATATCTTTAAAATAAATATGTGGGTATTTCGAAACACCGCCTGTTTACCGAATGATAAGAACGTGTCACCTTAATTTCTAATACCCTGATTCAGTTTATTCCGCGATGCCTACTCGAATTTGTTACAGATCGGATTTCGCTGAGATATCTTATTTACAATTTAATGAGTTATTAGGTAATGGCTGATAGCAAAATTCGTATAGGTACTTTCTCAATAATGATAATATAATTTATTCTAGAATTGTTATAATGAAATTACCCATTAAAAGATTTAGGAAAACCTATGATTTTGATGTTCCTAGAAAAAATGGCTAAATAATTTAACCGGTAGCTACGTTTTATGTGTTTGACTTGGACCCGTTGATTTATAACCCAAATAATTTTAAAGCAGTCGCACTAAATTTACGATGCTTCTAAATTAGTTTGGTTGATTCATAAAAAAACAATTAATTGATTAACCCCAAAAAACAAACTCAAAATAAGCTTATAAATAGGTTACTAATTAGGTAACGATATGTTTCCTTAATAAAGGTTGCTATAACAGCACATAATTAGCTGCTTCTGCAAAAATTCACAGAAGATTCATCTATACAGAAAGCATGTTAGAGTCCGTGCTAGATAACCCTGCGCGCGACTGGGATGTTTTTGACGCGAGTTCCAGATGGTAAAAGATTAGTATTCGATTTCAAACTAGACGCACCAATCGCGGTCTGCGGAACATTCTAACCACGGACACAGAGGTTTGAAGGAACTTGTCACGCATTGGTATTGAATGATGCGTATAGAAAAATAAAACCGCCTAGCGCCTTCAAAAAATCCTCGAACAAACACTCTTTATCTAAAAACACTAAAAAACTAAAATAAATTGAATCATTAATTTAAAGGACGAAAATGCGTGACTTTTTTTATCTAATCTTGGAACCGACCTGATCTGGGGGGCTACCGGAAAAAAAATATGGATATGAGCATTGACTTTGTATGACATACTAGAGGATCCTTGTGGTTTCACCCGCGTGGTACCCGTTCCCGTGGGAATGTCGGGAAAAAACATAGCCTATGTCACTCGGGAAGAATGTAGCTTTCTAATGGTGAAAAAATTTTCTAAATCGGTCCAGTAGTTTCGGAGCCTATTCGATAAATACATACATACATTCGCAAACAAACAAATAAACAAACAATCAAATCTTTCCTCTTTATAATATTAGTATAGATTATGGACTGCAGATGACAAAAATGCCCATGAATATTTAAGGGCAGAATCTTCCAAAAACTCTGTCTTTGTCTTTTTCTGTATGTGTGAAGACATAGTATTATATTATCTGTGGTGAAGAGTAATGAAAATAACCTCACTTTTGAATTTTTTCAATGTTGTTATTTTGAGCATAACTTCACTTTTTGAAAAAGTAGCCTGAGAATAATCTACTATATGTTATTACCTATTTTTCTATATATTATTCGTGAATTGGAGATTAATAATCTAAGTATAAAACCAAAAAAATACAAAAATAATGAAAATTTTCTTTGTTTTTGAGTTTTTTTTAAGTCGAGATAAGATACGAATATCGTTTTTCTAGCCACAAAATAATCAAGATCGTTTATGAAACTTCAACATAACATTTTTATCTGTTCAAAATAAAGAATATTTGATTGTTTACTTTTGAATAAAAAATTGGTTGTTTTCGACAATTTGGAAGGTGCCCTTAAATATTCATATTTTTTAGCCGCTAGCCCCCCTGTAAGTTGGTGCCAAGCCAAAAAGAACATGAGCGTATTATACCTACTATACTAAATACTTACATTGTTTAAGGAATAACGAAGTAACACACATAAAAAAAAATTAAAAAACATACAGTCTAATTGAAAACCTCTCTCTTTTATGAAGTCGGGAAAAACAAACTAGTTGCCATAACAACTCGAAGAAATTAAAAATCTGACATAGGTAAATCTATAAAGGGTTTGCTGTATTCATCAAAGGGGTTTGCTGTATTGACCAAACGCATGAAGTAGTGGGCGGGACATGCGTGGAAAAGCGCGTTTCTTGTATAATTCTGGTATTATTAAACGCTCAAAACATTATACACTCATTACGTACATATAGTCACGCCTGGGTGCTTACCATCAACTCTTATTGCGGTTTTGTTTAGGACCTAAACTGATCTGCTTCGCTTATTCGTACCACGACAGCTTAATATCAATGACAGCGATTCAGTGATCGATCAATGACATTTCACAGCCGCTAAGCTGTCAGGAACTCTTATTTGACTTATAACTCGGTCGATTTAACATGACACCTGCAGGTTATACCCGTCCCTCTCACTCTCCGGGCATGACAGAATCGAGTGAAAGAGACGGGTAGAAGAAAAAGGACACAAATCGTTCGGTCATTAACATTTAGCAATTCATTTGCGATCCAGTTTTTAGAAGGTCATAGTACGAAAGAAAGCAATTCATTTTAGGAACCTATTCTGCATCGCACTATTTTTTAATCGCTGTCTTAAAGTTGATGGTAGGCACCCTGTTCCCTATAGGGCTACCCCCATATGCAGAGACTATGGATCGCCATCTGCTACGATCTTTGCACACTCAAAATCAGGGTTGTAATTTGGCTTCGGTTATCTGCCCTAAAGCAAATTTCATCTTAGGACAATCACAGAATATATAATAGTACCAGAGATCAGTTCAATTAACGACCTATTTTTAATTGCTGTAGAGTACATTTCACATTATTAACCAATAAAAAAACCATCAAACTACTATGTACTTGGACAAGATTTATCTAAAAGATAACTATGATACTTATGCTCAAGCGAGATTAGTTTAATGTTTTTGAACACTTTTATTTTTATCTAATGACTGTGACAATTAATTAGTCACAAACCACAAATTATATTGTTTATACCTTGAGTCATAATTTCTTAGAAAATTTGTAAGATTCTAAGTAATCTTTACATCGATCATAATAATATAAACTCGGAGAATCTAAATCAGTAATCCTATAGGTACGTACGAGTTCATCAAAATGTTGACTTTATAGAAATCTTACTTCGGTAGTAAGTTTTAAGTACAAAAATGACAAATAGTTATAAAAACAATAAAGTCGGCCAAGTGCGAGTCGGACTCGCTCATGAAGGGTTCCGTACCCACTTAACGTACCGATTACGTACACCTAGCAAATATACCACTGTCATTTTTAGCCAGAAAAAAATTACTTTGTTTTTCATAGTATTCGTATGAATGACAAAGTTATATTTGCGGTTTTCGAAAATGTGTTATATCTCAAAAACTTGTAAAGCCTACTTAGCTGTGATAGTTTTCCTTTTAACTTCGTCATATGAACTCACGATAGTATCGTGAGTTTTTTCACGTATCCAAGACCAACCATTTGGCCGGCAGGGGGGGGGGGGGGAGGGGACTCACGACTTTAACGGATGCCTCAATCAAAAAACTGTCTTTCAAACAAACAAACCCACAATATTTTTGAAATTGCTACCCAACGACATCCCACACTATGGGGTAGACAAGAAAAAAAAATTACATACCCACTTCACGTGTAGGGGAGGTAACCTAAACATTTTTTTTTTCAAAATTTTACTTTATTATTACAGCTTTCTAGTACTAAGAGTCTATGAGCTACACTGGGGTCAGACGGACGGACGGACGGACAGACGGACATGGCGAAACTATAAGGGTTCCTTGTTGACTACGGAACCCTGAAAAAGGATTATTAATTTCAGATCTAGATAACAGTGCGTGTGTACGATAATCAACTAAACTTAAAAATTAATATTTATTAATTTGTTATTATAATTTTATAATAACGATCAATGCAATTAGACACACTGTTCAAAGCAATGATTCTAATGACATTTATATCAATATTAAATTTATTGACACGTGATTTTTTTCCTTATTTACCAAGATATTTTTGCCTTTACCGTTTAGAAAATGTGTTCAGATAATATTGTTGTTTAGAATAACAAACGTAATGGAAAAAAGCTAGGGGTTTGCCGTTTGACTGGTTATCCGCTGCGCCACCGATTTTCAATCATGACAATATTTATCCATAGGTAGTCACTCACGTCACGAAATATTCATGATTTATTATAATAATGTTAATTTATTATGCATGCATTGTATTCGAATCTGCAACTAACCCAAGCTGTTACATCTACATCCCATGGTTTTCTCACAACCATAGATACCTAACTATACTTACATGGTTATTTTTCAGGGATTATTCTACTCATGAAAACAAACAACTTTTATTACAGGCTCGAATCGCGAAAAAAAGAAATCTGCTGTTCTATACAAAAGTGCAAAAAAATTCAATCAAAATGTATGAAACAGCTGATATATTTTTGGCAATTTCAGTTCTGGTCCTATAATAAAAGTTGTTTGTATTCATACAATATTTAGAATTGCCTTGAAACTATTCGAGATGATAAAAAAATTACCGTAGATAAAAAATATAATACTTACTCCCATTTTGGATTATTCAAATCAATTTGAAATAGGAAACGGAACTATTTTGTTCATCCTACCTACTTGCTAAAAAGAGGTATTATCATACATGGAAGATCAACCTACACAATTTATGTACAGATCAAAAATCATTTCTGTTCTGGTGACAGCGGCTGGTTGGACAATGTAGGTTGGACAGCAACTTTACAGCAAAATGACATTATAAAACAAAACACTTTAGTTTTGGCCACCGGAACAGAAAACGTTTTCGCACTGTAACCTTTTTACAGTGATGTTAACTTTTTATTTACTAATTTCGATCGTCTTTTGTTAGAACATAAAATTTTCACGACCGCGGTAATAATAAAATTTAACAAGCTCGTAGTTTGTAAATTTTTACAATTCTGTTTTTTATCTAAATATTTATCATAATAATCATCATCATCATCATCTGATGATGATGATGATGATGAATATCAATAATGTGAACGTTTAGATGTTTGGATGTTTGTTACTTAGTCACGCCAAAACGGCTGAAAGGATTTGGCTGAAATTTTGTAATTTTTAAAACACAGATACTCTGTAGCCTGGAGAGGAACATAGGATAACGTCCTGTAGTCCCACGCGGGTGAAGCCGCGGGCGGGAAGTTAGTCCTACTATCCTACTAATATTATAAATGTGGAAGTTTAGATGTTTGGATGTTTGTTACTCAATCACGCCAAAACGGCTGAACGGATTTGACTGAAATTTGGGACACAGATACTTTGTAGCCTTGAGAGGAACTAGGCTACTTTTTATCCCGGAAAAATATCACATTCCCGCGGGATAACGTCGTGTAGTCCACGCGGGCGAAGCCGCGGGCGAAAAGCTAGTTATCAATAAAATAAAAGCCAACAAATATAACTTAAAAAATAACGTCTCTTTCAAATAGCTAGGTCTTATGACCCAAACCCATAGATTATTGGCTTTGCCCAGCAATGGTCATTTCAGCAGTAGGCGTCGTACGGCTGAAATGATGATGATGATGGTGATGATGATGACGTAGATTTTTTTTGAAACAATTAATTTGATGAAATCTTTGTAAAATCTTTGTAAAATTTTGTAAACATGTTAGAGATTTCACAACTACGAATTACTTACTTAATTTGAGCTCGCTTCTTTGGCGTTCAGACTAAAAAAAAAGGTTTATATTTTCATTTTCATTGAACATATTATTATTGTATTTGATAATTCAACTTGCTTCTATCCTTAAGGCGCTACTCGGAAAAAGTATGGACTTTTTGATATAAAACTATGGGATGGTTAGAGTTGTTACAAATCTGGTAATAAGATATGTATTTCTTACCTTTATCTAGATAGTTTCAGAAACACGATTTTATGATTTTGACTCGACACTTTTTATTTTCGAAAAATCCTCTAGAAAATACGAAAGTCAAGATTATTCTTAAATGGGGTTACATATACTATTGGAAATTGGTTTAATTAATGGACACCAATAATATTTAGGATCGTGTAGAAACATTTTTAAAAAACCGCTATAGTTTTTTAATACGAAGTGATTTTGTGTTTTTTTGCCTAATCTGCAAAATCGGTCTCGCTGCCACGCGCGTCGTTTTCTCATTTCTATCTCGCTTCAGCATAATTTTTCCGAGTATCGCCTTAAGCCTATTTTCTCTTCCCTCTATGTAATCGTAAACTTTTCCTCAACTTATACTTTACCCTACCGATAAATTCGGTCGAATGATTAATGTATGAGCTATCCTTAGCTACGTCATTGTTTTCCGGTCTGACTGGATGCCGCGATTGACCCGCTTGTGAAGGGCAGCTTATGCAACTTTAACGACGCGCCTTGACCGGCCGCCGGCTGAACTCAACCCTTTTCGACTTTTAGGGATAGTTCTAGTATGAACTACTTTGCTAGTGTAAAGTGTAGTTTATCGTGACCGTGAGATGTACGTATGGGTTGATATACAACCCGTAACAGAATTAATGCCAAACCAGTATTTGGTATAAAGGGACCATTAAATTAAACAACTTTTACTATGGGACCAACTCTGAAATCGCGACAAAAAAATCAGCTGTTTCATACATTTTCATATTTCCGTTATTAATTATTGTCTGAAACAGCTGATTCTTTTTCGCTTTTTCAGAGTTGGTCCCATAGGTAAAGTTGTTCAGTTTTATGGTCCCTATCTTCCATAATAATTATTATTGTTTGGCATTAATTCTGTCACGCGTTTAAGCATCTTATAAACGCATAAAAACTGAAAACAAATTAGGTCTTACTATCTTGCACCATAATAAGTTTTTAGTAAATTTTCATTTTTATGACAAGCTTTTTTGTTGACTGTACTTTAATATTGTATTGTCATCTGAACTAAACCTGTATGCAAAATTTCATTCCATCGGACACTGGGAAGTGGGTCAAATTAACCTTGCAAGATTTGTCCCCCACTAACTAACTAACATACTAACTAACTAACTAACATGGCAAGTTAATAAAAAGCTTGTAAAATACAAACGGCCTACAATATTTTTATTTTGCGTCGCTTTCACTGTAGGGATAGGTATATTCCGTAT
Source organism: Crambus lathoniellus (assembly GCA_949710035.1). NCBI lineage: Eukaryota > Metazoa > Arthropoda > Insecta > Lepidoptera > Crambidae > Crambus > Crambus lathoniellus. Next base: position 26,740,522 of record OX453304.1, read on the forward strand.
AGTATGGACTAACAGTAACTTTGGTATAACTTTTATGAACAGTTTATGTTTTCTTCCTTTAAATTGTATTTTGTATCTAGGAAACAGAATATTAAAAGAAAGAAAAAGGTGGTCAACACACAAAAAAACTTATTTCACACCAAAGGTTATCTTGCGTCGACTTTGACCAGACCATCATCAACTCTTTTTGTTTTTATGCCCGGACTTCACCTGCGTCTAATGCCATTAATTAGCGCGCTATTTGATATAATACGCAGGTTTTTAGCGCACTAATTTCATACAATAAGCGCGCTAAGACGTGCATGCCGTTTTTAACGCCGTTAGGCGACACGCAGGTGAAGCCCCAGCATTAGGGCTAGGTCATAACATAACGTGAAATGAATGAGTTAATTTCTCGTACAACCAAAGAAATTTTACGAATTGAATTATACGCTGAAAAAAGAATCGCATACCAAATTGTTGATTCGCGTCACCTTGACCGGTTGTCCAAGACTTGATCTCATTTCATTTGTAGCCGAAGCACGAAAACTGATTAAAATGTAATCGTAATAGTAAACTAAACTGTCCGTCAAAAGCTGTCAAAGTGCTTTTGTCAAGTTTCTTTTGAATTTTAGTCAACCCTTTTCGGGTTTTAGAGCTGGTGTATAAACTACTTCGTTATAGTTTAAGATGAACATATGTAAGTTTAGGAAAAATGAGATAGTAGGTAAAAAAAACATGAACATATGTAAGTTGTTTTTCTCAAACATGCATAACATGCATAATTTGAACGCGATAATTGTGATAATATTGTATCTGACACCATGAAACTTGTACATAGACTTTAAAGCATTTAAGTATTGTACTTATTAATATTATTACAAAGTTCTTAGAGTAATTTAAACAGATACATTAACACTGTGAGCGCGCAGCAGTAGGTATTGTTTCTTAAAAATGTTTTATTTACACTCATGTTATATAATATTCGAATTATGAACTCGTACCTGAATGTATAATGACACACTTTATGCCAAATTAAACTTTAAAGAAATTTAAAAATAAAACTGTATCATAATGGTCATAATGTACCTACATAAGAAAATGCATAGGTACATCTTGTGTTTATCAAAGAACATTGGTATTCAAAACGAAAAAGAAACCCATAAAATAATCAATAAGTTTCCAGAAATGCAGACGCTCTTCTTTGAGCCTACAATTTTTTTTTTTCTCCAAACATCCTTTACGTAAGATCAACTGCTTGTTGATTTTCACAGTCGTTTTACACTTTTATATCCGTGCATTACGTATGAGTTTATTTTTGTCATATTTAGTAAACCATTGAAGTAGCATAATGGTTTTTTTTTAGTTTTTGTACTTCAAGGCATACTTCCTATCATAAAATAAGACGATTGATGTAAAGTACACATACTTAAATAAATAAATAAATAACTTCTTACATTCACACCAATTATCTAAGCCCATGTTAATTTGATTAAGAAACTGTATCATGGAAAACTTGATAACGGATAAATATATACTTAAATACTTTTTGTTTGTAAATACATACTTAATATACATAGTTAACACCCAGACCAAGACAAATAGACATGTTCATGCACGAAATATTTGTCTTGTTCGGGAATCGAACCCGAGACAACTGGCGCAGAAGGTGGGTAGCCTACCCCTGCGCCAAATTGGTCTTATTTATACATTTAAACCATAAAAAACGTAACTAAAAATAATTACCCATAATTAATTATATCATACTAGTTTTCCGCCCGCGGCTTCGCCCGCGTGGACTACACGACGTTATCCCGCAGGAATGTGACATTTTTCCGGGATAAAAAGTAGCCTATGTTCCTCTCCAGGCTACAAAGTATCTGTGTTCCAAATTTCAGCCAAATCCGTTCAGCCGTTTTGGCGTGATTGAGTAACAAACGACCAAACATCCAAACATCCAAACTTTCACATTTATAATATTAGTAGGATACTTAGGTACTTTCTTATACATTATTAAACCAGAACTTGTCCAAAATAGTGTTTCAAAACTAACGACCAAGTTCTTCAAAAGTTACACTATTCATAAACATTCGTCTCTCAGACGATCAAATGTCTATACCTAATTGTAAATAAGACGTCACAACAAGACAATTACACTCGTGACACTAAAGATCTAGCGACCTAGGAAGGTACCTGAGACGTCAGCTTTCAATCTCTTTTACTCAAGTCATTAGAAACAAATTTGCGTTTAGCGCGGTCTATGAGACGAAAGGTTATGAATCTTGGGTTAAATTTAATGTCCTCCTCCTCCTCCTATGTGTTTACATACTTACGAAAAATCTTTGACAGCCTTTACAGCGTGACACGTGACAGTGAAGTGGGTGACAGTTGATTGACAAAGGTAGTTTTTCTAGATAACGTTTTAAAAAAAGTCCCAACCCAGAGCAGTGACATCTATTGTCGCTAAAAAATACTCAACTTACAGATGTCATAGAAAGAAGCCTATTACAAAGATATTTTTGCCTTTACCGTTTAGTAAATAAATGTTCAGATAATAATGTTGTTAGAAAACTAGGTCTTTATATGACCTATGCCTTAAGGCAAACGTATAGATTATTGGCTATGCCCAGCAATGGTCGTCTTAAATAATGATGAAGTAGATTTTTTCTTAGCTTATAAATTATATTTTTTCTACAAAAAATATAATTGGTGAAATCTTTGGAAATATATTTCAGCACAACTTACCTTCGTGAAACAAAATGCATTAGATTTCGACTATGAATTACTACTTTTAAGCCCTCTTCTTTGGCGTTCACAAATGCTTTATCATTATCAGACTAGACTGAATGCTTTTCATTTTTTATTTTCCTTTGTGACTGGCATGTATTTGATAATTCAACTTGCTTCTATCCTTAAGCCTTTTTTACAGGGTTGAGTTCAGCCAGCCGGTGGCTGGCTGAACTCAACCCTGTTCGACTTTTAGGGATAATTTTGGTATGAACTACTTTATAGGAAAAATATGATAGTAAAAACCATGAACTACTTTGCTGTGTATTGTGTAGAACAACGTGAGTATGTACCTACGTATGGGCTGATATACAACCTATAACAGAATTAATGCCAAACCAGAATCTGGTAGATAGGGACCATTAAATTGAACAACTTTTACTATGAGATTTCAGAGTTACTCTGAAATCGCGAAAAATAAAACAGGTGTTTCATACATTTTCATATTTTCGTTATTAATTTTTGTATGAAACAGCTGATATTTTTCTTGCTATTTCAGAGTTGGTCCCAAGAAAGTTGTTCAGTTTGATGGTCCCTATCTACCATAATATTATGGTTTGGCATTAACTTTGTTATGCGTTGTATATTATGCATCTAATATATTATATACGCAAAAATTTGGTATATCTTGCACTTAAAAATACAAATTGCTCACAATATTTTTAATTTTGCGTGCGTCGCATTCACTGGCGTCTCATCTCTTCCCTATTCGGCTTGGATAGGTCTAGTACCTATGGTCTACTTTGGTATAACGTTAATGAACAGGTTAATTAATAATAGAATATTAAATGAAAGATAAAAAATTGTCAACACTGAAAAAACTTATTTTATAATAAACACATCTTAGATTTCTGCGCGAACTGTCCATATAAATAAAACACTTTCACGGATTTTTTCACGCAATTTATTCAACAACTTGGTTAAATTTTAGTTGTTTTTTGAGATTTTTTGGTTTATCCGACGTTTCGGCACCTTTCCAGGGGCCGTGGTCACGGAAAACTGACGTCGGATAAACCAAAAAATCTCAAAAAACAACTAAAATTTAACCAAGTTGTTGAATAAATTGCGTGAAAAAATCCGTGAAAGTGTTTTATTTAACTTATTTTATACCAAATTTTTGATCAGTGTTGATTCTGTTGATCTTCAACTCTTTTTGGTTTTAAGGGCTAGGTTAGATTTGGTTTAGTATGAACTTCTTTGTCATAACGCGAGATAAATGAGTTAAGTTCTGATACAACCAAAGAAATTTTACGCATTGAATTAAACACTGAAAAAAAATCGCACACCAAAATTGTTGGTTCGCGTCACCTTGACCGGTTGTCCAAGACTTGATCTCATCTCAACTGTAGCCGCAGCACGAAATATGTAAGGTAATCGTAATAGTAAACTAAAATGTCCGTCAAAAGCTGTCAAAGTGCTTTTGTCAAGTTTATATTGAATTTTAGTTCCTCATACGACCGAAAGAGGCGCTGCTCTGATTTTCATTCAATAATATACAATAACGATAACGAGAGTGGGTACAGTACAGCAGTCCCACTTTAATTCAACGAAAAACTAAACTTTCTCTCACTCTCGTGAAGGCGGCGCACGGGGCTTACGATTTTTCGTTTTTTGTTGAATAAGAGTAGGGCTTCTGTAAGCCTAGCATGACCACCCAAAACGTGATATGTATCGCATGATAGAGCGACTTATCGACATTCAAACGTCAAAACCCATAGTCTTTTGACAGTTAAACCGGATAACTTATCATATCATATCGAATTTTGGTTGGTCATGCTAGGGGGGCTGATCTCAACCCTTTTCGTAGTTCTTTTAGAGCTGGTACTAGTAAAACTACTTTGTTATAGTTTAAAATGAATATGTTTAAGTTGTTTGTTGTATTTTAAACCATTATGGGAAGGAAGAAAATAAATGTCGCAGTGGAGCAACTAATTAAAAAACAAAATTTTACCAAGTGTAAATTAATTATTTATGAACATCTTAGTATTTATAGTTATATTTTTTAGCCAGGTTAGTGTTAGTAGTGGTTACTGTAGTGAAATCGAAAAAATTCTTTAACAATAAGATTAGAAAATTTTAATATAAAAAAATATAAAACAATTGCAAAAGTCAGTGATCAGTTAAAACAACTCTCAGAATTCTTTAACACGTCTATAATAAATCTATACTTATATTCTAAAGACGCAAGATTAGATTTAATTATGTGTTAGTTCGTTTGTATGTTTGTAATGGATAAACCCAAAAACTACTGAACCAATTTTAAAAATTCTTCATTATTAGAAGGCTTCGTTCTTAACGAGTGACTTATGCTAATTATTTTATCCGGATATGCCCACAGGAACGGGTACCACGTGGGTAAAACCGCGGGAAGCTACTAGTTTTCAATAAATTTAGGGTCACGCTGAACTGTTAATTTGAACGCGCTAATTGTGATAATATTGTATCTGACACCACGAAAGTTGTACAATTGTGATAATATTGTATCTGACACCACGAAAGTTGTACAATTGTGATAATATTGTATCTGACACCACGAAAGTTGTACAACGCGCACTTGTGATTTTTAATCGGGCGATAGTTTAGTCGGAATCGTAAGACGATCGTGATCAAACTATCGGCCGATAGTTTGGTTTTGAGAGCCTGCGCGCACTTGTGATTTTTAGTCGGCCGATAGTTGGTCGATAGTTTGAATCCGGGTGCGCGCTCACATAAGTAGTCCTTCATGCACAAGCCGATAGTTGTGCGATAGTTGCCCGATACTTGTACAACTATTGGCCAGTAATTTTCGATAGTTCGATACTGAATGCGCAGTCTACCGATAGTTGGGCGATAGTTTAGTTGAATGCAGTGCGCGCGCTCACATAGTCCTTCATGCACATTACCGCCCGGCCGATAGTTGTGCGATAGTTTGATCGTACAACTATCGGCCAGTCATTTTCGATAGTTTGATCGGTCGATAGTCTAATCGTCAGTGCGCGCACTGCCTTAAAACTCTATACTGAATCCGAGAACGATCAAACTATCGCCCGATTAAAAATCACAAGTGCGCGTTCGCTCTAATATAGTTTGGAATTGGAACAGACTCGTTTAACATAGACTTCATAGCATTTAGGTTTGTACTTATTGATATTATTACAAAGTTCTTAGAGTAATTTAAACAGATACAATAACCCTGTGAACGCGCTGCAGTATTAAATTCTCAAATATGTTTTAATAAAGTAGATTGTACAACAACTGCATAAAACATACCATTTTACCCGAGACGTATATATCCACCCGAGCCGTAGGCGAGGATGGATAGTCAATTCGAGGGTAAAATGGGTTTTATGTACGAGTTATACACTCTGCTTTTCACTTCGAGTGTGAGGAAAATAAATTACAATATTGCAAAAAAGAAAAAATAAAGACTTCGCCATATTGGCGGGAAAACTTTCTTTTCTTTTTTTTATAAGTACGTGGAAGTGGCAGCACACTGACTTAGCATAGATCGTAGTCCATAATGCTCTTGAAATACTTATTTCTTACAAAACTCATTAATTTTGCCTAGTTCTATTTATTTAGTAATTTAACATGGATTATGTACAAAATTTAAGAAACAAAATGAAACAACAAGTTTATTTAACGAAGTTTAATTGCGTGTGTGACTGTTTACCTGACGACCTTTGTCTTAGAATCTGTGACATAGACGAAGATTTTACTTTATGCACTAGAGCATAAAAAGCGATTTTATGCAGCCTATACCCAACATAAACACGAACTTTACGAGCATGAGAAGTGAAAAATGTATTTATTATGCTACAGACTTCAGACATATTTTCAATTCTTAGTAAGTTTGATAATACTAATCTTCTTACATGTCAAAATTTTAAACGTAAGCTATTTAAAGCCCAAACATATTGCTTTGATCTTGAAAAACGTGATGCGTGTACAAAATTGTTACTATTTTAGTTTATTGTAGATCTTTTGATACCCAATTGTACCTACTTAGTTGGTTCTTCACATTCAGAATAAAAATAACGTAAAGGATCGTAGAACTCAAGATATCAAAATTACGTATTCTAACAACGTACCAGAATAAATATTACTTTAAAATAACAAGTTAAACTAAAGCAAACTAAGAATTGCAAGTAAATTTAAGCCAACATGATTTATGCAATTTAAGTACTAATTTTAAAGTTACATAGTCATTATCACTATAACTGTTAGGTTTTCACCATGTTTCAATTGTTTTCGAGTTTCCGATATTTCGGCACAGTTGCACACGCCATGATCACGGAGTAACTGTGACAAGGAGTTACTGCGCCGAAATATCGAAAAACAAATTTAAACAAAGAACTACTTATCCTAAATGAAAGCTTTATGAAGATAATGCATAGGTAGGAACATCTTGTGTTCATCAAAGAACATTGGAATTCTAAACGAAAAAGAAACCCATAAAATAATCAATAAGTACCTACCTACCCAGAAATGCAGACGCTCTTCTTCGAGCCTACACAAAAAAAAATGCATAATAAGGACATGACTAATTTATTAGATTTCATCATTGTTTACGATTAGGAAGTTGTTCTTTGATATTGAAATGAATCTTTATACAGAGAATAATAAATTTGACCATGACGTGTTTTATGGTGTCTAGATGCTGCCCAATGCTGCCTTCCGTATGAAACATTGTATGTATAAACTACGTAAACATTTGATAGTTTCATATAACTTTCTTTTTCACACTCTCTTCGAATTAGATAAAATTGCAAATTCTTATTTAATTTTAATAGGCGAAGGTGTTATTTAATCTATGTAATGTCTGTTACATTTACATTTTTTGTATTCTCAAAGTAATTTTTCTATGAAATATATAATACATAAGCTAAGTTATTATTAAAATTTCCAGGTCTTCACACAAATATTTTTGTAATTTTGTAAAACCTTTTTTATGTTGACATCGTCGATAAATATATTTAAGTGTCTGGTTAGAATTATTTGAAAACACTTTACAAATGAAAATATCTTGAAATTGTCATGTCTCAATACAAGGTCTTACTAGAAATTGAGCTGGGTGCCTACCATCAACTCTTATTACGGTTTTGTTTAGGAACCTAAACTGATCTGCTTCGCTTATTCGTACCACGACAGCTTAATATCAATGACAGCGATTCAGTGATCGATCAATGACATTTCACAGCCGCTAAGCTGTCAGAAACTCTTATTTGACTTATAACCCGGTCGATTTAACATGTCACCTGCAGGTTATACCCGTCCCTCTCACTCTCCGGGCATGACAGAATCGAGTGAAAGAGACGGGTAGAAGAAAAAGGACACAAATCGTTCGGTCATTAACATTTAGCAATTCATTTGCGATCCAGTTATTAGAAGGTCAGAGTACGAAAGAAAGCGATTCATTTTAGGAACCTATTCTGAATCGCGCTATTTTTGAATCGCTGTCATAAAGTTGATGGTAGGCACCCTGGTCAAAAGTAAATTCTTAAGTCTAATTATTATTTATTTCAATTTTCGCCATAAATTACTAAATGAAAACCTTACTAATTTACAATTTTACTTATTTCAGTTGTGATAATTTAGATAAATTCAAAACCTAGTATGTTCAATCATAACTTCTAAGCTCTCGCACTTTCAAAAGTTAACCTTTGCAAAAGGCCTGCATTGGCTGTTTCTACTAAACCCAAAGGGTAAATACTTCCTGTTGGCCTAGAATTTCTTAATTTTTGTATGAAGGTTGTCCTAGTCAAGATATAAAAAATGCGGATATCAATTATTTTATATTTCTAAATGATGAATAGGCCGAAGCGCCGTCCGCCCGGCCGATTCATAATCGTCCTACTTAGAAAAAAATATTAGAATTAGGTAAACTTAAACTTTAGTTTAAATACCGTTCAAGCTAATGTATTATAATGTTTTGTAATTGTGTAAAAAGAAATTATGTAGTTTACTTCAGCAAAAAACTTTTTTTTGCGGATGTAAGCTACATAATATATATTTTTTTCACAATGGTTAGGGACTTCCGCCAGGTAATGCCCGATTCAAATACTACAATGTTTTGTTTTGTTATCTTCCCAAACATTTAGGGCGTAAAAAGTTAGTGATATTTTTTTTCCTTACTACATGAGTCATGGTATAATTTATAGTCAAACAAAATTCACGAAACATGGTAGTAGGTACGCAATAAAATATTTCTACAAAAATTTCCGTTAATTTTATGTAAATAAGTCCAAAATGCTAGTCTTTAGTTGGTCACTCAAACATGGATTGCCTTGTCGCAAATGTAATGTCTCTATTCATAAAGCTTTGGATCCTTTTGTTAGCCACCATCAGTTTGGCGCCGAACTCGAACACCACACCACACTCGAACACTCGGCGAACGCCGAACGCCGAACACTTCTAAAAACAGCAGCTATAATACCAGTTAATTGTGGTACTTTAGGCTATGCACGCCCTAAACTTCCTACTTCCTACTAATATTATAAATGTGAAAGTTTAGATGTTTGGATGTTTGTATGTTTGTTACTCAATCACGCCAAAACGGTTCAATGGATTTGGCTGAAATTTGGGACACAGATACTTTGTGGCCTGGAGAGGAACATAGGCTGCTTTTTATCCCGGAAAAATATCACACTTCCGCGGGATAACGTCGTGTATACCACGCGGGCGAAGCCGCGGGCGGAAAGCTAGTAGTTAATAACTTATAAGTTCGAGTATCATACTAACCAATGTCATAATAACAAACCATGTTATTCATGTTCCAATATAGTCACAATCTAATGACGCCTTCATTTGATGACAAAGATGTTTTTTCTGCTGTCATTGAATTTTAAATGAGCTGCGAGACATGCAAACTAAACTTTATTGTTCCTTTAATGTGTATTAATACATAGAAGGTAAACCCTAATTTGTTTATGTAGTTAAAGCTATAAATTACAATCAAGATCAAGTACATATTTGTCGGAAGGGGGTTTCAAGACTCATCAGTATAATTATGTATGTATGTCTATCAAAATTATGACAGTGAGAAGTTAGTAACAACTTGTTGTATACCAAAAGAGTTTATGTTCAATAATATTTATAGTATGGTTTAATTACAAAAAAAAAAAAAATGCTAAAACAAACTAAAAAATAACGTGGTCTTTTTGAAATGGTGGGTATTTGATTCTGAAAAACCCATCGTTTGTTTCTATCTTCCGTCACACTATATTTTTTCGTATGTAAACCTATATCTGTATTTACAAGCTTTTTATTAACTTGTCATGTTATGTAGTTAGTTAGTTAGTTTGTTAGTTAGTGGGGACAAATCTTGCAAGCTTAATTTGACCCACTTCCCAGTGTCCGATGGCGCTGAAATTTTGTATAGGTACAGGTTTGGTTCAGATGACAATACAATATGTCAGCAAAAAAGCTTGCCATAAAAATGAAATTTTTACTAAAAACTTATTAATAGATCACAAAGCAAGACATTCATGATGAAGAAGAAGACGAAAACTATATCAAACCAAAAGGATAATGCCCTCCAAAATCCGCAAAAGATTTAACCCTTTTGATAACACTAAAGTAGGTAGGTACTTACTGTTTCATATTATGCACAGCTGAGATTACATCAGATGTCATTGAACCTCACATCTTCTGCATATTCTTGATGTCGTTTGAAAGTCGCCAACGGACTACAAATCAGTTTATGAGGCAAAACAGTGGGACATTTCTAGCTAGTGACGTCTGACCACCATACCGACAAATTTTAAGGAAAACGCTATACTATAATTATATCTATGATCACCTACCTACCTACTATAATTTTCTTTGAGAACTTTTTTTTCACGCCTCCACGGATATCGATCGAATTGCAAATTCAGATTAGGCAGGCTAAATTCGAAAACATACTCTAGCAACTATTTTAAGGAAACCCCTATTGGAATTTTATTAAACAAAGGCAACTTTGGAAAAAATTTAACGACTATGATGGAAATGGAAGCTTACCAATATTTTTAAAACTTTAGTTTGTTTACAAAATACCAGATATGACTCATTTCTTAAAAGTTTATTTCTCGTAATAGTTAGTTTATATCTATGGAGAAACGTGAACTTTGAACATAGAAATTTGAACCTCGTCACATACAGGATAATTTTTTTATCAGTGCACAAATTGTTAGGATCGACTCAGAATTGGTAAGTGAACAAGTTTCTCCTAGAAACATAGGTCGAAATATGACAAAAAAATTTGTCTCTTCATAGAAATCGGACTGATCACGTGATTGATTTAGTATGGGAAGTTCACAAATTTTTGTCGTCGTTTGTGCACTGATAAAAAAAATTATCCTGTATTACATTCACAAAATTTTGTCACACTGAAACTTTGACACAAATATTTTTTCGCAGAATTGAAAGTAAAACTAATGACATTGAGAGCTTTTATATCGATCAAATAATCTATCTTGAAACGAAGAGCTTTATTGGACGTCTCTAATAGTTGATTTATTGACCGATTGCCAATGACCTATTGAGGATTAGAATTTGCATTAGGTATTCAGTAAGGAATTTATGCCACATAATATTTAAATATACATCTCGTCACATCTTTTCCGCTTAAAAAATGCACTTCTCACCCAAACTGATTTCTTACAGTTTCACGTTTTTAATGACATTTCTATAGGAAGGATTGTTTATCTTCTTCTTCTTTCGTGTCGCTGACAAATTAAACTGTGTCCGACCAAAACTCAGCTACGCGAATCGCAGAACTAGTAGGTAGCCTTCATTAGGTCCTCCTGCATGCAGCTGCACTGCAAGGACACGCAGACACACGCAGGGCACGATATCAAATGTCCCAAACGTTTGGAGAAAGCACCGCACCCACATTCCAGATTGCTAATGCTAGTGTGAGACAGCGCTAAGTAGTTGGTTAGTTTTTACTTACTTAGGTATTTTTTTTAAGGCGATACTCGGAAATATTATGCTAAAGCGAGATAGCAATGAGAAAACGACGCGCGCGGGAGCGAGACCGATTTTGCCGATTACGCAAAAAAAACACAAAATCACTTCGTATTCAAAAACTATAGCGAGTATAAAAAAATGCTTCTATACGATCCTAAATATTATTGGTGTCCACTAATTAAACCAATTTTCAATAGTAATGTATCCCCATTTAAGAATAATCTTGATATTTCGTATTATTAGAGGTATTTTCAAAAATAAAAAGTGTCGAGGCAAAATCATAAAAACGTGTTGTTGAAACTATACGATTCTAGATAAAGGTATGAAGAAATACATATCTTTTAACCAGATTTATAACAACTCTACCCGTCCTATAGTTTTATATCAAAAAGTCCATACTTTTTCCGAGTAGCACCTTAATTTACAGTTTACTTACACAACCAATTAACAAAACTATTTTGTCTCACCTTAGATTGGGGCTGTTTTAATAGCCTCAATCTGTGACTTAACATGCAACGTGTGTCCACGTGAAAGATTCCAATCACGTCAATGTCATCATTCAAGGATGCATTCTGCATTCACCGGGGCAGTTACAACTTTGTCAAACGTTCCTCGCCCAAACTGACGTAACCTTGAACTTAGAGAAGTGTTGCGCAATTTCTTTAATCGCACCGACATAACTTGTTAGATTAGAGGTCATTTTTAAATGCACTTTATGCAGTTCAGATCGTTTATTTGAAAATCAAATGTGTGATATTAAGATTTTTATGTTTTTGTCAAGGTAAAAAATGCATAATGTATCTTCAACATTTTATCATATTTAGTATTGAAAGCAAAATTCACACCTATTTTTTTTATAATTTGATCAGATCAGAGGCTGTAATCCGAACATCTACTGGTGAGGGCTATGGATTAATCCTCTTTTTATTTAATCTATCCAACCCGTTTTATTACATTTTCATCACCAATATGAATATAAAAATAAATATCACCGTAACCTATTTCATTACCTACCCTGTCCAAGAATAACATATATTTTTTGAAAATATTTCACGTTTCACAACTAGCTGCGATGGGACTCGAACCCACAACTTTTCACTTTTCACAAGTAGCTGTGACACGGGTCGATTTTTTCTATAACACTTCATTTTCAATAATAAAAATTGCATTGTGAATGCAAAAACGTTAATTTTTTTATTCTAATATCACTGTTCTTACCATCATTCGTTTGTTTCAGTGTTTGACGCCACCGCCAAGCCGCCAGCAGGCGTGCTCAGCGGCAACGGCAACCAGTACGGAGATTACGACGAGTGCCTTAGCGTAGACGGCCCCGTCCGCGGCAAGTACTGCCTCGCCTCGCTGGAGATCAGCCTCGCGAGGCAGTTCCAGGAGGTGGACAACCTCGTCCATAGCGGACACTACATTAGGAGCAACGTGACTGATGTAAGTATGATTGACCAAACCAATGACTCGGTGCTCAACGGCAACTAGTACGGAAATTACGACGAATGCCTTAGCGTAGACGGCCCCGTCCGCGGCAAGTACTGCCTCGCCACGTGCAGTCTTAAAAACTGCCTTGGCAGATCAGCTTTGCGTCAGAATTGGATAGCCGACCCCTTTGACCACCCACTCACCGAAAAATGCACGTGTTACAAACCTTGTCACTTGCACACGCTGTTGGCGCAACGGAAGAACTGTAGTGCGATTAACTAATAAGTTTTTGTAAAAAAAATATTTTTATGACAAGCTTTTTTGCTGACTGTACTTAGATATTGTATTGTCATCTAAACAAAACCTGTATACAAAATTTTAGCTCCATCGGACACTGCGAAGCGGTCAAATTAAGCTTGCAAGATTTGTCCCCCATACTAACTAACAAACTAACTAACATGGCAAGTTAATAAAAAACTTGTAAAAATCGATCGACAAACTCGACGTTCCTTTTCGCTTGACTCTCATTTGTTTGTTATGATATGAATTTCATGTTTGAATGCGGAGTGAAGGCGAAGTTACGGTGGAATTTCCTTGGAGAATCGCGCAACACAGAGCCGCGAGCGCGACCCTATGCGACCCGCGTTACTGAGTGGCGACCAAATTGGTTAACTATTTTACGTTATCAGTATTAGGTTGTAGTGAGTGGTTGTAGTCCCTGATTTGTATTTGCGTTAAAATAAGCAATAAAGATTTGTTATTTCAGTGTTTCAAAATGCACAAATAAGTAATAACTTAAATATAGACCTCAACTATCATAATGTTAATATAGAAATGGTTAATGAATTTAATCTTCTTGGAATTAAAATAGACACAAATGTAAATTGGACAAAACATATAGCTCATATAAAAGCGAAATTGGCTAAATTCAGCTATGCCTTATTTCAAATAAAAGTCAGCACAGACACAGCCACTGCAATCTCTGCCTACTATGCCTACGCCTACGCCTGGCTGCGGTACGGCGTGCTGCTGTGGGGAAGTAGTGTGGATGCTGAACAATTATTTATAATGCAAAAAAGATGTATTAGAATCATTGCCCAAATAGACAACACTGACACCTGTAAACCTTATTTTAAAAAGTATAGAATTCTTACCTTACCTTCCATATATATCTATGATGTTTGTATATTTGTTTTTAAAAATAGTAATAAATTTCAGAAAATAAGTGAAATTCACTCTATTAATACCCGGCACAAAAACAGGCTTCACCTACCTCAGTCCAGAATCAAAATGCTGAACTGCAGTCCATATTACATGGCTGTTAAAATCTATAACAAATTACCACCACAACTAAAAATGTTAAAACCCTCAATTCATTTCAAAAACTATTAAAAGATTATTTAATTGATAAATGCCTCTATTCTATCAATGAATACCTAAATTAAACATTAAAAAAACGGATTCGGATTGATGCGACGATCAGTCCGAATTAGAATTGAAGTCTAAGTACCTAATATATTTATTTTTTTCTACTTTCTTTGTATAATTTGTAATTACTTATGACATGGGCAGCCCTCGCCTTATTTGCTGTGTCCGTAAAGGGCGACTAAGTTTTTAAGTTCCATTTTTATTTTAAGACCAGTGTACACTTAGTTGGCAATAAAGATTTGTATTTGTATTTGTAATATAACGTTAGTACTATTATATATTCTGTGATATAACATTCAAATCATAACAGAAAAATACGTATTATCTATCTCCCAGACTGTAATAATATAATGGATATCATTTCCTTGAACGACTTCGAAGTGTGGCGTGTTTTGCCAAATTTTTGTCAGTACCTATTGGTTTATTTATTTCTTTTGGTCTATTAACATAATAATAATGTGAAAATGGCCAAACTACACATCTTGACCTAACCCGTTTGCGGAATAAAAATCAAGTAACAAAATTATAATATGTAGTAACATTTAAAACCGGATTATTAGATGTGAACTCATTATTAAAATAATCAAAAAAATATTGCTGGACAATTCGGCAACTTTATCAAATATACTGTATGTCAAAGTGATTTAATACTGTTGCATGTCTGCTTATGTTAACTGTGGAAACTGTATTGGCTAATGCATTGCCAAATTATCAATTGTATTCCGTGTAAAAGAAGCTGTTTGTTTCACACATTGTTGTCGTGTGGTAGTTCCTGCTTTACGCTGCAATATCTACGCGAACCAATTTCGATGAATCTTTTTTTATTCGAAAGAGTTTACTGCTGAGGAGGTTCCATTGTAACTTAGTCAGGATCTGATGGTGGAATCCAGGGGAAACTTAGGAAAACTCGCAAATTTTATAGGTATTTTACGTGTTTTATATATTTTTTAAGTTTTTGAAGTATTTGCCATCTTATGATGAGAGCTCACTATGCTCATTATGCGGTTTCTTAAAGTAGATTTCTTAGACTACTACTAGATTGAAAAATGGAAAATGAAGTATTTTAGAAAAAATCGACCCGTCTCACAACAGCTAGCTCCGATGAGCGACGACTCGAACCCACGACCTTACGCTATCCGGGCGACTGCTCTAACCACTGAGCTACGGAGTCGTTACGAGAAGCGTCGAATTTATCCAATACTTCTTACACGCTGTATAGCCAGCGTTAATTTCATCAATGTGAAGATATTACTACTCTCACACACGAAAGAAATACCTTTTTAGATATTTGACAATCGTAAAAAAAAATATTGCTATGTAGCAAGTTATTTAAACTTTTACTTTTTTGCATTTACAATGCAGTTTTTATTATTGAAAAATAGAAATGAAGTATTTAGAAAAAATCGACCCGTCTCACAACCAGTTCCGGATAGCGAAAGGGTTCGAAAATATTATGATGTTTGGATAATGTTGTGTTTTGCGAATGTGGTCAGAATAAGGTTATAATATTTTAATAATATGATGTTATGAGAATATGATGTTCTGTGAATATCGTGTTTGTGAGACGGGTCGATTTTTTCTAAAATACTTCATTTTCCATTTTTCAATTATAAAAATTGCATTGTGAATGCAAAAAAGTAAAAATTTAAATAACTTACTACTAGATTGATAGAAAATTATCTATTTAAAAAAACCGCCTTCAAAACAAAAAATCACTTCCCAAAACTAATGTAAAATAAATTGAATCATTCAATTCATACGAGGAAAATTTGCGACTTTTTCCTTTAATCTTGGAACGGTATTATCGTAACCGGGTCTTAAAAATCCAGCTTTGTGCTAAAGTTAATTAATATACAATCGTAAAAATTATAAGTCACATCACAGCTCTGAATGGATACCGCGAGGAGCCATCGCTACTGTGAATGGCATTTAATAGCCTCTGCTATGTTAATTTAGAATAATTGGTTGAATTCTAATGCCTTCGTACAGGTGATTTAATGTTTACTTTTTGTATTAGACGCGTGTCAAAAGTTCTTTTTATAAATAGCTTTACTTTTAACTACTTTGACACTTTGATGTGATGTTTTAAAAACTTGGCCTTGATTCAATACTAAATAAACTTTTATAAAATTAGAAATAGGAACCTATATATATTTTCTACATTATGACATTATTGCGTTACATTAAGACCGTATCGAGCAAATTTTCATAATTTATTAAAATTTAAAAAAAAATGTACTTACTAAACTCCATACAAAACGGCAATTTGATATAGTTCTAGGTCTAAGTTCTAGAGAAAAGAACATTTATATTTACTAAAAAAAAGGAAAAACAATTTTTTTACTGGTTTATTTAATATCATAAATACTTTAACGAACGAATATTTTGACGAACATTTGAAAATAGCAAATCAAGATTTTTACACCTATAGAAATAAATGTTAATTAAGCACGATGCAACTCTTATTGGCTATTACCTACCTATTTATACCTACGCAATAGTTGATTGAACTCTGCCATAATCCCTGCACATTTTAATGCAACCACAACAAAACAAAATTTATGGCACTAAATGTAAGGTGACTCTCAATCAGCGCAATTTAGGACAGATCTTAAATCTAGACTAGACTACTAACCTATCTATCATAACTATTATTTTCTAATATTAACAGTTTGTTGCCCTGCCTTTGGAGACATTTCTAGACTTAAAATTATATAATACTAGAGGCCGCCCGCAGCTTCGCCCGCGTGGACTACACAACGTTATCCCGCGGGAATGTGATATTTTTCCGGGATAAAAAGTAGCCTAAGTTACTCCTTATTACATCAACTACCTGCCAGTGAAAGTCCCGTCAAAATCGGTTCAGCCGTTTCAGAGAACAAACAAACAGACAGACAGACAGACAAACATTGTAAAAAAAATATTTTGGTATATGTACCGTATATATAATCATATACATGTAGTAAAAAGCGGTTATTTTAATATTACAAACAGACACTCCAGTTTTATTTATTTGTATAGATTATGTTCTTGGTATCAAATTAAATGTGTCGAGACCGTTTTTTGCCCAAAATTCTGACATTTTTATTCCAGACTCAACAAGCGGCATCGCCGTGGGCGGTCCACTAGTATGACTTATTATATTGTAGTCTTTGCATAATTAGATTGATCTAGGACGTATTTTTAGATCTAGGATTATTGATGTTTTAACTGTTAAAAATACTTTTAATTTCACGCCTATTTTCATATAAACATTGTTCGATTTTTTTTTCATATGAACATTTATTGTAATAGGACGTATTAAAATTTCAATTCAAAATAATAATATATTTCCTATAAACATATGCGTGATTAAAAATTATTATAATTTTTTGCACTCACAATGCAATTTTTATTGTTGATAATGAAGTATTAGAAAAAAAATCGACGCGCCTGACAACTAGTAGTATCATGATCATGACGACTACATAGCTCAGTGGTTAGAGCATTTGCACTGACTAGGCCAGGAGCTAGTTGTCAGACAGGTCGATTTTTTTTGACGTAATTATATAATTTGCATTAAAAGTGATAATAGTAATAAATGATAATAGAGTATCATTCTTACTTTTCTAAGAAGGACACGATTATATTTTCGTTATTTTAGATTTTATAGTTTTAACTAGAACATCTTAAGCAAGAGCATTTAAAATTAAAATGTCATAAAAAGAATCAATGTGTAATGCAACTCATTTAATTTATTTTATTTTATTTTATTAAACATGTCCTACAATATCATAAAGCAATGTTACAGTTCAGCAGTCATCAAATTACGCAAATACCTAGTCATTCATTGTCTGATTGACTGATAGTTTATTGACTTAATTAAAATAGTCGATTAATAAAAGTAGTAAAGTTATTAGCTAAAAACACTCGCCACTTCCGCCTGCAAAATGATTTTGGCTTTCAAATGAAATATACTGAAACTAACTTATAAAGGACTAACTGACCCGGCAAACGTTGTTTTGCCATATAATAGTGGACCCGGTCACCAACATCTGGTGAGTGCGTGTTTATACACCAAAAGTTGCCTACACCAGACAACAGATAGCGCTATAAAGGGGCCCAAGCTTGGTCTCTATTTCCTAGGTACATATAAAAAATTACTCTGTGAAGTAGAGTCAGATACGAACGATACTGAGCTACGAAGTCGTTCGTCAGTGGTTAGAGCAGTCGCCCGGAAAGCGAAAGGTCGTGGGTTCGAGTCCCATCGGAGCTGGTTGTGAGACGGGTCGATTTTTTCTAAATACTTCGTTTTCCATTTTTCTATGTTAAAAATTGCATTGTGAATGCAAAAAACTAAAAACTAAAATAGCCTTTTTGTTAGCTTGCCATGTTAGTTAGTTAGTGGGGGACAAATCTTGCAAGCTTTAATTTGACCTACTTCCTAGTGCCCGATGGAGCTGAAATTTTATATACAGTTTTGGTTTAGATGACAATACAATATTAAAGTACAGTCAGCAAAAAAGGTTGTCATGAAAATGAAATTTTTACAAAAAAAACTTGTTAATATTCCTGTGCTTATCAACTTTGATCAGAACCAAATAAAATTATTCACAGACGTTTTTTAAATTAGAGGTCAGCTATAAAACGAAAAAAAAAACTTTGCAAAATGGATGTCCATGTAATTTAATTATCATATGCTATCTATCATATTCGTTTAAGTATATAATAGCATATGGTAATTATGACAGCATATAATATTTATCTCTGTTCTCATTATATGAGAAAATGTGTCAAAACTAGAAGAACCAGTAAACAGTTGGATGCATAAAATTATAAGTCGCAATTTAGCAAGTTTTTCCTCAAGTTGTTTTATCCGTTACATTTTAATAGCGGATTTTTGTGTGATTTGTTTTTAGGGGGATATTATTTTAATCCATAGAGAGATAGCACTTAGCCTTCATCACACCTGATGTTAAGTGATGATAACGCTGAAAGTGGAAGCGCACTACTCCTAGAATCCTGAATCATTGAGGAACTGGCTATCCTATCTCTAACTGCGGGAACACAACAATGCAAAAAATATCGTTGTTATGGTGTCAGACTTAGATAAGATGGTGATAGCTAGCCAGGCGGAATTTCAAACAATTCCTAACACCAACCTGCCCCATGATTCACGAACCGTCGGAAACGCTCCCGACAGCGGAATGTATGCCCTGTCTCTGTCTTTCACTATAGAATAGACAAAGACAAAGCACAGAATTCGAATCCGATTCCGTTTCCGACGGTTCGTGAATCAGGGGCAGGTTTGTGTTAGGACTTGTTTGAAATTCCGCCATTTTGGGCGAAACGTGTTCTTAAAAGATATTGGTACACACTCATACACACTCAATATCTCTTTTAAGTTTTAATATTATCAAATAGCTACATCATCCTAATCTAACACTGTATGAAAATAAACATGTATGAATTTATATGGGTCGTATTTTCGTGTCTTCCAATCTCAGATCATATAATTCCAATCATCATAAAACTAATTTAACAGGAAGCAACATTTCAAGGATACTTCAACTAGTATTAAGTTGAGAAACAAATGAGACTATCACGCTTCGATCAACAATAACACCTAGGTCCTATCACGGCGACCTGTGCACCAAAAACACTTACGGTTTTAGCGAAATCTCAAAACGTCATAGGTAAACATTTTATTAAAGCCACGTTTTAATTTATCCTATTTCGACCGTGATTTTTCGAACCACTAAACAGGTAACATGACGTAGGTAATGAAAAAGTTTTAGTCAGCCCCTGGTTTTGTACTATAGATTCCTGACGCCCACCCTACAGGGGTATATTGTTTTGTAGAAGAGAGTTGTTGTTTGTAGAGATTGACTATTCATTTTTGACGATTGAATAAACTCTAAGCGACAGCCCTACGTGTTTAGCCTATTATCGCTCGCTCAGGGCTCGAGTCCGCTTACTTATATACTTTTACTATGACTCGAGTCCCGGCGTCCGAGTTCCGTCATCCGGTTTTTTGACGGACTCCTGGAATTTGCCTAGATCGGATGTACCGCTACATCGGAGCCCGGATCCGAACTCGGTCCGAAGTGTGAGCGTAGATTCCATATAACTGTTTCACTCACACGCACAACCTCTCAGTATGAAGTGGCTCGTCCGGGTTCGGACGCAGTGGACAAACGTATTCCGGTTTCCATCCGAGAAAAAATCGGACCAAATCGTCCGTGGACAAACGGCCGAATGAGAGTTGTTCGTGCATAGGGTATGGTTTTGATCGCTAATTTGCACGACTAAACTTCTCGCGAACTTGCGATGATGAATCGCGTAGTCGCGTTCTATTAGTACAACGCCCAAGGCAGCCGTTTAATATTCTGTAGATACCCGCGAACCGTCTACTATGTCAACTTATTTGGTCTCTGAGCTGATTTTGAATCACAATTGTTATTGTGCAACACAATAGCCCTTGGCCGAGAGCGCCGACTTTGCTGAAAACCCACAAAGCATTCCTTGCTATTTTTGCGCAGACAATTCTATTGTAATTGACTTTGCACGAGTTTGGAATTAAATATAACTCTTGCATTAATTTTTTCATGTTTAAAGAACATTTGTATTGCCTCAATAATTAGAGGAGAGATAAAAAAAAATATCTTAGGAGTACTAGGCAGTGGAACTGGGCATATTATTCATATGAAAATATTCATAAGAAAGTAGCATATTTAATGGATGCTGGGAACTGTAAAGGATCACGCTAATAACCTTAACTGTCATAACATTTTGAACAAAATAATCAACCAAATGTATTTATTGCTTTAAAGCACAAGTAAATTACAATAGAATTATTTTTTCACTTCTCATACTCGTAAAGTTCGTGTTTATGTTGGGTATAGGCTGCATAAAATCGCTTTTTATGCTCTAGTGCATAAAGTGAAATCTTCGTCTAAAGTCTCAAACTCTAAGACAAAGGTCGTCAGGTAAACAGTCACACACGCAATTAAACTTCGTTAAATAAACTTGTTATTTCATTCTGTTTCTTTAGTTTTGTAGGTACACTCGACAGCACATCAGGTTAAACAGTTGAACTGCGATAATAGCTTTTATTACGTAGGGCATACTTAAAGCCGGTCTCAAGGTCAACATGTATAGTCTGACGTGCCGCCGTGTGTACATAATCCATGTTAATAAAACTAGGCAAAATTAATGAGTTTTCTAAGAAATAAGTATTTCAAGAGCATTATGGACTACGATCTATGCTACAGTCACTGTGCTGCCAAGAACACGTATAAAATGTCTTCCCGCCAATATGACGAAGTCTTTATTTTTTCTTTTTTGCAATATTGGGTGACACATTGATACAGTTGATTGTCCTAATTTCATTTGGCATACATCATAACATAAGGCATAATATTGAAAAGCATTTTATTCCTTGGCATAAATTTCATAACGCATAATAATAATAATGCATAATAGTTAAAAGGCATAATATTAAAAAGCATAATCTTCGAAATTCATATTTTCGTTTGTCATAATTTCGTAAACCATACTTTGAAACGCATAACTTAATAAAGCATAAGTAATTAATTTTGAAAAACATTTTATAAAAATGTGAATATCTCGAAAACGGTGCGTCGCATCGTAGCCAAAATCTGACGAAATTTTTGGTACCCTTTCAATACCCCCGGAGGTATTAGAGAGACATTCAATGGTTAAAAAAAAATTTTTTTGAGATTTGTTGAAAAAAATTTTTTTTGAGCAAAAGAATTTTTTTACCCTATAAGTTTTGAATTTAGTTCAAATGGAAGAAAACAGAGGAGCAGGGGGACGGGGGGGCGCAGCCCCCCACCAAGGGGGCTCGGGGGGCGAAGCCCCTCGCCACCCGAGAATTCCTAACAGTCGTTTTAGGTTAGGTTAGGTTAGAACAGTGACCAAAACGCTGCGCGAGCCGAGCGAGCGAAGCGAGCGTGCCGCGGCAGCGGCCAGCGAAGCGCCAGAAAAGACTTTTTTTATTTTCACAGACCTAGCTTCAAAATAAATAAACACAAGGTAATACCCCGTTAAATTTATGCATTTTGAATATTATGCCTTTTAAGTATTATGACATTTAAAAGTTATGCCTTTAGATAATTATGCTTATTGAAATTATGCCTTTCGATGATTATGCCTTTCAAAATTCGGGCAAAAAAAGTATGCGTTATGAAATTATGCCTTTAAGAATTATGCATTTCGATGATTATGCCTTTCAACACGATGCGTTTCATGTTTATGGCGAAAAATGTTATGCGTTTCATTAGGTAACCGCAATATTGCTATTTATTTTCCTCACATTCGAAGTGAAAAGCAGAGTGTATAACTCGTACATAAAACCCATTTTACCCTCGACTTGACTATCCACCCTCGCCTACGGCTCGGGTAAAATGATACGTTTTATGCACTTGTTGTACAATCTACTATATAACTACTACATGAATGTATCAATGAGAAACAATGTATGGCAATGCACCATAAGCTTTTTTCCAAAAGTTATTCTCACTTTTGTTGTTCGCTTAAACAAGTTATTTGTGGAAGCTTAATTTTTATCCCGCCGTCAGTCACCGTGGATAGGAGTAGAGAATAGTAGTTGTGATACCATTTTTAAGATCTTCGGCCTTCAAGATCTTGAATAAGTCGCTCAGTATTATTATTGTAAGTTGAAAGTCTCTCGCAAAAGAATCTACATTACGCTTCTTGTTTCAGATGGGTCATCGTGTGCCTCGCTATTCAAGTTTATTATGGGGCGTCTGCATGCCCAGTTCTTGCAGCAGCTATGACCTTGAAGAGGAGCTCGCTGGAAGGCTCTCCAGCCTTGGCATCTCGGTGAAGGTCCACAACACCATGTGTTCTGTGAAGAACTTCAAGAGACCATACTCCTTCGCTAAAACACTTTCCATGTAAGAAACGAAAACCAGTATTTATAAGATAAAATAATATTTGGTTAGATATAATTTAAAATACGAGAATTTCCCAATAATATAAGACTTCAAATAAATTAAATTAAAAATTTGTAGTCATGGAGATGAGCATCTTGAAAAATATATAAATATATGTTTTAGAATGAGCTGCTGCATCCAAATTACGCAGAAATTTAAATAATTGCATTTAAACTGGCAGATAAAAGATATTATCAGACTAAACACAACAAAGAACGTCGCTATTTTAAAAATATTACGTAAATATTGAGGAAGTATAGCTTTCAAGTATGTCCTTCAGTTTATAAGGCTGGGAAGTCACTGGAAACAAAACAAATAACCATAGTGATAACGAAGCCATTGCGTGTTTAAATAGCACGTTTGAAGTTATTTAAGTGGCAGAATAATGGCCAGTTCTCTTCACATAGCCGAGCTTGTTTAATGACTCGTTTTCAACCTATAACGACTGATCCTTAAATTGTTTAAAAGTTTTACAATCTTTGTCTCTCCCTATACCCCAATAATCTTTAAATTGTGTTTTAAAGGCACTGTTTTTAAGAGTTCTAATATAAACTAAGTCAAGAACTAAAGAATTATCATACTTTTGCTTGCAAAGACAAGATAGATAAGCTTGTTTTTTTATTGAATTAAATCGTTGCTCCAATTTTGCTTTAACGTTACAATGCTTTTTAACTGTTTTTTTACAACTGGTTATAGACGAGTTCTTTTTTTCTTGTAAGTAGGTATATATTTAGGACTATAAAGTTATTTTTTGTTACAGAACATTTTTCCTTGGCATCATCTTACTGTTGAGCCTGGGAACACTACTAGACGATGGCAAGGAAGGCTCAACGAATTTCGAAAAACTTCTCAATGCGTTTTCTCTCAAACGGAATTTGAAGAAAGTTTTCGATCTGTCAGATTCGCCGACAAGAGTCAAAGGAGTGGATGCATTCAGGGGAGTCAACGCTATCGCACTCATCATTGCTCACAAATCCATGGCGATGGCTCATAGCCCTTATGTCAACAAAGTCAGTTATTCGGCGGTAAGTACCCTGTTACCTTATGCACCTTAATTTAGTACAAATATTTCAGGGGATAAAAGTGTCCATCAATACGACAACAACTTTTACTATGGGGTCAGTGACGAGACTTTTCGTTGAGTCTGTATTGTCAATACCAAAATGTATGAAACAGCTGATTTTTTTTCAGACGTCGTGAATGATGGGCTTGTTCACCCTCTGAAATATTTGTTCTAATTAAATACTAAGGGTGTTTAAACTAGTGAGTGTAGTACTTATAACAGAACTCGATGACCAAAATGTAATTAAGGTGGAGGGCTCATCTAAGAAATCCTTTTTCCGAATTGAACCTGAAGAGAGTAAATGGCGTTGACTTTTGTGCGAAAATTAGTAAGAGCATTCTAAGAATCCTCGTCAACTTTGTTTCAGTAAAAGAAGGTCATTAAAATAATGTGTGTAAGTTAAACAAGTTTGACACAAGCTCGCATAGTTGCAAACATTCGCCTGCAGTAGAATAAAAGCAAAAACATCTTGATTGCCCTAGACCGGTGTGAAGGGCAGTAACTGAACTGGTCTCGCGGTCACTAACCCTGCCATTAAATGCACAATTTGTTATATTTTCCTTATTGCAGCATATTGCATGAACTTACGTTTCAGGATTTGATTTGACCACGCTTATAGGTATACCTACTTAGTAAAGTTACATAACTTTTACGAAATAATTGTGATAAATTCAGCGAATAGTTGTAGAATTATCTGGTTTCGTTTTTTATTATTTATGAAAGTCAAACCTTTCTAGTTTTAAAGATAGTCTCTTGTATTTGGATATTTGCTATACAGTACCTCATGCGTTTCAAAATCTGAAATTGAACTGAACGTTCTAAAATGCGAAATTCAATCTCACTTTATCTAAAGAAAACTCAGAGCTAAGTCTACATTTCAAAAAGTTAAATTGTTTTAAATTAGAAATGAGTCTAAAGAATTCAGTTTAAGTGGCAACTTTACACCGAATCCTTTGATTTAAACGCTTGCCGCTTTTGTTAATACTTTGAAGGATAATCTGCCTTCGACGGTGGAGTACTTCTCAAATTTATGAACGTTATTGAAAAGGGATCCTTCAAACTTTTGATGTTGCCTCTGTAATTCATTAATCTTGTTGTTAGAGATACAATATGTTATTTTCTGTTAGCTGAGAAACTTTTAAGTTATTTTGGTTCAACATTGTAAAATCTGATAGCGTTTCGTGGTTTTATCAGTTGATACAGTAAACGTATTGGATTCCAGTATTTTGCTGCGTACATAACATTTATAAATTTGAATAAAAATATACACTCGCGGACAATAAAATCGACTCACTCGACTTTTTTCGTACAAACATGCTCACTTTAGCGTCTCTTAGATAGGAAACTATTTGCATCTGTGCAATGATTTTTACGTCGATGAAAAGGCAAAACACTGAATTATCGAATCACAGTTTTCAAAATTTACAAAAAGCGCTGAATTTTCACAAAAGAGAAAACAATAAGTCAAACTTTATCTCCCATTTATAACGTTATATGGAGCAATGAGTTCGGTTTATTCTTTTTCTTTTTCGCAAAATTGAAGATGAATATTTTTGAAAGTGTGATTCGACAAATGGGCGTTTTGCCGATGATGAAGCAAATCGATCGATCTGATCGATGAAGGCATCGATCGAATTTGGGAAAGATGGATTGTTTTATTTTTATAATGAAGTGCTGACATTTTTTAGCAAAAATTTAATTGTCTGTTGTTGCTGGCAGGTATTTGGAATGCCCTGGGCAGTGGTCGGTCGGTCCGCTATTCTGTATACGGACAGTTTCTTGTATATCAGCGGTTTCTTGAACGCCAACAATCTACTTCAGGACCTCGACAAGAAAGGTGCCATCGATGTCAAGAGCAGGCTCATTGCTAGGTGGTTCCGGTAAGTTCAAATAAATTCTGACTAGAGAAAAAGATAATTAAAATCACCAGTAAACTACAACTGCTCATGGATTGTTTGTTCACCGGTGATACAAACAATCCTTTAATCACATACAAAAAAAGGCATTTCCGCTACTTCCGTTTTTGAGGGATTATGATATTCTGCATTACATCAGCAGTATGCAGTACATCGTTATCGCATTTGTACATATTGTGTTTTAACAGGAGAAAGGAATACAAAAAATATTTTCTTATTTAAATGATCCTTAGTAAGCACTACAAAAGTATTTAATTATTTAATCGTATGGCGTATATACATTATCACAATTTATAGAAAATACAAAATTATAGAATTTAATTATTATAAAACATGACCACAAATGTTATCATATTTAAGTTAAGGTAGCTTTGGGTATTTCCAATACTATTCCATAAGGTATTATTTTTTAACGAAATACACGTACTTAATTGTGTCATTGTTCCGCCAGAATTTATAAAAATAAACCTGATGTCTTTTATACAAATAATTACTTAATAACAAAATAAAACCAATACTTAAGCGTTTAAATCAATATATGTATTTATTGAGGTAGGTACTTTTTAGCTTTTTCTAATAACATTCTTAGAAACATAGGCACCATTGTATTGTATCGTTGTTCCCGAAAGATAAAAAATAATGTCATAATAACCGTTACGACGATGTAGCACTCAAACAAATTCACATTCGGCTGGCGCCCGCCCCCCGCTCAACTGACCAATGCGACGGTGTGTCCTCAGAAAATTCACAATTAAGTGTCATTGCAATAATGACATTACTGCCATCTAGCGAAAATTATCAGAGATGCAATTCTGTCAATGTTTCTCCGAATGTACCCAATCTTTAAGCGTATTTTGTCATACTATTTTTATTTTGGCAAAAACTTGTAATTGTGTCATTGTTGCACCAAATGAGCGATAAAGAGATCCTTAAAATGTTTATTTACAACTCAGCAATAGCAGGGTTTTACATATTAACTCACCACAGTTTATCGTTGTGACATAAACAGTATAAACAACTTGTTTACTTTTAGTGGTAATTTCTGAAACAATACTGAATCAATCAGAAATAAATTAGGGATTTACAAACTATAAAGTAACAATTAAATGGCTATCTGGTAAATCCATCATCATCATGACAGACATTAAGACATTTTTCTTATCTAGTAAAGGGAAATACTAACTCTCATTTCGTACCTTACCTGTAGGAAAATTCTCGAAAGTAAGGCCACTTCGATGACAGTTTTGAATGAATGTATTTCAAATACAAACTCGTGTCTGAATGCGAAGTAAAAGTGAAGTGACAGTGGAATATCCTTACAAAATCGCGTCCTTGATTTAGTATTGATAAGGTCTGAATAAGGAACGGCCTTTCTCCCGGAATCACCAACCACTGATGAGCTGGCTATCAAAATATTCACCAGTTCAACCACATTGGGTTGAATTAATTCAAATCAAGGTACAATTTCAGATTGTTTCCTCTATCCCTGAGCCTGATGATGTTAAGACCTGATTCTAGTCTTAAAAGCCTGGTGCTAGCATTAACAGCCCAAAATGTAATCTAAATCTACTATTTCAGATTGTTCCCCCTATTCCTGAGCTTGATGCTGTTCTGCACGTACATCCTGCCTGACATGAATAACGGGCCACAGTGGAACCTGGTCGTGCAGGAGCACAGCCGCGTCTGCGAGAAGACCATGTGGAGGAGCTTCCTCTTCATACACAACTACTTCGGATTTGAGGATATGGTTGGTAGATCTTTGGACTTGAATTGACTGACCCTTGCCTTCCACTGCGTTGACTTAGAACTGTAATGTGTCGAGGGAAGAAGAAAGGACCGAGATACACATTGTCATAACTTTAATCGTAACTAAAAACAATTATTACCTACCTAAACGTAAAAATATGTTTTCAAACAAAAATAAATTAAAAATGCGACATCGACGTAGTTAATCCTTTTTTTTTCCTATAAATTCTGGTAAGTAAAAATAGTGATTTCTTACCAACTCATATCAGTCACAAAAGAATTCAATTACAAAATGCAGATAATTCCTATAGTCGTGAATGATCACTCTCAATCCCAGAGAAACCATAAGTGAACTTGTTTTCGTTCCAGTTTCCCACTGATCTGATTAATGTCAAACAATGGAAATCAGTAAAATTTTCTCATGAACATGAAGCTTATATAACAACGAACCATATCACCCCACTGACTTTATATACTTGTCAATTAGCGTGATTCTTACAAAATTTTCTATCTAGAACACTTATCTACCTACAACTAATAATTACTTAACGCCTAACTTAATACTAAGTTGAGTAGGATAAGCTTAGAAGTCTGGTATTTATACAACAGACAGACTTTATCAAAGTGATACTATTATCTCGTTAAATAACGGAAAAGGATTCCGTTCCACCAAAATGGATTCTTAAGCATCTTCGACTGAAATTCAACAAATATTTTACCATACTTATGGCAAAGTACGTCACTTTTGAATGTTTGCATTATTTCTTGACACGCATAACTGAAATATTTAACGTGTTATGTTGACAAAAGGAGCAAAATTCTAAGTATTGATCGTAGCTATAAAAATATAGAATTTGAAGTAAAAAGTCCTTTGTTAAGAGTATTTGAATTAAGCAGAGTTTTTTGCCACAAATATTACCAAGCAACTTCGTGAAGTATTTTTGCGTAAAAATATTTATTTCGACTTCATCTCGCACACTTTGGTTTCAAATTCCTCTTTATAAAAAGTAAGTATACTTAACCGAAACTTTGTCACCAAAAGTAAATCTACTTATATCAAAACAATTTTAAACAATATCTATCAATTTAAGTAGCATTACAAACTTGTAATCTTCTAGGAACATCTCCTAGCATTTAGTAGACTTTCATAGAATTTGTTTTTCTTTCCCCAGTGCCTGACGCACACGCACCAGATCGCAATGGACATGCAGCTGTACATCGCGACCTTACCCCTGATGCTGATACTGGCTCGCTGGAAGAGACTTGGCCTGGCGCTGATTGTGGCGGTAGGAGTGGCCTCCACCTTACTGCGCTACCTTGCCATACACTGGTACGACATCAGCATGTTCGTCTACTACGGAATCTCGTGAGTATTGTAAATATTATGAAAAGCGGGATTTTTATACCATGTTTTGATTTGTTGTCGAGTCCCTGATATTTCGGCGCAGTTGCACACGCCATGATCAGGGAGTAACTGAATAAAGTTAATGCGGGTTGGATATCTGTCTACCCTCTTTCTCGTTCGTTTGCTACGCCCGTACCACTGTTTCCGTTCGCACACTCAACTCGAAATTGTTCACAATTTGCACGACACACAAAACTCACGGTATCACTACGCGGACGACATTTTTTTGTTTATTGTGGATTTTGCACAACTGAATCACTGGATTCCAGACATTCGACAATTTAAACCCGTCTTCGCGATTGAAATTGTTTTTGTTCTTCTTAATCTCAACCGCTTCCCTGGCCAGTCTAGAAACATAATGGCGTTCTGCCGAAATTAGTATTACTCGTGAGTATTCTTGGTTTTCATGTAAGCTATACAAGCATCAATGAGTGAGTCTGTAGCGACATAGTCCCGTTGATGCTGGTGCTGGATCTGTGGAAAAGGTTTGATGATGGTGCCGGAGACGGATGCTTCCACCCTGCAGCGCTACTTGTCCATAAACTGGTACGACAGCTTAACTTAGAAACTGATTTTCTTAGATTTGATTCTTAGGTGGAACAATACTACAAATACCCTAGTACAGTAAGTTCTGTACATAAAATGTGCTTTAACTATAGTTCGTGGCTATAATTTAATGGGTTTGCAAAAAATGCTAATAGATCAGCAATTTGTATGTCTACGAAATGTTTAAATCTTGTGGAAGTTCATAGTATATCAATTTATTTTGCACAAATACCATCAAAAGAACAATGTAAAATCTGAATGACATTTTAATTTTCAAAGGAAATCAGAACTTGTCGAAGAATTTTAAAATATGCTAAAAATACAAACCAACCTAGCAGCAACAAAATAGCATTAGCAACCCACTTATGACATTTAAAACCAACAAACACGTTATTATAACTCCTTTATATTTAGACAAATTCGTTTACTCATCATCATCATCATTTCAGCCGTACGACGCCCACTGCTGGGCATAGGCCTCCCCCAAGGATCTTCGTTTACTCATTAATTAATAATAAATAATAATTTTCACCAAATTTTCACCTCATCCCAAGTACTTATGATGCTTACCTAAGTTGTTACAACTAACGTAGGTAATTGATAATAGCAAAGTCCATCTACACATCGATATGGACACTTAATGCAAATTCAGTAAGACAAACAGCACTGTATTGGTGTTGCGGCGAAGCTAATGTGTGTTTGTTGTCCATGCGTGTCATGAGATCCGCATACATAGGTTTCAAGAGTTCTTGATCACACATTTACAGTCAAAATGTTATTCAAATTATTTTATTTTATTGCAGAGTTCAAAAGCTCATGGATGCAGCCAGATATTCTTACATATTGCCTACGCATCGTGCAACCATCTATCTCATAGGAGTAATGACTGCATACTTCATGAGGAATAAGAAGCTCAACTTCAGATTATCAACTGTAAGTTTAAAGCTTTTACTGAAATTTCTTCTAAATTTATTATTTAGGTAACTCAACCTAACTTACCAGTCATAAATACCTGGAACTTTATTGGCCCATCAAATTTGGAATGCTTGCAACAGCTGACGTAGGTATACGTATGACGTAGGTAGGTAATTTAGTTTGCGAGTCTACTATTTTAATCTATACTAATATTATAAAGAGGAAAGATTTGATTGTTTGTTTGTTTGTTCGTTTGTTTGCATCGAATAGGCTCCGAATCTACTGGACCGATTTAAAAAAATCTTTGAACATTGGAAAGCTACATTCTTCCCGAGTGACATAGGCTATATTTTATCCCAATATTCCCACGA
Organism: Crambus lathoniellus; assembly: GCA_949710035.1. Lineage (NCBI taxonomy): Eukaryota > Metazoa > Arthropoda > Insecta > Lepidoptera > Crambidae > Crambus > Crambus lathoniellus. The sequence goes on from OX453304.1 coordinate 26,772,000, forward strand.
GAACGGGTACCACGCGGGTGAAACCGCGAGGATCCTCTAGTCCATACTAATATTATAAATGTGAAAGTGTGTTTGTCCATTTCTTTCTTAACGCGAACGCGGTAACATTTGCACATTGACAAACTAACACTCGGGGTGGGTACTGTAGTTCCTGCCCACTGATTCACGAACCGTCAGAAACGGAATCGGATTCGAATTCTGTGCTTTGTCTTTGTTAATTCTATAGTGAGTGACAAAGACGGTGCATACATCCCGCTGTCGGGAGCGTTTCCGACGGTTCGTGAATCAGGGGGCTGGTGTCGCAAGCATGAAAAAAGACGGAACGATCGCGATTAAGTTGCGCCTGCATTGAAAAAACATTTCGAATTAATACCTGGGTGCCTACCATCAACTCTTATTGCGGTTTTGTTTATGACCTAAACTGATCTGCTTCGCTTATTCGTACCATGACAGCGATTCAGTGATCATTCAATGACATTTCAATGACTAAGCTGTCAAGAACTCTTATTTGACTTATAACTCGGTCAAGCTAACATGACACCTGCAAGTTATACCCGTCCCTCTCACTCTCCGGGCATGACAGAATCGAGTGAAAGAGACGGGTAGAAGAAATAGGACACAAATAGTTTTCAATCGCGCTAGTTTTCAATCACTGTTTTAAAGTTGATGGTAGGCACCCTGTAGTCGCCAGTTTAATTTTCGTCATGGCTTTTATGAAGTTTTACGTGTAAGCTGCAATCAATTAACGCTCCTTCCACCTTGGCACTGACGGATAGCAACCTGTGCAGCTTCCCGGGTCCACTTGATATGCAACGCGGCCGTTGATTACTTAGTACCCTCCGTTGATTAGCCTTAGCGGCCCCGCGCTAAGGTGCATACTAAACAGATATATTTCATTACTTCCTCAGCATCATTCCAGAGAGACTTGGAATCCTTTTAAACGTTAAGATGAATCGTTGCTTCCATGAATGACTTCGTTTGTGTAATATGATGTAGTCACAGATTACGCCGCCGTCTCTAGGAAGATTAGCTTGATTTAACACTTGTAGTACGCCCTAGTAATCGCCAATTTCACACTATATTGAGATTATACCTACTTATAAATTAAAAAAGTAATAAAAGAAAATTATTATTTTTTAAATTTCAAAAGTGGGTAGTCAACACCGATCTGGCTCAAGCGCCCATCATAGCTGTCATTCGCTTTCTAGTGCGTCGCCGATTCACATCTAGTTTTTAAATTGTGTTAAAAAAGTTGTTAGTTGTTGTTAAAAGTGATTATTTAGGATGCCCAAACGCAAAAAAGATAGTAAGTTCGTTTAATCTCTAATTTTAGAGTTCTTTTTGTACATAAAATTTTTCCGACGTCAAATAAATGGTTGGGAAATGCAGGTGTACAGCGTACATAGGGTCATCATAGGCCATATAGGGTCTTTAATTTAAAAGTATATATTCCTGCTAGTGGTTGTGTTGGTTTGAAAAACATTAGCTCCTATAGGTTTGCGTGACGTGTGCGTCGTTATGTCATTACGGCAATACGAAGTCAAACGTCAAGACCCAAACGCGATGAAGACGCGCTGCATAGAATTACGGCGATTGGCCCGCTGGGCTTCCCGATGTGTGCGTCGAGACGCCCTGGGGTGTCGCGACATACTTCCAGCAAAGAATACTATAATATTAGTAACGTACTTCCAGGGACGTCGTGATCGTGAAGCAATCTAGGTTCATCTGTCTTGCTTGAATGCAGTTTCTTAAGAATTTAGTGTCATTTCGTTTCTACAAATTCAAACTTAGCCCATCCACAGCCACATCCATACCCTTCTCATTAGTACCCACCTAAGATAGTAAGAGAAATACAATTAAAAAAAAAATCCCGGGGCGGGCGTCGCAGATAAATTGCGAATGCCCAAAGATGTCACAGTAAACAAGTTAAGGAACCCCTGGCTTAGACCATTCGATATGCAATTTTGGGCTCACAGCAGCTTTTGAAGACTCATCTGTTGATGGAGAATCTCCTTCTTTATTTTCTATTGGAACATCTAGTTACGTAACATTTGTGCGATTTACTTCTCCGTTTCCTACCTTATTGCTTCCCTTTACTCATCATCTTTATTTCCCCCAGGCCCAAGTACGTCTACCTTAGTCAGGGTTGGCATGATTAAACCAGTTTGAATTTTAAACGTGTTTTTTATCACACGTTTAATACCCCAAATATTTGGGGCTCATATTCATAGGATAGAATAAATTCACAGTTCATAGGTAATTCCCCCCCGGTATTAATCCGCAACATAAAATAAATTTTGTCTACAAATTCCAGCCGCAAACAAATGCGCAACTCCATTGCCCTGGTGATGGTGATGATACGAAGAGGCGTCAAATAATTTTCTCTGGACGTCATGCTTAACCCCTTTTTTGGATAACTCGTATAAACAATACGAAGTTTGCTATTAAAAGTGGTTTATTTATTGTCAATAAAATAAACTAAACTTATACGAAAGTATCAATTCCCGATATACAAAATTTTTTGCATCTGCTTTAAACAGTGGCGCTCAGTATGGCACAATTAACTGTTATCATTTTGCTTTGGCTTTAATAACTAAAATTGATATATCACTAAATCAAGAAATAAAAAGATTTATTAAAGGAGTTTTTCGTACCAGACCTCCATCCCCTAAATTTAATGAAGTCTGGAATATAGCACAGATTTTAAATTGTCTTGAAAAGTGGTTTGCTAACGAAAGTTAGAATCTGGAAAATATATATATATATATATATAAAAAAAATAAAAAAAAATAGAACACATTGCTCGTTATACCATTCTATAACGAAAAGCCAAGTATTTGTCCTGCAAGAGTTTTGATTACTTACCTTGAAATGAAAATGTTTCTCTGTCCTGATTCCGACAATTTATTTATTAGTTACCGAAAGCCATATAAGCCTGTTACGTCACAAACCTTATTCAAATGGATAAAAAATACGTTACATTTAAGTGGAATTGATATTTCTACGTTCACTGCGCATAATACCCGGTATGCTGCTACGTCAGCTGCGCAAAATTTAGGTTTTAGCATAGACCAGATTATAAAACTACAGGTTGGTTTTCAGAATCACATACGTTTGCCAAATTTTATAACAGGCCAGTAAACAGCAATTGTGATAAAAAATTTGGCACCACTATTTTGAGTGCTTAATCAAAATATTTTTCGTTTATTTCATAAGCGATGTTGATTTTTTATGTAACAAATAATACTTTTTTATTGCTTTTTGTTTCTATGTTGAGAAAATAAAGAAGCAAGATAGTATAAGTTAAGTTATAATTTCAATCTAGATAAGATAAAAGATAAGATAAAAATATTCTTTATTCACTTAGACATAATAAATATGTACTTATGAATCGTCAATATTTTCCTACCACCCATTCAAGACTTTTTTAACTGACAAGAAGAATGGGCGCAAGAAACTTGCCAGCGTTTCTTAGTTAGGTAACGACATTTACAAAAAAAAAAAACATATCGTTACTAATACAACAATTGCTTAGTATAAAAATACATCATATTAAACAGTGATTATGTTATGTGTTACATAATGACCATGCATTGCGGTCATTCAAATAATCGTCTACTTTATAGTATCCTTTGCTCATCAGCGACTCTTTAATGTAACATTTAAATTTATGCAATGGTAGTTCAATTATATGCTGTGGAACTTTATTAAAAAAGGCTATGCTTTTCCCCAGAAATGAGGCTCTGGATTTTTCTAGCCTAAACTTGGGAACGACAAGTTTATCTTTATTTCTTGTGTTAAAGCGATGAATATCGCTCTGCTTTACAAATGTATTATAATACTTTTTCACATAAATTATATTTTCATAGATGTAATGTCCTGCAACAGTTAAAATGTTTATTTCTTTAAATAGATCTCTTAAAGAATCTCTTGATCGGAGGTTGTAAATGGCGCGAATAGCCCTTTTTTGGAGCACGAATATACTTTGGATGTTAGCGGCTGAGCCCCACAACAAAAGGCCGTAGGACATAACACTATGAAAATAACTAAAATAGACTATTCTAGCCGTTTCAATATCGGTTAAGAGCCTTATTTTCTTAACTGCGAATGCAGCCGAACTGAGTCTACTCGCCAAGGCTTCGATATGAGGATCCCATTGTAGTCGCGAGTCTAATATAATACCTAGAAATTTTGTATTGTTAATGAATTCGACCGTATCGCCGTCTAGTCTAATATGAAAATCAACTTGTCTTACATTAGGTAACGAAAATTTTAAACACTTAGTTTTCTTTGAGTTTAATGATAAATTATTACTATTAAACCAATGTGACACTTTTGAAAGAGCACTATTTACTTCGTCAGAACAGTCATCACCTCTTTCTACTTTAAAGACTAGAGATGTATCATCGGCAAATAGCACCGTCTCACATAAATTCTTCGCGTAGTAAGGAAGGTCATTTATGTATATTAAAAACAACAGCGGGCCCAATATTGATCCTTGGGGTACGCCCATAGTAATGGGAGCTCCGGTAGACTCAGTTTTATTAATAACTACCTTCTGAGTTCTTTCATACAGATATGAATGCATAAGGCTTACTGACATTTCAGAAACACCATAATGTTTTAACTTCCTTAATAGTGTTTGGTGATCAACACAATCGAATGCCTTGGAAAGGTCACAAAAAATAGCGATTACATCCTGCTTGTCCTCCCAGGCATCAAGTACATGTTTTAGAAATGCAACCCCAGCATCAGTTGTACTTTTACCTTTTGAAAAACCAAACTGTTTCTCATGCAGTATACTATTTAATTTAAAATATTCTAAAAGTTGAGCATAAATTAATTTCTCAAATATTTTACTTATTGCTGGTAGTATGGATATAGGTCTAAAATTTGCTGGGTCACTTTTGTCACCAGCTTTAAACAGAGGAATAATTTTACTATTCTTCATTAAATTAGGAAAGACCCCTTCACTTATACATTGGTTAAAAATTATTGCTAATGATGGAGCTATCACATCAATTATTGATTTGATGATACTTGTAGATATGCCCCAGAGATCTTCTGTTTTCTTAATATTTATTGCTTTGAATGCTTTAATAATATCTTCGGTAGTGACATATCTAAAACTAAATGTTTCCTGGCACTTGTTTACACTAGACTCCATAAGAGAGACAGCGGTGTTGGGGCAAGAATTAAGTCTGCTAGTAGTTTCTAACGGTATTCGAGCAAAGAAACCTTCAAAAGCACTAGCCACCTCAATATCTGATTCAAAAGTCTGATCACTAATTTTTAAGTTAAATGAATTAATTTTGCTTTTTGTTTTGCCAGTTTCTTGGTTTATAATACTCCAGGTAGCTTTTATTTTATTTTCAGATGATTTAATTTTATTTGAAATATACCTAGATTTTGCCAAAGCACATACTTTCCTAAATGTTATTGAATATTTCTTGACATATTCAATGAAGCTAGGATCACAGGAAGTCGTTTTTTGTGCATAGAGTTCAAATAACTTTCTTCTGCTATTATAAATACCAGGTGTGGCCCAGTCACTAAACTTCTTACGATCATTACACTTTATAACTTTTTGTTTAAAATTGTTACTAAATTCTTTTTCAACAATATCAAATAATGATTGATAAGAGTTATTAGCGTCAGAAGAAGCTGGCAAACATTGAATTTTATCTTGTACATTATTTCTAAATTTATTAATACCACGTTTCGGTATTGGCCTGCAAATTACTTCGCGTTTAGGAATAACATTATAGTGCTCAAAAGAAGCTAGTTGTCCACTGTGGTCGGATTTAATAATATTAATTACCGATTTCTCAATTAAGTTACAGTTGGAAAAGATGTTATCTAAGCAAGTAGCCGATGTTGGCGTAATTCGCGTCGGTTCATTAAAAGTGTGAAGCAAATTAAATGATTTAAAAAGATTAAGGAATTTACTGGAGAGTTGTGCTAATTTAATATCTAAGATGTCTATATTAAAATCTCCACAAACTACAATTTTTTTATTCTTACGACAGCATATTTTCAAAACATCCTCCATAGTGGACTCAAAGACTGTGTAATTTGCTCCAGGGGGGCTATATACACAGATTATAATTATTTGTTCAAGTTCCACGCATGATATCTCACAAATTCGTTCAACAGAGAGGGATACTATATCCTTTCGCTCTTTATATTGTGTGTTATTAGGTAAAATTATTAAAGAACCCCCCCTTATTGTAGTTTTTCTATTAAATGAACTTACAACACTATAATTATCCAAATTTAACAATAATTCATATTCTTTTAACCAATGTTCAGTAACACATAACACATCAATATTTTCACAATTTAAAAATAAACTTATTTCTAGGTCTTTGCCAGCAGAAAAGCCTTGGATATTCTGGTGTACTATTTTTAAACATTTAGGCCTTCCTCTTGTCAATACTGGGCTAGAGTATGCCTCCGTTGTCTCTAATGGTAATTTAAATTAACCATGTCAGTATTTGGATTCAAAAGAATCGAATTATTATAATCTATATTATTCAGTAGCCTATATATTACAATTTTTGCATATTTTTCGAACACTTAGTCTCTAAACGTCTACAAGTGTTAAATCAAGCTAATCTTGAGGACGAAGCATGAAGTATAATTAGAGATTAAACGAACTTACCTGAAGTGAAGTTCTATCTTAATTATACGAAGGCTTCGTCCGAAGAGATTAGCTTCCCTCCCTCCCAAAAGTTATTAACTACTTCCCTATATGATTCGAAAAATATAATACTCTAAACTAAATGACAGCTATGATGGGCGCTTGAGCCAGATCGGTGTTGACTACCCACTTTTGAAATTTAAAAAATAATAATTTTCTTTTATTACTTTTTTAATTTATAAGTAGGGATATTCTCAATATAGTGTGAAATTGGCGATTACTAGGGCGTACTACAAGTGTTAAATCAAGCTAATCTCTTCGGACGAAGCCTTCGTATAATTAAGATAGAACTTCACTTCAGGTAAGTTCGTTTAATCTCTAATTTTAGAGTTCTTTTTGTACATAAAATTTTTCCGACGTCAAATAAATGGTTGGGAAATGCAGGTGTACAGCGTACATAGGGTCATCATAGGCCATATAGGGTCTTTAATTTAAAAGTATATATTCCTGCTAGTGGTTGTGTTGGTTTGAAAAACATTAGCTCCTATAGGTTTGCGTGACGTGTGCGTCGTTATGTCATTACGGCAATACGAAGTCAAACGTCAAGACCCAAACGCGATGAAGACGCGCTGCATAGAATTACGGCGATTGGCCCGCTGGGCTTCCCGATGTGTGCGTCGAGACGCCCTGGGGTGTCGCGACATACTTCCAGCAAAGAATACTATAATATTAGTAACGTACTTCCAGGGACGTCGTGATCGTGAAGCAATCTAGGTTCATCTGTCTTGCTTGAATGCAGTTTCTTAAGAATTTAGTGTCATTTCGTTTCTACAAATTCAAACTTAGCCCATCCACAGCCACATCCATACCCTTCTCATTAGTACCCACCTAAGATAGTAAGAGAAATACAATTAAAAAAAAAACCCGGGGCGGGCGTCGCAGATAAATTGCGAATGCCCAAAGATGTCACAGTAAACAAGTTTAGGAACCCCTGGCTTAGACCATTCGATATGCAATTTTGGGCTCACAGCAGCTTTTGAAGACTCATCTGTTGATGGAGAATCTCCTTCTTTATTTTCTATTGGAACATCTAGTTACGTAACATTTGTGCGATTTACTTCTCCGTTTCCTCCCTTATTGCTTCCCTTTACTCATCATCTTTATTTCCCCCAGGCCCAAGTACGTCTACCTTAGTCAGGGTTGGCATGATTAAACCAGTTTGAATTTTAAACGTGTTTTTTATCACACGTTTAATACCCCAAATATTTGGGGCTCATATTCATAGGATAGAATAAATTCACAGTTCATAGGTAATTCCCCCCCGGTATTAATCCGCAACATAAAATAAATGTTTATCCATTGATCGTTTTTTGTAAATATTAAATTTATTATGGCGAATTTGAAAAGATCTGTCTAGCAATGAAACATTAGGTCAAATTAATTTGAACTAATGCCCTAAAATAAAAAGAACAAAAGAACACTTGTTCTTTTTTTTTATTAAAAAAAAAGGTTTTTTCCCACTCTGACCTTAGTGTTTCTCTTTACTCATCACCGTTATTTCCCCTAGGCCCAAGTACGTCTACCTTGTTGCTTCTCTTTACTCATCACCTTTATTTCCCCCATGCTCAAGTACGTCTACCTTATAACTTCTCTTCATTCATCACCTTTACTTCCCCCAGGCCCAAGACGTCTACCTTATTGCTTTTCTTTACTCATCACCTTTATTTCCCTAAGGCCCAAGTCGTTTACCTTATTGCTTCTCTTTACTCATCCATCACCTTTATTTCCCTAAGGCCCAAGGTGTTTAGCTTATTGCTTCTCTTTACCCATCACCTTTATGTCCTTAAGGCCCAAGTCGTTTAGGTACCTAATTGCTTCTCTTTACTCATCACCTTTATTTCCCTCAGCCCCAAGTCGTTTACCTTATTGCATCTCTTAACTCATCACCTTTATGTCCCTAAGGCCCAAGTCGTTTAGGTACCTAATTGCTTCTCTTTACTCATCACCTTTATTTCCCTCAGCCCCAAGTCGTTTACCTTATTGCATCTCTTAACTCATCACCTTTATGTCCCTAAGGCCCAAGTCGTTTAGGTACCTTATTGGTTCTCTTTACTCATCACCTTTATTTCCCTCAGCCCCAAGTCGTTTACCTTATTGCATCTCTTTACTCATCCCCTTTACTTCCTCCAGGCCCAAGTACGTCTCCTGTGGGCGGCGATGTTCGCGCTGGCCGCCTTCACCATCGTCAGCCCGTACAAGATGGGGTTAGAGGGTTACGTGTACGAGCACGGCCCGGCCGCACTGTTCGCCGCCTTCTCGCCCGTGTTGTGGGGAGTCTTCATGTGCGGCACGCACTGGGCTATCAGCAATGACTACGCAGGTAACTTTATATTGTCCAGCTGACCTGAAGGAGACTTACAGGCATCCCAGCCTAGCCTAGCATGTGCACAACGTGAAAATTAGATCTCATCCGCGACTTAGCATTTTTTTTGTCCAAAACGGTTCGGGGCCTTCATCACACCTGATGTTAAGTGGTGATAAGGCTGAAGGTTGAAGCGCAGTACTCCCAGAATTCTCAATCACTGAGGAACTGCCTATCTTTTGTCTAACTGCCGGAACACAATCATACTGAAATCCTCATTGTTAGAGTGTCAGACTTAGATAAGATGGTGGTAGCTAGCCAGGCGGACTCAGAACATGTTCTACCATCAACGAAACCGAATACAATATGTACTCCCACTGGAAATCGAACCCAGAATGCAAAGCTTACATAGTTGAAGGCCAATTATAGTTACTTATCCTTATTGCTTAGGTGCAATTACTTCACATAGCCGAAACCCCACCAAACTATACAGCGCACTCCAATCACGCGCAACTGGAGTGCGTTCCTATGGACTTCCATAGGAGTATACTCTAGCCGCGCGCGCGTGATCGTTTGGTTTAAATCCGATTCCGATAATGTAAAGGGTATCTAGCGGGAATTTTCCTAGTTCAAAAATGAATACAAATAAAACTAAAGAATTTTTATTATTTATTATTAATACAAACTGGAGTTCTGGCCACACATTCCGGCGTCGCTGCTGATATTTATAGGCCTAGAGGAATCCTGTTGACGAGTGTCCTTTCTTGCCTGAACCTTTGCGCGGTGCAAAGGTTCAGGCAAGAAGGGGCCACCCACGACGAGATGAGTTGCGTGCTTGGGACATCACTTAATCGCCGAATATTGAAATGAGTACAAAAAGCGCGATGCGCTCGAACCGGTATGATTCGTCGCATTTCAAATATTGCTTGACATGATATGAGCCAAACGCCAATCGATTTTATTTTATTTATTCTAAATAATAGCCAATTTTTAAAAAAAGGAATTAGTCAAGGTCTCGTAAATGGCGTCTAATAGTTTAAAAACGGGTTTGAACCAAAAGTGGGCACTTTTAATAAAATCCCGATTTAAAACCTGTTTGAATGCTTTTCAAATTGTGTAAAGTTATTCAATAAATATTAGACGTAATTCACAAGACCTTGACCAATACCTTTTTTTTCTTTACTGGGCTAGAACACAGATCACCTATAGTTGTTTATCTGTGTGCTAGAAGAAATAAAATAAAAATCGATCGAAAATCGATTGGCGGCGCTAGTTGGCTCATGTCAGCCTCGCGACTCGTCAGTCTCCCATACAAACGTAATTTAACAAAATAATTTGAAATTAGAGCATTACTTTCTCAGTCTGCACTGGTCTGCACACTAGCGCCGATATTGAAAAGAAAATCATAAAGCTTAAATAAAGACGAAATTGTGAATTATCTCTCTGTAGTGCACTCCGAAGAAGCTTTGTGGTACTTTTTATCGCATAAAGGATATTTTGTAAGCCTGTCGTTTAGTATAATTCAGTTTTTTTTGTGAAAAGTGGCCACTTTTAGCAATACGTTACGTTCCCTAAAATATGGTTGAGCGAAGCGATGGCTGGCTCATGCGTCATGCTCGTGAACGGGTGCTGCCAGTGGGGTGGGTCTGCTCATGTCTACTTGTGTTAAAGGTGTTCGGGATATGGTTTATAATAGTATTATATTGATTTATGAGCGAGCTGGTGTGTCTCATAGTAATTTTGGTATCCGTGTCTTACAGTAACAGCAATTTTTCTAATAATTGTTTTATTTATTCAAAAATTCCTTTTATTTGTTAATACTTATAAATTTGAATATACAGCGCAGCTTGCAGTTTCCTTTTCATTAATCCTATAATACAATGTGAATAAGATTAAGATTAGTGTGTCCATTAAACTATTGGATTCCTTGTTTAGTTGAAAATTGTTTACTGTTTTAGGTAATAAGCAAAATTGTACTTAATTTAAGCGGCATTCTGTATTGTGATGGAAAGTAACCTTACTATTATGTGAAGGTCACTTTTCAAATTTGACGACTCTGTATAAGTTAAAACAGGGAGAAAAAAATAGCCCTTGGCGAGTTTCTTGCCGGTTCTTCTCGCTACAAGGTCTCCTGCCGTAGGATTTGCGAACCGATGGCGTAGCTTCATTGACGTTCATAAGTGTTGTTAAACAAACCTAAATTGAATAAACGATATTGAATTTTGAATTTGAATTTTGAATAAAACTCCATTAAATTAAACGATATCCTAGAAAATATAGATAAAGCAATAGAAATTACCACAAAGCTTCTTTGGAGTGCACTACAGAGAGATAATTCGCAATATGATATTTATTTAAGCACTGTGTTTTTTTTCCAATGGCGGCGCTTGTGTGCAGACTGCACGCTCTTAAGACAGTATTTATCTAGGTTTCCATTAAAAAAATAATCCTAAATACTTACCCAATTAAAAATATATATCGAATTGCAGTTTTGTATGAAAAAATGTAATTGGCATTATTTTTTAATGGGTAGATATTTTGGGTTTTTATTTCAATACAAACCTAGATAAACACTGTCTTAATCCAAGTAACATCACAAGTACAGTCAGCTCATATTGTAAATTATCTTGGTATTACCACAGGCATTACGTTTGTATGGGGACGAATGGGACCAATGGCTCATGGCAAATGTCAAATCCGCATTGCCAAACTCCAGTTTCTCCTCCTTTAGTTTTTTATTTGTATTCATTTTTGAACTTGACAAATTCCCACTGGACAGAAATAATCCTTTATAAATCAATTTGCCTTTTCCAGGAATAGGCACTAGATTCGTGGACTCCTGCCTGTTCAAGTTCTTCAACAAGATAGCGTACAGCGTGTACCTGACGCAGTTCCCTCTGTTCTTCTACAATGTGGGCATCCAGAGGAACTCCGAGTATTACTCGCCGCTGCATCTCGTAAGTTTATATTTTTAACACAACAAAAAAAAAAGAAATTCTCAAATCCATATTTCCATATCCATCATTATCCATAAGTACTAATATTATAAAGAGAAAAGATTTGTATTTTTGTTAGTAACGAATAAACTCAAAAACTACTAGACCGATTTTGAAAATTTTTGGAAAGCTACATTCTTCCCGAGTGACATATGCTATATTTTATTGCGAAAGCTTCATTCTTCCCGATTGACATAGGCTATATTTTATTGTGAAAGCTTCCTTTTTCTAGAGTGACATAGGCTATATTTTATTGCGATATTCCCACGGGAACGGGTACCGCTAAGGTAAAACTGCGAGGAGCCTCAAAAAGATAATTCTAAAATTCAACATTTAAATTATCATTTTGTATCAATGAAAATCTTAATACATGGTTCATTCTCCTTATTCATTCATCAGGAAGCCCTTTGTCCCAGCAGTGGGGACATTAAATGGCTGTTGATGATCAATGAAAATATTAATAAAGTTTGCTTGATCAATAACAGTTCTCTTTGGAAGATTTACTTAGTACCTAGTACTTACTAACTTAATATCTAGAAGGACTGATTTTTTTTTTATTCTGAAAAATTTTAAGGGGTTTTTATCCTGGAGGATATGTCAACCCCATTGTACCTTTTACAGTGAACATAAAATCAGCAAGATAAGGGCTGAATTACAACAATGTTTATTAGAATTGTTTTCGACCAATGTGACGTTTCAAAACAATATTTTAATTACAGCTGTACCTGCCAGAGATGCTGACTCTCCTGGTGGTATCCATCTTCACCACGGTCGCCATCGAGATGCCATTCAACAAAGTTCATAGGATATATTTCGGTAAGTGTTACAAATAAAGAATAGCTTTAATTATTGAAAAGTTACAAAGAACTTTTTCTCACTCATGCTCTGAAATGTTAACATTCCATGTTAACAAAAAATTGTGTTTCCTCGCATTTCGTGAGAAAAGTTTAATACAAGCCTTGTACTGGAAGCTATTTGCATTGCCTCGAATGATTTAATCATCCTCGACAATGCTAATGTCTAGCTTCCCGTTCTCGGCTGTAATGTACTAGTCTCTCCTTAACCGTGGTCCACCTAGTCAGTTCACCTGAGTATAGGTATCACGGGTAAGCAAACCTGGATCTTGGGATCGTTCCTATGATCTAGGTATGCTTACCCGTTAGGGAAACTTTTTACCTTAGGTATACCACCCCGCACAGCGTTTTTTTCAATCGTGTGTTACAATTTACTACACTTATCGCGAATCGCGATGGAAAAATTGCTGTGCTTTTGCCTTTTTGTATCATATCTAAAAGCAAATTTGTATCTGATTATTCTGTAATCTGGACAAGGAGGGAATTTAAAACATTTATGTTTTCCGTTTCAGGTAAATCCGGCACAAAATTAAAGGAAAAGTAAATAAAGTGATACCAAATAAAGACTAGTTAGATAAGTTACTTATTATTGTACAAAGTTAGGAAACTAGGTTAAGGACACATCACTTAATAGTCGCGTAGGAGCGCATGTTTGATATTTTTATACTTGAAGACGCTGACGGAGGATAGGAAATAAGTTATTAATCTTAATAGAATGACTACGACTTTAAATATTATTTTATTAGGTAGGTACCGACTTATATTTTTCTTTACTAAAGATACAGCATTTTGTTCTACAGCATTATAAAATACTTGTTTATTTACTTTTACAAGTTACAACTAAATACTGATTCGTCATAAGTGTTAGTAATATCGTGTAATTTAAACTTTACAAGATGACTATAATATTTTAAGACTTTTTGTATCGACACTTATATTCCCAAAACATTGTATTTTTTAGATAGATACTTTGAAAATAAAGCAAACAAAGACATTGATGACATGAAAAATAAATCTTCGTTTTATTCCACAGTTATTACCTAAAATCAATAACAGATGGTATGTTCTAATTCGATAAGGCAAAAATAAACTCAAATATTGTAATTCGTTTGAGTAGTTTTTTAATCCACTCTCTACCTACACTGGAGATCATTTTAATATCTTTAAATAGCTCAATGTATTAACTAGTGTTTCAGAAGTCCCTTGAATAAATGGATAAATCTCAAACAATATTACGCAACTAACATTCAACACAAAATTGAATATGAAGAAAACTTTAAACATGGTTATAGTCCATCGTTTAACATTATTAGCGAGCACATAAATAATTGTATTAGAATAATTTCTTCATAGCCCATGATTTCACATTCGTCGTTCATCACATTTTATTTCACAGATTGTCTTTAACCAATTCAAATGAAGGGAAATCCAACAAAGGGCGTTTTTATTCGCCAATCTGTCATATTCGCGAACCATTTTTTGCCAAAGTCCCACTCCACTGAAAATTCGGTCCGTGTCTATTCAACTGCCTTCAGTAATCCATACTCTTTGCCTTTTTCTATTTGAAAGCCAGACGACACTGTTGTTTTGTTAACAATCCAATTGATATCCAATAACAATTGATAATTTCTTTACTATAATACTACCCATGTAATCTCAAGTTTCCTTGCCAAGTTCAGCAGAAACTCTGATCAATTATTCACAATCCGATGATAAGAAGTCATTATCCATCAAAACTGCTCAGTCCACTTCAGGTCAACTGGCTTCGTTGCTTTCTTTGCAATGTTCGGTGTCGTCCGGTCTGGTCTGCCATATAGCCTTGAGACCGTCGGGTACCAGCCAGTGGCCGAGTGCGCAGGGCCCACGCGTTTGCAGCACGTGACACGTACCGTTGTTATTTGAAGGCACATATATGTTGTCAATTGGCGACACTGTTGTTTTGTTAACAATCCACATGGTCTCAAGTTTCTAGCAAACGCTCAAATCATTGCTAATTTCTTTACTACTACTACCCGTGTAATCTCAAGTTTCCATGCCAATCTCAGCAGAAACTCTGATGATTTATTCGCAATCCAAAGATAAGAAGTCCTTATCCATTAAATTGCTCAGGCTTCTTCAGGTCAACTGGCTTCGTTGCTTTCTTTGCAATTTTCAGAGTCGTCCGGTCTATAGCTATGAGACCGTCGGGTACGAGCCAGTGGCCCGGCGTACAGGGCCCGCGCGTGTGCAGCACGTGACACGTACCGTTGTAATTTGAAGGCACATGTTGTCAATTGACGACACTATTGTTTTGTTAACAATCCGCATGGTCTCAAGTTTCTCACAAACGCTCAAATTAATGATAATTTCTTTATTACTACTACCCGTGTAATCTCAAGTTTCCATGCCAATCTCAGCAGAAACTCTGATGATTTATTCACAATCCGATGATAAGAAGTCCTTATCCATCAAAATTGCGCAGTCCACTTCAGGTCAACTGGCTTCGTTGCTTTCTTTGCAATTTTCATCGTCGTCCGGTCTATTCTGGCATATAGCCATGAGACCGTCGGGCACGAGCCAGTGGCCGGGCGCGCACGGCCCGCGCGTGTGCAGCACGTGACACGTGCCGTTGTATGCTGCTGTCCAGTGCCGCGACCGACACGCCTCCACCTGGAGATAGAGAAAGAAAGAAAAAACATTTATTAACGTACACACCATATAACATAGACAAGTGTTTGATTTAATCAGGCATCACTTGGCGTAAGTCCCCTAACCATTTTGAAAAACGAAATATATGTATGTCCGCAAAAAATTGCACATGCACGCCTCAAAAATACCAGTGCACAAAACCTGCATTTAGCAAGACAGCTATTGCTGTCTTACATTACTGATGGCAAAACATCTTGCACCTTCACCAATTAGACCACGCTACACGTGTGCCCCATCCCGGGACATCCTCAGGAGATAGATAAATAAAACCAACACTAAACCATGGTTGATTGATTTGGTGTTGGTTTTCGCACGACATAAGCGTTAGCGTACAGACCTAAGCTACGTATATTTCGTTTTTCACAACATACAGACAAATAACAGAGAATAACTATCAACGAAGAATAAAGTTAACGAAAACAAATAGACACGTACATGGTGTGACGTTAAAGGACCCTGACTCAGCACAAAACTTCTGGGCCATTCGTAGGTGGTTAGAATGAGCTAGAAGAGCTGTTATTCTGTCAAGGATCTTAACAAGATAACAAGGGTCTTTATTATATCTGATTAGCTGCACCTCCATGCAGAGGAGCCTGCATAGGAGTCTGTGGCGCAGTGGTTACCGCGCTCGGCCTGCAATCGTCGAGCTTAAGCAATTTTCACAATGGTCGGTCACGGGATGACTGACCAAAAACTTTTCATCTCGACCTCCTCCGGTGCTTCGGAAGGCACGTTAAGGCGTTGGTCTCGGCTGCGTTTGCATTCGCTTATACCCACCAACCCGCATTGGGCCCGCGTGGTGGGTCATGTCATGGCCCATTGTCATTATCCATCCATAAGGAAGACCAGTGCCCAGCAGTGGGGAAGTGAGGAGTGAGGAGAGTATAACCACGCGTTACACGCGTTACGCGTGCAAGGTCGAAAGTCGACAAACGCTTAACTAGGTACTGCCTGCACGGGTAGCATGACAAACCCTAGAAGAGTTTTGTCTACCACGAAAGTCTATAACTGACAGCCGAATAAAAGGTTTGTCTACGATGAAATGGCGATGAATCATTTTTGGCGTTTCTATAGGCAAAACCTTTCTCGAGTTCATCATGCTACTCGTGCTGGTGTACACCATATATGGTACGTTTACATGTTGGGCGAGCCTAGGTGAGCTATCACGAGCAGCTAGCATGTAAACGGCTGTTTGTCAAGGCTGGTGACTCGTGTAGGCTCGCCAAGCCAAGGCCAACATGTAAACGCGCCATAAGACACGAAGAACATCGTACCTCCTTCCTAGCGCAGGCGCCACTCCCGCAGGCGCAGACGCCGTTGTGGCTGAGTCCGTCGAGCGCGGGGCGCGCGTCCAGGTCGAACGCGACCACCTCGCCGGGCGGGCACGCCTCGGGCGCGCCGGGCCGGTAGCAGCGTCGCCGCGCCGGCACGTACAGCCGCCCGCGGGCGCACGGCACCTACACACGGAACATGGTGCAATAGGGGATCGGACTGTCATTGATATGTAAATATGTCGAGGGCGACCACCTCGCCGGGCGGGCACGCCTCGGGCGCGCCGGGTCGGTAGCAGCGCCGCCGCGCCGGCACCTACAGCCGCCCGCGCGCGCACGGCACCTACATAAGGAACATTGGGGCTTACTGTGTAGTGTGATTGGCGCCAATGTTGACAATTATCGGCTGGACAGAAACTACTTACCGACTAAGACTAAAACTGACGACTTTCAACTGCTAGTGTGTGGCTGCAAAGCTAGTTTTCGACTATTGCCGACAGGCAATGATCGTACTGTAACGATGTCGTTTCGTTCCAGTCATTATGGATGGTTTAAAACTCCATAATGGCTGGAAATTCCATAGTTCTACATACTGGCCATCAAGTTCTACATACTGGCCATTAATTTTATCGAATCCTATCCTGTTCTTTCCATTCAAATTCAAAAGTTTCGTTTCACGATCCTTGTTCAGAATTTTTGACTCAGTCTTACCAAAACCATCGTGATAAACAGTGCTTCCATACCAGTTATTATTTAGTTGAAATTGGTTGATTATAGTAATAATAAAGTGGAACCCTTGACCCTTGGAAGGGGTAAGTTATCATAGTCAGACAATACTACATTGTTATTCATGTATTTTTTTATCTTGTTGTTACAGTTCCTTATTTCTACCTTTACAATAAAACAAGTCAAGTCCCTATAAACATCTTTTATTCATATCTATTACCACTACATCTTGTGCGGCGATTACCGACGCTCCAGCACCTTTACTGTGGCCCTGTGCTACACTGGCCACTACGGTACAGTACGAGTGTGTGGCCGGTGGAGGTCTTGAAAGTCAGGCGGCCGATCAAATCATCTCCCTTGAGCGAGGAAAGTAAAACTATGCAAATGAGTCGCTGCTGTATCTTTGTAATATTTTACAGTATGCAGTATGAACCGAAAACTATTAAAACATGTAGAACCAAACCTGCCAGTGCTACGCTTGTGGCTGTGATGTGAACTCGGCATTGCTTGGGGGTGTGAGCTCAGCCTAATGTTCTGAATTAACCAAAGCGCGCGGAAACTTGTATAGAAATGTACAGAAATTCTTAAAAATCCACATCTGAATCCATCATTCACCTATCATATTTTAAAAAATATTTTGTACAACTCTGATGAAGTACATCAATAGCTGAAGTGCAAAACCTATAAGTACGTACTGTTTTTTTATATCTATAACTAACTAGTTAGATACCTACTAAAAAACTTTTACAGATCAAATACCTTCGTGCACCGCCCTCCTCTCGCGATCATCTCGTCGTGAGCGCAAGGACCTCTCGTGTACAGTCTGTAGCAGGCTCCGTCTGCAGCGCGTGCGTGGAACGACTTGCATTTGCACTCAGCTCGAGAGCCGTGTGACGTCACCTCCGTCACGGAGAAGGTGTGGCCTTTGGGGCAGGGGCCGAGGGTATCTGGAAGACGGGGTAATCACACGTTTAATACCAAAATGACTTTAAACTCAAAACTTTACTAGGTTGTCGATGATGGGTAGGTAATAGAACAAAAGTTTTTAGTGGGCAATAATTTGGTACTTAGCAGGAACACCTGGCCTTTTGTCGCACGGACCTTGCGTGTAGTGCCTGTGACCCCTGTTTCTTCATGGTAATGTGGAAGATGCTTCTCGCACCTACAGGGATATGCAGAAACAGCTGGTCATTGAACACACGGTACCAGCTGGCTGAAGTGTAGTGGCTGTAGTGTAGATGGCTACTGTTACGTGCCAAGTTCATAGCATGCTCCTGTTCCTTTATGGTAAGGTGGAAGATTCTTCTCGCACACACCTAGCGCCGGGCAAGAACAGCTGGCCCTTGTCGCGCGGGCCTCGCGAGTAGTGCGCGTATCCAACCAACCTGGCCTTTGTCGTACGGACCTCGAGTGTATTGCGCGTAGCAACCGCCATCATGGGGTGTAGTGGTGTTGAAAACTGGTACTATGTCAATACAACTACTTACCAAGTTCATAACATGCTCCTGTTTCTTTATGGTAGTGTGGAAGATGCTTCTCGCATCCACACTTAGCGCCGGGCAGGAACAGCTGGCCTTTGTCACATGGACCTCGCGTGTAGTGGGCGTAGCAACCGCCGTCATGGGTGTAATGATGAGGACCGCCGACCGAACACTGAAAGCCATAAAATAATTAATCTATCTCAAGGGAACCGATGGCCGTTGGGGCGGAAAGGTTCTCGAATGGCGACCGCGAACCGGACGAAGTTCTGTGGGCAGGCCCCCTACAAGGTGGACCGATGATCTGGTCAAGGTCGCGGGAAGCCGCTGAATGCGGGCAGTGCAGGACCGATCATTGTGGAGATCCTTGGGGGCCTAGGCCTAGCAGTGGTCGTCGCACGGCTGAAATGATGATAATGCTGCAGACTTTGCAGAGTTTATTGCAGCCTCGTCTTGGTCAGATCTACCATGAAGAATAAAAGAAGAGATAACTTGATGCTTTATGTACCTACTTTTTAAATACTAGCGGATCCTCGCGGTATTACCCGCGTGGTCCCGTTCCCGTGGGAATATCGGGATAAAAAATATAGCCTGTGTCACTCGGGAAGAATGTAGCTTTCTAATGGTCAA
Source organism: Crambus lathoniellus (assembly GCA_949710035.1). Classification (NCBI taxonomy): domain Eukaryota; kingdom Metazoa; phylum Arthropoda; class Insecta; order Lepidoptera; family Crambidae; genus Crambus; species Crambus lathoniellus. The sequence goes on from OX453304.1 coordinate 26,791,648, forward strand.
AGAATTTTCTAATCAGTCCAGTAGTTTCGGAGCCTATTCGATGCAAACAAACAAACAATCAAATCTTTCGTCCCCTCGCAGTCTTAGTTCCTAGCGGGAGAATGCTACAAGTTTATGTTAGTTGGTTTAAACCAATTTTTATTAAACTTGAAAAGAAAAATATTTAATTTTTACCGTGCAGTTAGCAATCCCGTCATCACCCGTGTCAATAATGGACCCCAGATAGCAAGGTCCCTGCGTCATCCTGTAGTAGCACCGACCATCAGCCGGCCAGTAAACCAAGGTCTCATCGGCGCATTGCTGCGGTCTCACGCACATGCCTTGGCGTTCACTGGAATACAAAGCAGATCGGATTAGCCCAAATTTCACAACGTTTTCTACGAATCGAAGTTAAAGGAATTCTCTGTCAGTCAGAATAGGCATGCAACCTTGACTCTGATGACTGAGACTGACTAATGTTTGTTTAAATATGTTAGCAAGTCAACACCAGACATTTTAAAAATCTTTCCCTTCTATTGGCACACATTGTTCTCAGCCTACGATAAACACCGTAGTAGAGTGCGCGCCTGATAAATCCTATCAAATTAATCACCTTAATCTTGAAACAAAAAAAGTAATTATAATTAGCGCCAAAAATGCCCCAGCCACGTGCAGAGTTATATCTGACACGGACTCTACTTAATGTTACTAAAACAAAAAGATGTCAGACTGTGTCAGATCAGACAACATCCACTCCATCCATTTCGGAAGCAATATAAACAAGCAAGTAGTTGCTTTGTTATTGATACAGTACTGCAAACATCATCGGACTTGACAAGCTTGTTGTCTTTTGATCTGTGACTTAGTTATAAATCATCGGCAGCTTGCGGAGTTGATTAAAATGTTTATTTCCACCCAATACTCGTCAATACGAACTGCTGCCAGTGTCAACTGCAATTATCGATTGGGAAATGATCACACAGTCTCCTACAGAAGATGCTGCCATTCTACCTGGAGTTGGTACTTACGATACCCACTAGACGAAAAGCGGCTTTGCTAATACATCCACCGACCCCAAGACGCCTGGCAATTAATAATGAAGGCTCTCCTGTTGAAGGACTCCTCGACGGGTGCACACTACTCCCCGGCCCAGCAGGGTGCTCGCTCGAAAAACTTGTGGCATGGCAGGTGCTGCTTTGAAGCAGTTGGGCAGTGTAGTAGTGCTACCCTAAGCCACCGTTAAACATTGATCTCTTCGCCATCGTTGCCTTAACGTTGAGATGCTTACCTACCCTCTCTTGTTGAAGGACTCCTCGACAGGCGCGAAATACTCCCCGGCCCGGCAGGGGCCCCGCTCGAACAACTTGTGGCGGTGCTGCTTTGAAGCAGTTGGGCAGTGTAGTAGTGCTACCCTAAGCCAGCGATATACATTGATCTCTTAACCATCGTTACCTTAACGTTGAGATGCTTACCTACCCTCTCTTGTTGAAGGACTCCTCGACGGGCGCGAAGTACTCCCCGGCCCGGCAGGGTCCCCGCTCGAACAGCTTGTGGCAGGTGGTAGTGTGGGGTAGCTGGGCAGTGCCGGGCGGGCACTTGCACTCGGCCACGGTCCTACCGCCCCAGCGCCCAGGGCTCAGCTCCTGAGTCTCGGGGCATGGGTGGCCTTTCTGGAAAATTCGAAGTAAAGTATGAGAGTACGTTAACTTCTATTTTAACAATCGAGATAATTATAATATTTTCTTAGCTAAGTGGACAAGAAATTGTATGTAGGTATGTCTGTAATATAGTTAAGCGCAATTTTATATTCACACATTTTTTATATAAAAAGGTTTAGGTAGGTAGGTTTCATGAGTTCAAATGTTTATCACCATGTTTTTCTTGTGAGTTATGCCTATATTATGCTAAAATATCTTTAACATCCAAATAAACATAAAACTTTATCTCATTGAATCTAGTGCCACTTATTGAATTAAAAGCAATTAAATTATACATTCAGGAATTTCAATGAAATCTTTTTATTGTTAGAAGCGGTAGATGTTAACTGAAACGCGATACATTGTGTTGCTGACAATAGTCGTGATTTATTATCAGTCGTTTGTACTAGAGCCTCATTCGGCTAATGGTGGTATTCATTACATTGAAAAAACTTCGACGTAGCATTTAGAGATAATTTGCAGCACGACACGCGAAGAACTTTATAATTATGAGAGAAGAATTTTAATATCAGCCTTAGTAATTCTTTATCGTGTTATTTAGAGAGACATTGTCATGCTCGATGTAATATTAACCTTTTAAAAATTAGAGGATTCTTTGTATAGGTATTCGATAATTACAATCTTTAATGATGAATAGTCTATTGTTTACAGAATTCGAAACTCTGAATTTAAAATATACAGTGAAAAAAAAATCAGCTATTCGCTATTCCATACATTTCAATCGAGTTGATTTGAAAATTAGTATGGAACAGCTGATTTTTTTCGTGATTTCAGAGTTGTTCCCATAGTAAAAGTTGTTTGTATTGATGAGTAGGGCAGAAGCCCCGGTTTTAGCCACTTTTTGCTCTATAAGTTTTTTCTTTTCGCCATTTTTGTTAAAGACAATTAAAATAAGGTATTTTAAGGTAATACTCGTAATAACAACCGTTAGAATTTTTTGTCATATGATTTTTTTTCAATAAATTCCATTTTCTGTTTTAGAAAATGTTTTGTATGAAAATTTTAATAAATTTGTTTTGGATGAAATACTTTATAAACCTTTATTGTTTACAATTAAATTGTTTTTGTGCAATTGATTTGTTTCTTGCGCATTAGAATATATTGATTTAACCTGGGTTCGGTTTTAATTTTTCGCTATACTTACAAAAGTTTGACTTTCAATAAGTGGCCAAAAACGGTACATTTGGCACCTCTCACACATTTTGTGATATATACAAAAAACTATTTAATTTTTTTTTAATTTGTATTATGCACCTTTAAAGGTAGATAAATTACCTATAATTTAAGTTATAATTTGTGTCTTATATACCTTAGACCATTTAGTACTTAGTGCTTAAAAGTCAAAAAATCCTTAAAGTGGCCACAAAGGGTACGTCTGCCCTACTTCAAGAAATTTTCGGTAAGTCAACAAGTTAAATTTTACGGTGTATAGGTACACAAACAAAAGATATACCTATTTACAATGGTATAAAAAAATAATCGAAGGTTGAAATTATAGTTGTTGAATGTTTCCTACAAAAAAAATATCAGCAAGTTAATAAAAATAAACACATCAATTTAACACAATTTTATGAAAAGTTATAATTATTTCTTCATATGATAAATTATGTACCTATATTTATATTTAAAATTTAAAAAAAACTATCCTTAACCCTCATTTTAACGTCACACACAAAAATCGAATCGAAAACATGGTAGGAGACAGCTAAAATGAAAGCATCTTTAATGCTTTTATAATTATTCGATTCTGAATCACTAGTATGTACTCATCTATTTTGCCAGTGATAAAAAGCTTTGACAAGTTGACACTCAAAGTATTGAGCACACCACAATATTTCCAGTTTATGTGGGAGAATTTTAGCAGAAATCAATTTTTTATTTTATTTTATAACAAAAAATTGTATGATATTATATATTACATATACGTACAAGATATATATGTCGCAGGGATATGAGGAAATCAGAGATTTCACGAAATCCCTAGGGATACCACGAAATCACGGAAGATGTGGAATATTCTTATTTACGACGTCTTCTTCCTTAACAAGTTCAGTGATATGTCATTTCACTAAACTAAATCAAGTGAAATGTCAGAAAAGTGGATTTCAGAGGTGAGTGTTTGCCTCAGAAGTCCTCTAGAACACGTAATAGGTTAGAAATTTAAGGCGATCGCGAAGCGCAGAGAAGCGATCGCCTTAAATTTCGTGGTTATATTTTTTTGTGAAAATAATTAATAAGTTGTTTCACAAAAAAAAAGATAACCACGAAATTTAAGGCGATCGCTTCGCTGCGCTTCGCGATCGCCATAAATTTCTAACCTACTTATCACGTGTTCTACAGGACTTCCGATACAAACTCGCTCATACCTGTCACCTGCAGCCGAGAGCTTACTGTTATTACTTCAGTCAATCTTCATTTCACTAGATTTAGTTTAGTGAAATAACATATCACTGAACTTGTTTAGGAAGAAGACGTCGTAAATAAGAATATTCGACATCTTCCGTGATTTCGTGGTATCCCTAGGGATTTCGTGAAATCTCTGATTTCCTCATATCCCTGCGACATATACCTATATAGTATACCGTCTGCATTTTGAAATACACAGAGTATTTTAAGTTAAAACTTCTAACTTAACGATACAATCTTAGCACGTAAACCGAAAGAGAGAAAGATTAAAATAGATATAGATAATTTTTGGAATAGGCTTCTTAAAATTCTGGTCACAATTTACGGTGAAGACATTCTTGTTCTATTGTTTTATATGTCAGATTGCTGGTGTACATTGTTATTTAATGTTTGATAATGCTTGTGAAACAATATAATCACAGAATGTAAGAGAGATATAAACCTAAAGACTGATTCGGGGCTACAGAATATAAATAAAAAGGTACCTAAGTACAAAGCATTTATAAAAATTTTAGCGAATAGAGCGCGTGGACTACACGACGACTGACGTTACCTATCCCGCGGGAATGTGATATTTTTCCAGGATAAAATGTAGCCTTGACACTCACCAGCTGCCAAATTATCCCCATACCAAAAATCACGTCGATCCGTTGCCCCGTTTTGACTTCAAAGACGGACAAACAGACAAACACACTTTAACATGTATAATATTAGTATAGATTTAGGAACGAGCGAACCTTTCCCACTTAGTCTAAAAAGATTGTTCAGATGACGTTAATAATAGTTTAAGCAAGCTGACTGTACCGAAATTCTTACTATTGAGCTAAATGGATTTGCATAAACTTTGCTGAAAAAGTAAAAAGCGCTTTTTTAAAGAAGTTCTTTAGGTTGAGCAACATTACCTACCCTGAATGTAACGTGAGCAAAGCCGCGGGCATAAGTTTATATTATACGGTTATGCTTCATGCATTTTATGTGCCAAACAATTACAAAATAATATAGAACAAGCACATGTGTACGTACTAACGCCGGCCTAAGTTCCCAATGTGGTTGCAGCAACGTGTCGCGCGATTGTTGCGCAACATGACCCATGAACCTGGCCGTTACCGGGAAACGAATACGTGACTTCCATGTCTGAACAGGCTGTTCGAATGTGTTCCTTACTGCTTAGGAAAGAAAGAACATTATTGCGGCTTCAAACTTTTGGTAACGCGATGCTATAAAATATAAAGGAGACTGGGAAACTTTAAATCAGCCTTCTACAGATTTGAATCAACTTGTTTTAAAATATTATCAATGTCTTATTAAAATTCTAGTCATAGCTTTATTTTATTTATTACCTAATAGTTACCTAACATAACATTGACACAGTTGCAGCGAAAGATATATCTCTGATTGTATTTTCCTTATAAAGCTTCATTGTCACGGACATCGGACATCATTCTAATTTCACTCTCGTTTTTTGTCTGCATTATCAAAAACTGAATTGAAATCTCAGCTGGAGTATCATGATCATGGTATTTTTCCTTTGATCAAGAACCCTGCACAATTAGACGTCCCTTATTTGAAAGTGCCTTATTTGCCCATTGATCAGACTATCAAATTTACCTCTTTACTTGGGATGAGGAGGACGACAGAGGATCGGTTAATAATACCCATCCTCTGTCCTCATTTCTCAGCACAAAATCGTCAGCATTTATTGTCATTTCAGGCCAAAGCAACAATGCAGCTGGCTGACTTAATTCAAGGCTAGGCTAGACATATAATGAGCTGATTTTGATGCCCATATGTAAATGCCAATCGATTTGACAGTCTCATTGATAGAAAACTATCCAAATTGTTGCGTCTTTTTTGGTATATTAAAAACGTTGCTAGCCTATAGCTGCTGACTGCTGACGAAATGTTTGAGAATTATATGAATTTTAGGTAATTTTTCGCCTCTTGGGGCTGCTGCACGCTCCTGTAGAAAAGCTAAATTATTGCAGACCCGAAAACTTGAAGGCAGATCACATCTCTTATTTCGGCAACTCATATGGCCAACACAAACTTCATCATCATCATGACAAAATGCTTATATTAAAATGCCCATTCGATTAGCCAGGCCCATTGTTAGAGGACTATCAAACTTTTCTTATAAACTTCAAGACAGATTACATCTCCGCTCATTTTTATTTCGGCAGTACAAAGTTTGTTTACATAACAATGCAGATGCTGACCCGACCCAAGGCTAGGCTTGACATAATGAACTGATTATGGTGCAGAAATGCTTATTATAATGCCCATGCGATTTGCCAGTCCCTTACATAGAAGACCATCAAAACGTTTTTATTCAATTACCATGCAAGTCTTGAAGACAGATCACATCACCGCCGATTTTTATTTTGGCAGTACAAAGTTTGTTTACATAACAATGCAACTGCTGACCCGACCCAAGGCTAGGCTTGACATAATGGGCGATTATGATGCCGGAATGCTTGCGCGCGCGCCGTTTCCGACAGATAACGTCGCGTCGTGAGAGGCAAACACCCAGTTTCGAATGTTATGTCTTCGAGATTTCCGTCTTTCTAGCGCACTTCAACACTTTGATGGTCAGATTAGACTCAAACCAATTTAGTTTCTAGATTCAAATCGGCATTCCTAAATAGGTTATTTATTTTAATGTTAACATTAAGGAGATTTAAAACAATAACTTTTAATTTAATTATCAAATCAAGACTGACAGAAGGCTTATTGTATCTAACAATTACAAACATACGTATTTCAAGCGTAGTAGTTTTTATTTACTCCTGTGTTTCAAGTACAAAATCCACAGCACTTTAATTGTAGATTGTAGCTACTACTTATCAAGTAACAAATGATACATAATTATATGCAACAACAATAAAACCTTTATACTTATACATCTGTGTAATAGGACAACTACGAGTATCATATTATACCTACTTAACCAAAACTAAAAAGACGGCAGTACTATTTCAATCTGTCGTAGAAAGGTAGGCTATGTTCCTTAATTTAAATCCCCCCTTATTCCAAAACGTGGACTAAAATAGTCCTGGTTTAAAACTGGTACCAAGCTGGTGCTGTCACTTTCATTTACCAAATAAAAGACAGAATTAGCATTACTCTTAAACCAAGTCTAACTTTTAATCCACGTTTTGGAAAAAAGGGGCTACAGTGCCTCTTTATTTTTCTGATGATTGAACATCTGTATCCATCCGTGTAAAACGTCAACAGAGTAGGTCAAAGAGATTTAGGGCCGATTTCACTTGGTATCCAGTCAGCCACATATTTTAACATTTTTAAAATATGTGGCTTTTTATTACATTTGAGAAGGGTTTCATAATATGAATGTTAAGCATGAGTTTTGTGATTCATTTCGATTAGCCGCATCAGCAGGCGAAATAAATGACGCTACAGGTGATCTGTGTACTAGAATAATATTGATAATATCAATTTACCGGTCTCTCGGGGCGATGCATATCGATTGCATCGGCCCAGTGTTACTCAATCCACTCGTTAGACTATCTCCATTGTCATTGACGATTAAATGCAAGTCATTGGGGCAATGATAGCATGAAATATTATACAACTAAATCTCTGCAATGCTAGAAAAGAGTACCTACAAATAAAATTATTTTGGAAAAATTTAAAAGCGTCATGTCTGGTGCTCGAAATCTAATACCTATTCCTAATGGGTCTAGACTACAGATTTAATTTTTATTTAAATTCTGCCTTAGCTGTTAAAGCTCTAGCTAGATTCCGTGAACATCCGTAATTCAGAATCTACATATCGAAGCTATTCACGAGAGAGCTGAACGCATTTCCTGCTGCGGTGAAATCTCCTTTTATAACAAGATTTGCGCCATTGTAAAAATAACCTTTATTCATATAGAAAAAACGTTTGCTACAGTGTAACTCTTCGATCAACAAATCCACTAGATGAATTTAACTCGATGCTAGATGACGATCACGAACTAAAACACAATGCAAATGTGGCACCGAATGTCATTTTTTTAAGCGGAGAACAGTCGTGTTAACATCTTACGTCAAAAGTGATAGCAATCGATATGATAAGAGCGCACCTTTGAAAGTGCGAAAATCGAAGGTGTACATAAAGTTTATTTAGGAGGGCAGGCTCTTGTTAATTAAGAATTTCCACTCCAATGATATCAGATATATGGACGCCACTCGCCTCTCAAAAGGCAAACTATACCAGTCATAGAACCGCAAACTACACCACTAAGCATGAGTTGATTTTAACTGTGAACGTTTAAGAAAACTATCGGATGAACTTTTCATGTCGGTTAAGCAGTCCAAGGACATTTTTTTTTTTATTCTTGTTTGAAAAGAGGGTTTAGTCACATACTGACTATGTCACCCCCGTAAATACATAGTCATATAATAATAATCATGAACAATAAATTAACCAATAAACACTACATATTATTGACATTAACAAAAAAAAAATATTAGCTTCTACATACATTAATTGAAATGAAAGAGACAAGAACATGAAAGAGATAGAGCGATAGTTTTCGATTACGAATACAAACTGTATGCCAAACTCATACTAAGGGTACTGTTCTGCTAACCAACACATACAATGTCCCATCCATTTTCCAGTTCCTAATGAAGTTGGAAGGCGAATACGAATTGAGACAGTATCTCAGTCGATTATTGCGATAAGGCATCGCTGTAAATTAATAATATCTATCCAGCAGTAGAGAAAGTATCGTGTCTAAGCAAAGATCAGGACGGTGGTGCAAGCGACCCAATTCTAACGCACGATACGGTACCAGCGCTGCAGTTGGGTAACGTTTAAACGTTTCCTACATTCTGAGAGACATATTCACAGACATATTAATAGCAATGATGCATTATATTTTTGATGCGGATTTTACATACTTAAGTGGTACCTTTTTATATTCTGTAGTATAGTAAAAAATCACGAGCCCTATAAGTAGCTTCACGCCTGAAAGCTACTTATAGGGCTCGTGGTTTTTCCCTATCACATTTTTCCTATAAGTACCTAGTTCTTGTGAAAGATTAATAGTTTTCTGAACTTAAAAAAATATAATAACTTGACTCCGATATATTAGATTTAAAGTATTCGAGGAAAAAGTAAACAAAAGAAAATCGCGTTGTTATGAAAAATTACAAAATATCTTTGTAAGTACTTGTTGCGAAATAAATATGGCGAATCTCGCTCTTTATGTGCATTGGAAAACTGACGGGTGGACAATTTCTCCTTCTTCAGCTATTTAGTATTTATGAAGAAAAGCAACATCTCATTGAGGTTATTCATAGTTAAGAAATGCTGATGTGAATCATCACACCTCAATGTCAATACATTTCGCAATACACGCGAAATCGATCAAAAATTAAATTACCAAATTTCGATGTGCAAAGCCGAATCCAGGCCAGGATCAACATGCATTCGGTACCAGTCTGACTGGTCGCGTTGCATTCAGCGAGACCGTGACCGATCGCTCTTATAATGACATACACCCGCAACTGATACTCACATTTACGAACTAAAAAGCTTCTTCTTACAAGTCATTAGCTAAGAAAACCTGATGTAACTAATAACTCATCACACCTCAATGTCAATACATTTCGCAATACCTACACGCGCAATCGATTAAAAACTATCAAAGGAGATTTTTCAGTTTTGTATGGAGCCTCGGCTAGGACTTTGTACACTATACCATAGGCAAGCAAAAGATAAATATAATAACTGAAAACTAATTATATCGCAATAAGCTAACGCGTTTGATGGTACAAAAGCATTATCTAGTCTTAATAATTATGCAACCCCGATTCAATATGGCGGTAAAATGTCACACTAACATTAAAAAAAGGTTCACATTGACAGATTATCATCAGTCGTCAATGTCATCGTTTTTTCGTACAGAAACATCAAAGTTTCCGAACGTGATTTAAATATGGTTGCCAGTGTGACCATGGATGCCAAAGAATTTTTATTTCAAAGTTTATTTTTGTACCATTTATCCAGAAAGACAATGAGAAATTTAATATTTTATTTGACTTTACTATATTTTTTACTATTAGTACGAATAGTGTACAATGTCCTAGCCGAAAATGAAAAATGTCCTTTCAATGTACAAACCGAATCCAGGAGCAACATGCATTCGGTACCTGTCTGACCGGTTTCGTTGCATTCGGCGGGACCATGACCGATCGCTCTTATTATGCCCACTGTTGCCCACTGACCCACTCGCAGCTTATTCCCACAACAATAACAGTTTCACAATGCCACTGCCGTTGCATAAACTTTAATTAACATTAGAGATAGGTTATGAGTTATTACGCTGCTGTAAGCAAAAAACAACGTAAAGTTTGCAAGTACCAACTTAGGTACTTGCAAATGCAGTTAGTAAAGTTGTTTTGACAAATGTAATCTCCTGTAGACATGAACATAAACTCGTGGGTAAGGAAAGAAGGCCTCCGATTTTCACAAGAAAATTATGATATTTTCCTATTCCAGATTTTTTATTATGCTTATGATCTTAAAAGTTAATTGCGAGAAGTACCCAAGATTCAAGAATATGAACATTAGAAACTTATGATCCTTATTAAACGAACAAACCCATTTTTGGCACCAGCATAGCAAGACATTTAGTCGCAGGTCACAGCGCACTTCGCATGGGTTACGTACGTACCTATGACCTCATGAATGGGACAAATCTTGTTTTCCTTGAACCGGAACTCATTTTACTAATGAGCTATAGAGATAACTCTATTGGCCGTTTTAACCAAAACTTATGAATCACCTTCAATTACTAGGTACACTCAGGTGCCGAGTTAACTTGCTCGGGTAGTAAGCAAAGACTTAGGCGATTCATAAGTTTTGGTGAAAACGGCCACATGGCTTAAAACTTAAAAAGCACTTTATGATAAAAATTCAAATACTGTCTGTCACGTCTACAACTTACCTTATAAATGGTGTAACATTTGCCGTCTGCCGGCCAGTACAGCATCAGCCACCCTCTGGGATGGGTAGCGCAGGGGTTTCTCCTAACATCAGCCCAGGGAGGCGGCAACACCGCGGCCTGCGAGCCGCACAGCAGCGCCGCCAACCAAACCCACTGCGCCATTTTGAAGCACACTTTCAAACTTTTTTATCACTGTTCACCATCATTGCGTCAATAATATAAGTAGGTCCGATATCGTTATGTCCAACGCACTTCCATATCCCATCACTAAATTGTCACTTGTAAATCTTGTAATAGCTTGCTACATACAGGTGATCTGTGCTTGTAATGCGTTGCAGCACTTGCAGCAAACTATTTAGTAATCTGTGGTTGCAGTTAATATTTACTTTTAATTTAGAGACTGTTCATCGAAAAGTTATTTGACCTACAAATGCCTATACAATTAGCACCACAATTTTGTACGACAGCTGATAACATCCTTAGATAACGAAAGAGAAAATATTTTAATTGATCTAAAATATTATGTAATAACTATTAAACAACATGTAGGTATTATAGTTGACCAACCGATTTGGCGCAGGGGTAGGCTACCTGCCTTCTGCGCCAGAGGTCTCGGGTTCGATTCCCGAACAAGACAAATATTTGTGTGCATGAACATGTCTATTTGTCTTGGTCTGGGTGTTTTCTATGTATATTAAGTATGTATTTACAAAAAAAAAAGTATTTAAGTATATATTTATCTGTTATCAAGTTCACGTAGACACAGTTTCTTAAGAAATTAACTACGGGCTTAGATAATTGGTGTGATTGTAAGAAAATAGTTATTATTTATTAATGTCATCAAATAAGCGACCGGCTGCTATACATACGATTTGTGCATATTTGAGACCTTTATTATGGTTTTTGTAATGAAACCGGTGTTCTTTAAAACTGACAATTTCAATTTTATAAAGCCCACTAATTAACTTTATTAACGTCTCAACTGAACAGAAATGCTGAACCGATACAGTCTTAATTAAAAAATAGAAGGCGAAATTATCTAGTTGTACTTGTACCTTCAGAATTGATACTTACAATGTTATTATAATTTATACTTTCTATAAAGTTTTATTAACTTTTTCTTAATTATACAGCAGCTAAAATTATAGTCATACTTTCATAAAACAACAAATATATTTCAAACCTAAGCCAGTTATGACCTCTTATTTTATTTAACTAGATAATTTAGTTTTATAACCATATGTAGAGTTTTAAATCGGTTTGCGAAGGTAAAAGTACCCCTTAAAACAAAATCAAAAACTACTTCGGATACATAAAACAATACATAAAATCTTTGCAAATGCTTCATTCAATCTGCTGTTAACATTTCGAGTGAGTCATCTTGTCATGAATGGTTTTCGTAAGTCGATTAATATTCAATGTTAGCTCACTCACAAGCTCTCTCTTGGAATAAAATACGCTTGATTTTCTCGACCATCGAAAAAAGGAGTATTTTATTAAAGATGTTTATGTGCCGGCTAACTGATTCTATAACGAATTAGTATTGCATTATAAGAATTACCTAATGGTAACACTAAAATCTAGAAAAAATACTAAAACCCTTTATTTACTTTTCAACAAATTTTTGTAATCTTATTGTTTTGTCTCTTAAAATTTTACTGCACGTAAAATATACCTTAATTTAGTACAAAATTTAACATTTGTGGTCGTCCAAATCAAAAGGGACCATACGTCTTTATTGTCGTTGTTTTGTATTCGAACAACAGCAATAAAGACGTAAGTGCCGAGCGCCACAAGGTCCCTTTTGATTTGGACGAACACTTTAGTCATGTCTCAAGTTTAATTAAAGTTCCCATTTTCATATCACTAACCACCTTAAAAACGTAACCATACTTAAATGACATAACACTCCATAGACCGTAACAGGCTTCTTCAAACAGGCCATAAACAAAAGAAAAACGTTCAAGTTCAAGTGTCTTTCTTGACCCCCCGGTTACTTCACTACCGCCAAGACCTATATATCTCGTAATTGTATCGTAATAACGAAAATTACCGCAATCTTTAGCATAGCGAGCACATAACGGTACTAGTACCGCTGTCGGCAGGCCAGTGTCGAAACCCTACGATTGTTCTACTGTTTTAGGTGGTTATTCATAATCCAGCAAAATTACGTAAGAGTATCACGAAATATATGAATTAGAAAGAAAAGATCTAATGCAGCATTTAAACGAAGCCAATACGCGGGCGTACCCAGGAAGGGGCAGGGTGGGGCGCTTGCCCCACCCTGCGACCTGACTTGAAGCTAAATATTAAAAATAATTTCAATATTAGGTACTTACATACTACAAATTAATGTAAATAAAATTAAAAAAACTACGGCGCGGTAGAACGCTGTATCAACAATGAAAAGTGCATCACAACAGTCAGGAATTAGCATCTGGAAGCGATTCAGTTCGATGATTCAGCATCTGCCAGTGTGTACAGAATAAAAATAAAGAAAACAAAATATTAATCAACCAAATTTTGTTAGAAAATCATCACATCAAATAATAAGGCACGTAAATAAGTCTAGGTAGACATTTTTAAATAATTCATTGTACCTACCTACTTATCAAGTTTCCTTACTTTTGCCCCACGCTGAAGTAGATGCTGGGTACGCCAAGTCAAATCCAATATTGGAGTCAGTCCAAGTCAGTCCAATTTTGGGCTCGTGTATATAGAGACAGTCCACCACTGGATTGTCCTCAAGTCAGTGATCAATAGTAATATCTGTTGTTTTAGTGGACTGGCTTATTGGATTATTGGATTGTCCCTCCAGAATACCAGCGTTGCAGTGTCAGCCTCTTGTCTGAGGATGGGGCCTAGTTGGCGACATGCTATTTTCTTTTTTTTCATGTTGTTTAATTATTGATTTTTTGTGTCGTCAATAAAATGTTTTCTTTCTTTCTTTACTACAGGTGAACCCGTCCCGGGGGGGGAAGCCGGCTTCCCACTAACGCAATGTAGGTAGATGTATTATTATAAGAGATCGGAGTAGGATCGGATCGGAGATGCAAATACTTTCCCATCTCATCATCATCATCATCATCAGCCATTTAATGTCCCCACTGCTGGGGCACTGGCCTTCCTTATGGATGAATAAGGAGAATGAGCCATGACGCGGGCTCAGTGCGGATCGGTGGGTATTAACGACTGCAAGTGCAGCCGGGACCAACGGCTTAACGTGCCTTCCGAAGCACGGAGGAGCTCGAGATGAAAAGTTTTTGGTCACCCATCCCGTGACCGACCATTGCGAACGTTGCTTAACCTCAACGATCGCAAGCCAAGCGCGCTATCCACTGCACCACGGGCTCCTCGAAAACTTTCCCATCCTCCATCCTCTTTCCCATCTATGAGACACTAAAGTGAGCAAGTTTGTATGAAAATTATATATCGGCCAAGTTTCGATGCCGGTGAGTGTATGATACATCCATTCGATGCCTCCCACCCAATAACCTCCGGAATTTCTTATGAAGAAAGGTTGGGACAGGGAAAAGGCTCCATCTTAGGCTTCTTCTCAACCCTAAGGCTCAGTGTGAAGCCAAGAGCAAGGCCATAAAACATTTTTTTTTATCTTAATCTTCTTAAAATCTTCAGGTCGTAGGAGGAGCTTGCCACCTCGGGCCCTCCACATTGACCTAGTTGACGGCGGAGAGAGCAAGAAGTGAGGGTTTTAGTGGGTATTCCCCCTCCCTGATCCCCCATCGAGTATCTGACACTGGATGGAGGATCAGGAAGTGGCCTGGTGAGTCCCACATAACCACCGTCCGCACACCGCACGCGGACAAGGTATGCGTAAATGCATTCCCCTTACTATAAAACATAAAATAAAAAAAAAACTTAAAATCTTGAAATGTCAGAATGGGAGATAGTTTTAGTTGGTTGTAATGTAATTGAACCATTTCATTGTGTTACCATGTCATTACTCCCTTCATGAATGAGGCGCAGATTGTACTAACCAAACCAAGTACCTATCTTAGCTAAAATTGCATGGTAGGTAGGTACCTAATGCCGATAAAATTGTTCAAAAAACAATAATTACATAGACAGGCCACAAAGAACGGGACGTCTAATACAGAATGCTGTTACGTCAACCGTTATCCGCGAGATCGGGGCAAAAACACCAGTCCACAGCCGCTGCGCCCGCGCACCACTATCATTGAAATTGTACATTCGGAGTAAGAAAAGGTTCATCATCTTAAGATCTATACGTTTGCTCAGTATAAGTGATAGGGCTGCATTACCGATTGAGTATGGCGTATTTTCTCGCAATGTCAGTATATCATCCTCTATGCAATACGTCAAGCCTTCTTTCAGTTTGTCAACTAATAAGAATATAACACATTGGTTACCATGATATAGTTATTAAGTAGGGTATTTATTTATTACCTGAAATACAGGAGCAAATATATGTCAAAGACAGACACTGACTTAATAAGAACATACCCTACTAATTTAAACGTTCAAATAACTAGGCTACTGAAAATGTTTGCTGTTGGTTGACATGAAGACGTAGGTCAAAGTTGTATTCTAATCAGCACAAGATACCTACTTAGTATAATTTTATATGCAGTTGTCTGTTTAATTCTTCAGCTTCAAAAGGTGCTAAGAGAATAAAGGAATTAAGTTGATAACTGACTCAGGTTTTCCTACCTTGATTATACATCCGCTCTACTTGGTAATGGACACTGTATGGAGAGCGAATAGTTCGGTAACTAACACCTCGTAACTGGGACTTGGAACCAAACACCATGAAGGATTAATCACTGATCTTTAGACTATAATTCAATCTCGACTTCATACTACCTATGTATTTATCTGTGATCTAGACTCTAGAATGTAGAGCAACGAACTTAGTTGGCATACATCCGTAGATATCTACTATCAATAGCTTATATTGGTTTAATCAAAACTAAACATCTGCAAATATGAAATATAGTCTTATTGCAAGCAAATGATTAGCAAAACAAAATATACCTTTTTAACTTAATTATTTCTCACTTCTAGCTCCGATGAGACTCGAACCCACGACCTTTCACTGTCCGAGTTGAGGTCCGAGTGCATGCTCTAAAACCACTGAGCTAGCGGAGTTGTTATAAGACCCTACGAATTTCTCTAATAGGTAGGTACTTACATACTTATCTTACTCGCGTGATCCAACCTTTATTTCACCAATGCAATGCCTTACATTGCATTGGTTATATTTACTACCCTTGACATTCGAATGAACTAATTTTCCAGATATTTGACAATAGATTATGATGAAATAATTGATATTTCAAATAAGTTATAATTATTTTTTAAAACCGAATTTCTTTATTTTAAGATTTTATGAAAGACTAGCGGATCCTCGCGGTTTTACCCGCGTGGTACCCGTTCTCGTGGGAATATCGGGATAAAATATAGCCTATATCACTCGGGAAGACTGTAGCTTTCTAACGGTGAAAGAATTTTCGAAATCGGTCTAGTACTTTTTGAGTTTATTCGTTACATACAAAAATACAAATCTTTCCTCTTTATAATATTAGTATAGAAAAATACAACTGTCTCCAATTTGCTTAGACGAGACAAGAACCCACAACTTATAACTGTTTGGCCAATCCAGATTATTGTTATCCATACTTAATATTATAAATGTGAAAATGTGTTTGTTCGTTTCTTTGTCCGTCTTTCACGTCAAAACGGAGGACGGACGCAACAGATTGATTTTTGGTATGGCGATAGTTTTTGAGCTAGAGAGTGAGTGACATAGGATACCTATTCTACCGGAACAATATCACATTCCCGCGGGATATCGTCGTGTAGCCGCGGGAGGAAAGCTAGTAACAAAGTGTAAGTAAGTGTAAGTAACAACGATTCCCATAAGCCGTTTGTGCAACCAACCTAGCACAAATGCTAATGGTGCTTGCATAAATCAAGAAGAAAAAAATGATAATGCTCATTAAGTATCTCTGTTCTCAATAATACGATTGACGGCTGGCGATTGGGCAATATGTACTAAGCAACCGCAACTTTTTATGTGAGAAGTTGTATCAAGTTGCTTTACCAATAAGTACCAATTATTTTGTTAAAGTACCAAGGGGGAAAATACATAATTTGTATTAGGTGCTGATGATCAAAATGTCATAATCTAACGATAACTCTAACCAGGCACTTTCGGCTAGTTAGAGATAATTTTAACGCTGATAGTCTTGTCAGAAATGATTTATTAGAGTGCGGGTCCCATAACTTGGCGCGTGTCAAAATGTTGAACAAAAATTATGACATCAACAAGGCTAATCTTTTCGACCGACCACGACGATCAGTGCCCTCCTCAACTGCCAAGTTATGTGGCGCGACTCTAGCGCCCTCGGATCTATAATAATATACTTATATCTTGACTGAACTGCTGAAAGTTTTCAGTTGCAATGTGACCTAAATTATAGTAAACAATTAATACAGAGCTGCACTGAACTATTATACCAATTCGCTTTAGCAGCAACAGGAGCAATGTGTAACCGTCTTTGTCGAATGAGTAAACTTATCCTAAGCATCTTTGTTTTTTTAGATTTTTAAGAAAACTAAAAAAAGCTTCAAGATATCAAATTAAAC
Source organism: Crambus lathoniellus (assembly GCA_949710035.1). Lineage (NCBI taxonomy): Eukaryota > Metazoa > Arthropoda > Insecta > Lepidoptera > Crambidae > Crambus > Crambus lathoniellus. Next base: position 26,809,337 of record OX453304.1, read on the forward strand.
TTATCTATCACTTTGTTATAGTTAAAGTGTATTTAAATTTGGGAATATTTTGTTGTAAGTGATAAGAAAAGTCTAGTCAAAATTAAAATTATTCACAGATAGGTATGTCAGCAACAATTATACACAAAGATCAAAACATGAAATGTTCTGAGAACGTTTAAGTACCTACCTATGATCCGCAATACTTGAAAAAAGTGACATATTGTGACAATAGCGCGACTATTGTAACAACTTAATCGCGTATTATCGTAATCGAAGTAAGAAATGTCAACGAAATTGCTCGAGCACTGATTTTGTAAACGTAATTTAGTTCTCATATTTTTTAGATCATTTATGAGACGGATTAGGTACAGAAAAAACATGAACTAAGCAATAGGTAAGTTACAAGATCTCTACAAAAATAGTTTCCTAGCAAAGAGATTATAACTTAAGTGTAAGTAGTAAAAGAATCTACAAAAAACTATATCAGGACTTCTATAAAACAAATTTGGTTGATATTAGGTATTTGGAAAAAAAATGGAAAACTTTTAACTTCTATTGAGTTTGGGCAAAGATGAAGAACGATGCAGCGTAGTTATTTAATTAGATACCTAAATCAAAGATGGTCAACATTATGTAATCAATCACTACAACAGTATCACAACGACCTAAACGCTTTTTTTCTAGATCGTAAACTCGACCAAGATTCGAACCCGTAGCAAAAGCGTAGCCATACTCGATTCTACTCATGCTAGCACAGATCACCTCTTAAATGCTAGCGAGTCCATAGTTAATCCTCACGTATTCTATTGAGCGGTAGGTAGGTACCTAGTTCAGTAAATAGACGTATTCCGCAACAGTATACTTTTCGTTTTGCGCTAAGATTGGATAATACTTAGTTGCAAAATATTTTGAGCAATCTTTACAGCTGTTCCGCTTATGCCCCGAATAATACCTAGACACTTTGGTGCCAGCCAAGCCAATTCATCCATGTTAAAGTAAATAAAAACAAGTAAGTAGGTAGGTATTCAAAGCTCGTTGCTTTATTAACTAAATATGTAGGTATGCCACTCCACTCATGCATTATTTGAATATCCAGTAAGTAGTTGTTATTAGATCAACTAAGTACTTACTTAATAGCAACCATAAAATATAATTTAACAGAATCAATATAGGTATACCTACCTACCTAATGAAAACTACTCACGAAAACTGACTTCTGTGAAGTTCTGAAACCAAATATCCGGGCACAAGACTTTAAAAAAACTTACATAAGAAAGAAATAAGAAAATAAGGAATGGTATGGTCATATATTTTTAACACTCTGTTACACACCGTATCTTTTTTATTGAACTTCCAAGAAAATAAAAATAGAAGTAACATAACCCTTACCAATTAAAGTTTTTTTAAAGCTTTTTTTAAAGACACATTACTTACACGCCTCTACACATCTACAAAGCCAAAATTTTTCGACACAAATCTTTCCGATTTCAACAACACAACTTTGAAACTTCCCCAAATATTATGTCGTCAAATAAAATCCTAATTATCTCAAACAACCTAAACAAACACAGCTGCCCAAATAATAGATAAAAAGACTAATAGCTAAAACCAAACAGTAAACACTTTACAACTGTCTTGAAACCACGTGTGTGTGCCGAGGTTTTGGAAAGGCGCACGGCCGCGCGGCGCGAAGGTATCCGATCGACTGGAGGATGATGTGATGGTGGTGAGACTTGAGGCTTGACCAAAAGAGTTCCCGTGGTATTGTAGACCTCTTTGCTTGAAAGGCTGTAATAGCATGACAAACTGAGCTTTTGAGTGATGTAAATGTAGTAGATTATTTGAGATGAGCACTTAAACTTTTGGAAGAGAAATGACTCTCATTTTCCGGGTACCTACCTTACTAACTACTGACCCGACTCCTTATTTAGTATGTCCACAACCAAGTCTAAGTGTAGTCATACTTAAATAGTTTATAGGAAACACAAAATAAGCTTCCCTTTAGTAATGTTTCTTAAAATAGACCTATAGAAATGGGTTTTCTTACCATTAGAATTACATAAAAAAGACGTTGATTTGCCACTGTATATTTGCGACATTCCTATAACCGAGAATTAGCCATCCAATCTTTTATTGGACGTTATTAATATCGTCCAAGTCCTGGAAAATATGCAATATGCAGAAGTTCGAAAGGGAAATTTAATTTTGACCAATCCGAAGTTGAAACAATCAAAATGATAGCTGACTGTTTTTATATTATGAAGGATAGAGAATTATTTTTATTTTTTATTTTATAGAAAAAAGGAATAGATGGATACTATTGTGTTTATTAAAATCAATGGCATATTTTTAAGGTGCAGCTGTCTTTATCGCATCCCAAAGTTCAAAAGTTCAAAGTTCTTTATTGCATCATGTTGTTATAAAGATGTTACAATACATATAGACACAAACATGACCCTGCAAGGGCGTAGCAATTACTTATAAATAATCCATATCCATCCGTAAGTAAGTAATTTAATTTTCCCTAATGCTTTTATCTCAGAATTTATGAGCTAAGGCATGTACTTAAGTCAGTAAAGCTCGTTATTTTAATTTTTAGTTTTTTGCATTGACAATGCAATTTTTATTACTGAAAAATGGAAAATGAAGTATTTAGAAAAACTCCGTTTGACTCCGACTCCGTAGCTCAGTGGTTAGAGCAGTCGCCTGGAAAGCGAAAGGTCGTGGGTTCGAGTCCCATCGGAGCTGATTGTGAGACGGGTCGATTTTTTCTAAATACTTCATTTTCAATTTTTCAGTAAAGCTCATTAAAATATTATCCTTATTATTTAAATATTACCCAACTCAGTCAAAGTACCTGCCTAGCAACTTTGGCTGAGGTGTAGGTAGAGAGAATGAACTTTCCTGCGATAGCGTAGATAATTAACGGAACCTCAATTAAAATATCTGAATACTTACTTACACAGACATTTCCTAGTTGGCCAATAGTAAAGTTAGAAAACGTTCAATAAACACAGATAACATTTGAAGTTCTCACTTTGTTAGGCGCAATTAGCATCCAAAACTGGCTTCGGGTAGAGATTTACGCAACTTTTGAGATGCACTTTGTTGTAAGGCATTTTTACTACGTTGGTAGATAGTTACATTTTACAAAATCTTTAAATCGAATTCTGTTTATAAATTATTTAGATAATGTGACCCGTCACTTCCAATGTCGCGATTATAAAGTACCTAAGTAAATAGGTTCCCGCAATTCCTGCATTAAGTCTCGCTCGACTATGGAAGGATATCTCGACACAACTCATTTGTCAATTCCTTCTCAGAATAATATGCTCAGAATGCTTACGTAGTTCCAAAAATTTTAAATTTTACAGATTACAACATTTATAGAACAGATCTTGTTGCTTGACTTAATAAGTGCTTTCGAGAAGATGAGCTTTTTTCCGAATTTGTAGTACTTACCTAAAATAATTAACTATTGCTTTGAATAGTTAAAAGCAAAAACAGGTTCTGTATCTAAACAACAATTAAGTAATAAAATATCTATCAAAGGTAAGTATTTACCTGCAGCTATGTTTGTTCATAAAAAGTTGTTCTAGTATTCATTGCTACTATGAAGTTTTTGCAAGCTCATAGTCAAAGACTCCGCGAGCAATAGTCGTGTCTCAGTTGACCGCCGAAATCCTTGATCTATTTAATTCAATAAAACCCGTTAGACGCCACAAAAACCAACACCATAACAGCCGCACCGGTAACCGCGCTTAACAAGACGTTTACACGGTGATGTAAGCTCACGTAGTCTAGGGGACAGTCACCTTGAACCAAAGTCTTTGAAATCCTTACTAGCTTTTCTAGTTTTTTTTGTAATCTACAATTTATATCGACCTGAAACTTCTCTATCTCTTATTGGTCTGGGTATTTTCTATGTAGGTATATTAAGGTACTGTGGTGTTATATTGTGAGTATATAAGACCTCCTTGCTTTGTCTATGGACGATTGATTCTTTATAGTATTCAAAATATCGAACGCATTGTCATACGCGAGTAATTTGTTTTAGTCCAGAACGATTCCGCCCTTGGCGCTGTAGTTAGTTTATCTCGGCCAGGAAGCCGCAGTAAAATATTTAACTCTCTCAATTTTTTTCAATTTAATTCAGTTCCCATCGCTATAAGCCCTTCACGTGAGCTTTGCAGTACCTACTTTAGACTCATGGTAGGTAACTAAAGTATTTTTTTTCAGAACCATTTATTGGTGTCACTTTGATATATTAGTTGGATATAACCACAGTAAATCAGAACACAAGAAAAAGGTTAGAAGTAGCATGTCACATTGTACCTACTGATTAAAGCTTGAATCGTAAAGAAGCTAGTGACCATGCGAACTTGAAGAAATTCACGACGAAAAAATGTATGGATGGATTTGTTGTTTAGTTTTTGAGCTTAGAGCCTTTGCTCTTTGCTCAGACTTCTGACTTCTACGTGCTCTCCACCGACTTTTCTTGTGTTCTGTAGATATAAAAATAATAAATAAAATAAACAAATTTTTATTTATTTTATCTCACTAATTATGTAGCGCATAAATTTTATTAAGAAACTGTGTTATCCATTGAACAGTCCAAGCGCTTTAGTGAATAAGTTGATAACGGATAAATTAGTCTTATTTTTGTTTTTACAAATTAATACTTACTAACTACGTTTTCGTCCCGTCAAAATCGGTACAGCCATTTCAGAGATTAGCCGGAACAAACAGACAGACAGACAGACAAAAATTGTAAAAAATGTTATATTGGTATATATGTACCGTATACCAATATAACATTTGTATAAATCCATATCCATCCATATCCATATGTATAATCATATGCATGTAGTAAAATATTACAAACAGACACTCCAATTTTATTTATTTGTATAGATGAATCTCTTTGTTTTTTTTAATCTAGCCCTTGGACAAGTTCTGGAGCACGTCGCAATCGCAACGCTTCGTTCCCGTTAAGTTGAGCGACCGACGGTTTTCACATAAAAACCATGGCTATGGCTACCGGCGCATCGCACATCTAGTTGCGTTAGTTAACACAACTCACAAAACAGGCTCATGTTAAGCTCATGTTATAGTTTTTGCTTACGACGTGATGACTTTTGTCTATGATGACAACTCCACATTGTTCTCAGACCGCCGCTAAGCTACCACCATCAAGCCCAATTTGAATCACTTAGAGTGCCCCTATCGTTCTGAGAAAATTCACCCATACGCCTGATTTTTTTGTTAAACCCCCCATTTTTTATTCGAAGGACTCCCGTAAAATACTTTTTTCGCAAAAAAACATTTTCATTTTCACCCTTGTCCAAAATCCCAACTTCTATGAAACCTACTAAAAAATCAGAGTGCGTTGATGTCTTTTATATGGAGCCGGCAAAAATTCCGGGCTTAGGTAAACTATTTGCCGGTTCCAAAAGTTAAAAAAATTCATAACTATTTTTGTATCTTAAATTTCTTTAATCTGTTTTCACTTTCTGCTTTGGCTTATCAAGCGCATCTTTTCTTATCTATTTCATTTACCTAACTTCTTTCAAATTCACATCTTTTTGTCGATAACTTTTTTTCGGTTTTAACCGATCTTACTTTTTATAGTCTCATTCGATAGATCTTGTTACCGCATATCAAGACTGCATGCGGAAGAGTTTTGCCCCTTCATGCAGTGTTATCGCTGCATGAAGTTCGGGCACCTTCGATCCAAATGCAACCGCGATATTGGGCGATGCCTCTATTGCGCCAAGAAACACTTTTCTGCCGACTGTCCGGTTATAGACGATCCCACAAAGCTGTGCTGCACAAACTATCGCATCCATTACGCGATGAACGGAACCAAGGGCGATGTGGGCCACAAGGCCACCTCAGGATCATGCCCGAGATAAGTATAAATTCATGCTAAGGCGCATCACGCAAGGCCAACTGAGCTGCGTCCCATCCTATCACCTTCCTTTCCTTTCCTTTATATTCTATGTTCTGTCTTTCCTTTCTATTTTATTTTACTGTCCTCTACCTTTCTTCCACTTTTCCACCCTAAGGACCCGCCGGAATGACGGAAATGGATTTCCGGCACTGAGGGGTGGTTTTCCTTTTAACCTGAGACCACCTTTCGATCTCCAATCCCTTTTTTGCAGCAGTATATCATATTTTATTTTATTTCATTCTACATACCTTATTAAAAATCACTTTGTTTATCAGTATTAGTCAGGTTACAGTAAATTTAAGAGGACTACTAAAAATGTTCCTATCTTTTGGCTCTAATTTCTTAAATATCTCCAATGTGGCTCCAATAAAAAGCGTTTAAACTCAGGTGGTCCACGAGGAATAAATAAGTAATCCGCGTGCTCCCACTGGTGGGACAAAATAGTGGGTCCATGAGGAAACAATGGCATTATTTTTTAATCTTTCATCTTACTTTAACATCCGGCTCGAAGGACCGTTTTCTTTAAAGGTAACTGACCTACTTAGTCTGTATTAAATATTTCATACATTTTGATTAAACTGTAACATTTCAAACTAGAGTAATCCAAATGAAATCGCCTCTATGCTAAATATGTAAAATATGGCGTAAGGTAAATATTATACCTAATAAGTACCTTTGTTTCATGACAACGAAGTCAATTCAAATATGAATACAATGCACCGTAATAGTTCCACATTTGTATGTTATTCGTAACGCCAGGATTTCGCTTATGAATCAAGTGGCACCGAACTGACACAATTTCTTGGCGCAAACCCACGCGCCAGGCGCAATCATTGAAGGTAGGTACCTACATCTGAATTTTAATACTGTGACAATGCCTTAAAATACCCACCTTATGTAACCACGCCACTGGATACGATTATACTTCGGCTATTGCCTAATACGACCTATGGTGAATTTGATAGTCGTGAGCAGACTAAAATACATTATCATATCATATACATGAATTACAATGATGCATAGTGATAAATGCAATGCAATTTATACTTTATCACGAACCAGTAAGAATTGAGTCATATTAAAAATCTTGTATTGCATTATTTTTATTTTTAGCCTAGCTAGCCCCAGGGTGCTTATGATTAGTTGTTGGGTATTAATATCAGTTAACTTTACATAGGTAAGTACCTAAGCTGTTTGTTCCACTTTATCTACTGGAGGGTCATACGGTGCTTTGCATATTGCATTATTAAAATAAATAATATTGTCTAAGTTAAGACTACCGGCCATGTTAAACCAGACGTTCTATGAAACCCTAGATTTAATTGAAAATCATTCAATTGAGTGCTCAAATTATGTACCTACATTTGTATTTTTTTTTTTTTTTTTTTTTTATAAAAACTGGTTAAGCATTTGACCGCCATCTTGCTAAACAGACAGGATGCAGTCTAGGGTGTAGCATGCTTACCCAGTAGGTGCCCATTCACTCTTGCCTTGAAGAGGCCAAGGTTGTAATGATCGGGGAATACATGCGCATGCAGCGTATTTCAATCTGTAGCAGCTCGCATTAAGAAAGAATTGGCAAAGCGCTTCGTACGGACGGGTGGAATGTCTACTATGTAGGGATGGTAAGCTAACCTGCGTCTTGTACTCCGTTGGTGGAAAGGGGCAGGAGGAACAAGATCATGGAGTTCCTGAGCGCACTCTCCAAAGTGTATCCTATAGAACACAGATAAGCTAGCAACTCTACGGCGGTGATTGAGACTTTGTAGTTTATCTTTATCTAAAGTTGTGTCTCCAATGAGCTTCTTTGCACGGTTTTCAATCGAGTCTAAAACCGCTAGCTGATACTTCGCGGACCCATCCCAAAGGTGACAGCAGTACTCCATGCACGGACGAATTTGTGCTTTGTATAGCAGAAGCAATTGCTCTGAGGAGAAGTAACGTCTAGCCTTTGAGAGGACGCCCAGCTTTTTGCAGCAGTTTTTGCAATCGAGTCGATGTATTCGCCGAAATTAAGCTCAGATAATAGATTGAGGCCGAGAACCTGTAGGTGTTCGGCTAGTGGTAAAGATACACTCTGGAAAGTCGGAGTCAGTTGGAAGGGACTCCGTTTGGCCGAGAAAAGACACGCCTGCGTTTTGGTTGCATTGAAATCGACAAGGTTGGCATTGCCCCAATCCGAGACAGCCTGAAGTGCCAAATTCAGTTGCCTAACCAGGGTATTTCGACAGGACTGGACTTCATCCGTGCCAGCCTTTGCATCTGATAGGTATCTACAGGTGACAGTGGTGTCATCAGCATAACCGAAGGTACCGGGCACCAACAGATCGTTAATATGGAGAAGAAATAACGTAGCAGATAACACTGAAGCTTGGGGAACTCCAGCATCGATTTTCTTTAGGACAGATGATTGACCATCCAAAACGACACGAATTGAACGGTTTCTAAGGAAGTTGGTAATCCAGATGCAAAGGCTGTCACAGATTCCGTAAGATGGAAGCTTGCCAATGAGGCTGTCATGCCAGACCCTATCAAAGGCTTTGGAAATATCAAGCGAGACGGCAAGGGCTTTGCCATGTTTTTCAATCGCTTGATTCCAAAGGTGGGTGGCATACGCGAGAAGGTCTCCAGTAGACCGCCCACGGCGAAAACCATACTGACGATCACTGAGGAGCTCGTTTGTTTCAAGGTATGCCAACAGATGTTTGTTCAGTACACGCTCCATAGTCTTGCAGAGTATGGAGGTGACTGAGATCGGCCTGTAGTTAAAGGGCACGGCTACCTTTTTTAGGTATGGGCTGTACATTGGCAAGCTTCCATGCCTGAGGAACAAGTCCTGTCCCAAGTGAGAGGCGGAACAGGCGTGTCAAGACAGGAGACAACTCGGGTGCACAGTTACGCAGGACTATTGCAGGAATTCAGTCAGGACCACTAGCTTTATTCACGTCTAGAGTGCGGAGAGCTTTGAGAACCTCTTTGTGGCGGATGTGAATGTTTGCCATAGACGAGCTAACGCGAGGCATCTTTGGTGGAATATGGCATGCAACATCTAGTCGTGAATTCTCCGCAAAGAGAGAAGCAAGCAGGTTTGCCTTCTCAGCTGCAGTGTGGGCCAGTGAGCCGTCAGGTTTCTGCAATGGTGGTAAAGAAGGGCGGCAGAAATTTGACTCGGCAGCTTTAGCGAGGGACCAAAATGCTCTACTCCCGGTTGGGTGTGAGGCATATTTATCACCAATGCGCTTACCGTGGTCAAATTGCGCCCTGCGTAACGTTTTCTTCGCGGACTTGGCGCACTGGTTGTAGGACTTCTTCAGGGTTTGGGTGTTACTTGATTTGTGCGCTCGTGTATCAGCCCATGCTAAGAATGCTGACTGTTTCTGAACTTCAGCTCTTCGACAGTCAGCATTAAACCAAGGGCGAGCTTTGCTGCCCAACGGAACTTCGGAGTAGGTATAATAAGTATATACGTATTCAAAAAACCAACTCGCCTCTGCTTTATTGTCATGATATTCATGACATTCAGACCTTACATTCCAACTTGTTGATAAGCAACAATTATTTTAAGATCGCCTCCAGATTGAAAAGCAAGAACAGAGAGGAAGGACGATGGATGCTTAGTTCAAGCACTAGTTTTTTTTACCCTGTGGTTCAATCAAGGTTCAATTCAACCATCAACATGAAGATTAGAAACTATAATAGGTAGTAGTAATATAAGTAGTTAAGTTAGTAGCAAGGCGACTGGTAATAGTTAAGGCAGTCAGGGTGAGTACATTTTTACGATAACTATTTAAAAAGCGCGCTCAAAACTCTTAAATAGCCGTGGCCAGTGAAGGTACCGCCATGCCATGCCACTCGGTCAATCTTTATTGAATATCATGGCCTTCTAACTCATGACTCTTAAAGTCTCATTTACAATTTTTTTCACAATGCTAAAAAAGAAAACGTCATGAATTTGAATACCATGTGTCACCGAGTTTTTTGGCGCCATTTGGTCGGGTCGGTTCAGTGTGTATTTTTATTATTTATCGCAAATGGTTCCATAGTGGACCTTGTGTGTGACTCAAGATAGGTGTGGTTTTGTGCCGCACCCAAGTGTCTACGCAACTGGACGATCTGTGGAACTATCTCGGTAAAGTGATGCCGAGTATTTTATTGTAGTGCTGACTACCTCAAAAAGAATTACTGAGAAGGCCGCAATGAGGGCCGACTCGATAAACTTGACGCCGAATACTCCAAGAAGCATTGGACACATTGGACACACCACACCTAATTCTTATGAAAACTAAAGAAACTAAAATTCAAGAATTGGCAGTATGGTTTAATGTCTTCGCGTGTCCTACAAAAGGACGAATTTTACGTCGTCACAAAATAAGATGCCCGTTTTGACACATGCTAAAGTGACGTGATTAGGCATGTAACCATACGAGTCTGTGATCGATTCTCGCGATTAATCGGTTAAGGTTCTGAGTAACTAATCGATTATTGTAGGTTTGCAACTTATGTGGATTAAGACTAAAGTTATTATTAGAAAATGTTAAACTTACTATATAGGAACTTATATTATTAATAAACATATTATTAAAGTATAAATTGACCTTTTATGTTATATAAACTTGAATCGAATCCACTTAAATTGCATAATTTAAATAAGAGCGAACGCGCACTTGTGATTTTTAATCGGGTGATAGTTTGGTCGTTCTCGGATTCAGTATAGAGTTATATGGCAGTGGCAATCGTCAGTGCGCTTAAACTATCGACCGATCAAACTATCAAAAATGACTGGCCGATAGTTGTACGATCAAACTATCGGCTGGCCGGGCGGTAATGTGCATGAAGGACTATGTGAGCGCGCGCACTGCATTCAACTAAACTATCACCCTACTATCGGTAGACTGCGCATTCAGTATCGAACTATCGAAAATGACTGGCCAATAGTTATTACAACTATAGTTATAGTTACAGTTATACAACTATCGGACAACTATCGGCCTGTGCATGAAGGACTATTTGAGCGCGCATTCGGATTCAACTAAACTATCGACCAACTATCGGCCTACAGTTTGATCACGATCGTCTTACGATTCCGACTAAATTATCGGTCGACTAAAAATCACAAGTGCGCGTTGGTTCTAAAAGTGCAAGTTTTTTAACTACAGCTCACAGCATAGTCATAGAGTAGCTACATTACTTATTATAGCGGCCTGTACACGTTGGCCCAACCATTGGCCAATACGTCGTATATTGACACTTTTGAAAGAACCTTTTTAAACGTCTTGTTCGTTCAAAAGTGTCAATGTATTGAACCAACGTGTACAGGCCGCTTATGGTGAACGCACGCTTGTCCGATGCGAACGCTTCGAACAAGCCGAACGAAACGTGTTTTAAGAATCTCTGGAAAGGTGAACGTGACGATTCTACCTACATGGTGAGTTGTGCAAGGTTGTCCAGGTTTTATTTAAAGATTTTTTTTTTTCATTCGGTTCATTCGAAACGTTCTCCTTGGATAAGTGTGCGTTTGCCTAGAAACCGTTTTATCGAAATCATTGTTGCCAATTCATAATTTCACTAATGCTTTAAGCGCCAATCTAGTTTTCACACAAAAAGATCAATTTTACAAATTAATCTATTAAAGTGGTTATAACGATTATTTCGATAAAATTGAATGAAGCTGGAGAAATCCTGCACACAACGGTTACAACACTAGTATTTAAAAAAATAAAGACTGAGAACGTAACTGTTTTTCGAGACGTTCCGTAGTTAATCGAATCTGCGTTTACTTTAAAATAAACGCAAAAATAATTCGCGGAATACACTTTGCCTTAATTTATGATGCGTTAAAAAGTGTAACATTTTATTTTCATACACCTTTGATAAGTAATCAGCATATATTTGATTTTTTGGTTTTCGTAACAAGTTACATTCTAGGGTCATTACCATGTGTCAAAACGGGCATCTTAATTTGTGACGACTGTAACTGTCACCCAGCCAGCCAGCCAGTCTGCTGTCGGAGTTTTTGGCGCCATTTTGGCGGGTTAGGTTAAGTGGATATTTTAATTAATCGCAATTTGTTTCATAGACTAGTGGACTTTGTGACTCAAGATAGGTTTGGTTTTGTGCCCCAAGTGTTTACGCAACTGGACGATGTGTGAAATAATTAAAATATGCACTATCTCGGTAACGTGATGCCGAGTGTTTTATTGTAGTGGTGACTACCTCAGCAAGAATTACCGAGAACTTACTTGACGCCAAATACTCCAAGAAGCATTGGAATGTAACACACCTACATTCTAATGATTACATAAGAAACTATAATAACATACATAATACTCAAAAGTTGGCAGTAGGGCTTGATGTCTTCGCCTGTCCAAAAGGACGAACTTTTTTACTACTACTACAGTCTGCTGTCAAAGTAGGCTTGTGAAGGAGTTTTTGGCGCCATCTTGGCGGGTTAGGTTAAGTGGATATTTTAATTAATCGCAATTTGTTTCATAGTGGACTTTGTGACTCAAGATAGGTGTAGTTTTGTGCCCCAAGTGTTTACGCAACTGGACGATGTGTGGAATGATTAAAATATGCGCTATCTCGGTAACGTGATGCCGAGTGTTTTATTGTAGTGGTGACTACCTTAGCAAGAATTACCGAGAAGACCGACTCGACATACTTGACGCCAAATACTCCAAGAAGCATTAGAATGTAACACACCTACATTCTAATGAAAACATAAGAAACTATAATAACATACATAATACTCAAGAATTGGCAGTATGGCTTGATGTCTTCGCCTGTCCAAAAAGGACGAACTTTTTTACAATACAAGGCTTGTGAAGTAGGCAAAACGCACAAATTATATAGACTAGTACAGATAGGAATCAAGCCTTATAGCGGCAGTTTGTTAGTGAATGACGCACCCCGATTAGATTTTGACAACATAGTGCTGCCAGAACTATCGACCCTTGATTCGTTATCGATAGTTGTGCATATCATCGACGTTTGGTACAACCCTAGTAATATACTATTTTAAATTCTGCTCAAATAAAAAACACATTTGATGAAAGAAGGCATTTATTACTTGACATTATAATTTTATCAAATACAAAGTACATAAGTATAAGTTGAGATTTATACAAGACAAAGAATGAGAGTAATGAAATTACTTACTAAATTGACTTTATAGATAAACTAAGAAATATAAATGCTTTATCAGCTACAAGAAAAATTAAACTGCTTGCAAATATTTATTATGCACAAATGCTAATGCTATTTTTCCTAGTAGTTTTATTTAGTATCTGCCATTTCATTATTCACTGTTAATATCACTTTAGTTTCAATGCAAGACGCAATAACCTAATTCTAATAGTTAAACATTTAATGCAGTAAGTAATCAATATAGCAACTAACAGCAGTAATTTGCACCATAATTCTGATTTTATAACTTATAACCGCAAGAATAGGCAGACACGGGTATCTTCGCAGCACTCCACGAACCTCGTTGAGACTCAAGTTATCTGAAAAGATTAGATTTGGTTAGTATAGATTCTACATATTGTTACTATAATCTGCCATAACATTTTATAAACAAATAAGTGATAGTTGAACTGAAAAGTTTGTAAATCAAGAAAGAGTAGTGTGTATATTTCATATAAAGCACATTTTGTTTGTTGTGCCGCTATGCACAAGTTATAGATAATCAATGTTTATAGTAAATAACTGTTATTAAGTAGATAAGCTTTGTACATAGACTGATGAGAGGTAGTATATATAATTAAGTAAGATCTAAGATAGTAGGTAGCAGTAACAGTTATAACATACCTAGTCATAAGACAATCACAATAAACCATCATTCGTACCGACAACAATCATATATTATCCCACCGGTACATTTGTTATAATTCTGTTCTGTTTGTCAGAATCTATGAATTTGATGATAAGGCATTTTAAATGTTTTGACAAAGTTATTGAATTACTTACACTGTTATTTTCTCTTGACTTGGTATTAACAACTTCACTAAATTGAAACTTGTTAAATGTGACAACTGATTATTTAAATTTAATCCCAAGTAATCTACTGTGCTTTATCATTATCACCATATGATATCACTTCTAAATGTATATTGAAAATGTATATTTTTTAACAAAACTAATCAATAATTAATTACACATACCTACTTACATTCATATAAAAAGAATAAACAAACATTACCTACCTTTCATTCATAACTTCTTCTTCAACATGTCAATGACAAGTACAAAATCATATGTTGTTGGCCCAAAACTGTGCCACTCTCACCGCATTATCTGCAGCCAACATGAGGTCCTCACGCGTGCAGGTGTCCGGGCATGCATGCAGAGCAATCAATGAGGTGGGCCATGGTCTGTGGAGTGTAACCACACCTGCACGCGAGATCCGTGTTACTGGTGAAGCCCCACCTGGACAGGTTGTCTTTACTTCGACCAACTTGGGTACGGAGTCTATTTAAAGATCTCCATAATGATCTGGGAAGTTCAAGACCAGGAGGGAGCTTTTCCTGGATGAGCACATATGGGTGTGGAAGGGTAGCAGAGTTTTCCCAGTTTAACTTTGGTTAAAGAGGCCTCCGTGGTGCCAGGCATGACGCACTTGTAAAAACTATTGCGACTCTTTAGCCTTTGATAAATTTCATAACTTTCTGAGAAACCGAATCTTCTTTACTCCGGTTAAGTTGTGAACTGTATTTTCTTTTGTTTTGGTTAGTTTTAAGAAATACAAAGTTGCCTCTTGGAATTACCTAAAACAACAAAACTCAAATTTAGGTTAATGTAATAAATAATTGATACATAAAACTACGTAAATAGATTTACTTACGTGTACCGAAGGCATCTTCGAATAATGTATCCATATTTCTGTAAAGAAATATCTGAGAAAAAGTGGAAAAACATCTAAAGAATACTAGAAAACAGAAATGAGTAAAAAAACACAAACTAAATAAACGTCATCTTGAAATTCTTGAAAAAAGTGACAGCCTTAATTTTAGCCAATGGGGGCACCCCAACAAAATGGCGGTCTTAATTATAGCCAATGAATGGGTATCGGGGCTACCGGCCACTAAGTTTTGACCTATTCTATGGGTGATTCCAACGCCTGGCAAAACGTCATTATTTTATGAGTATGACTATGTTCCAATGTTTGCTTAAAATTCGCAAATTACTTGTAATTCGATGACTTTTGTACTAATTCCACAAGCAATTCTATTTATTTTCAAGATAGTAACGAACAATGTGTGATAAATAAAATTTAAAGGAACACACTTTGTGTTAAGTAATTATTTGCTTTTTTAGAAATTTACTAAAAAATCCAAAATAATTAGGTAAGTAGGTAATAATTTCCAGCACAGAAATGGATCGAAATAGAACTAAAAATGCATCTGAGGGTATTGCAGTAAGTACATTTAATACTTTATTAAACCACCAACTTAAGTTCATAAGTTTCCTGTAGTTGTACAGAATACAAACTCATTTAATAATAATACTGTTAATTTATCGAAGTTTTCTGCTATCAAAATAAATTATATAAACTTTTTTTTACTTCAAAAAGTTTCAAGTTTTATTACTTACACAAATTGTTTTACTTTTTAGCCGATGGGCATAACAACTATTTATGACATAGCACTGAGCAACCAGCCTGAGTCGCGCTATGAGTGCCCGGTATGTCTGAACTGGCTCCGAGACCCTGTCATTACTACCTGTGGACACAAGTTCTGTAAAAGCTGCATTACATCTTGGTTACAGTAAGTAATCTTTTGCCAACAAAGTCTCTATTGTAGGTACTTGTTCCACGTATAAAAGGATAATTAATTTTTATTTATTTATTTATTTTATTTTGGCAACAAACAGTAATTTTTTGACAAAAGTACTTAATTAATTTCTTGCTAGCTATAATAGACTTATAATGCCGATAAGGATATAGGTTTTTTAAATTTTTACTTTTTAGCATTCACAATGCAATTTGCAATTTTCCATTTTTCAAGGATATAGGTATTTGGACAATAGTTTATTCCCTGATACGTCCGGCAATTTTTTCAAATCGGCGGGTATCTGTCATGGGAATGGGGTGACGTAAGGTCAACTTGAGACATATGAAAAGGCACAAAGAATGGTGATTGGTTAAATTTAGTAATTCTTCATTTATCCAAAGATTCAAAATATCAACTCGGTTATAGATAGTAGGTACAGATAAATCTAAGTTTTTCCTTTTTGTCAAAAAAAATTTAACTCTGTCGCAATAAAAAATTCAGAAATAACTAACTAACTAACCATCTATCATTTCTTATTTACAGAAACAGTGGTCACTGTCCCATAGATAACATAAATCTAAGCATGAAGGTGGACATATTCCCAGATAATTATACCAAAAGAGAAATACAAGAACAAAGAATGTCTTGTCCTTTTGCTGATAAAGGTATGGAACATATTTTTTACAATGTATAATGTCAGGTAGTAGTGTCTACACATGTTCCTATCCAACCTCCATCGGAATGTGTGTAGCGCAGATTTGGTCTGGAGAAAACCAAATTGGAATGTGTGTAGCGCAGATTTGGTCTGGGAGCAGACCAAATCGGCTGTCATATCGGAATGTGTGTAGACACTATAACAGACAACAACTTGGTATGTTGGTGACTAATGACTACCAATATAATAATCACAGACAATAATAGAAAACCAAAGACACAAAACAAATGTTAAAGGCTTCAATAACACTAGATAATGCCTCACAAACTAAATAATAATAATAATAAAGCCCCTTTTTCCGAAAATGCTATAAATCTCTTGGTACATTTTTCTACAGTTTATTTTATTATAAGTAATATGTCTTGCAATTCGGCGTACAACGAACTAAAACAATACTGACACTGGGCCACATTGTATGGAACAGCTGATTTTTTTCGCAATGTGGCACTTGGTTAGTCCCATTGTAAAAGTTGTTAGCATTGATGAATACTTTCACCCCCTGAAGCATACTTCAGGGGGTGAAAGGAAAATGGGACATATCTCATTTTAAACAAACACCCTGTATAAGTTAGTTCTAACATAGTACCAATAGTATTATATTATCTGTGGTACCAGTACCTAACAGCTGTTGTAATCTAGTCATAAGACACCTACAATAAACCATCATTAGTTACAACACTACAAACATTTATTTTCCCATCGTCGATACAATATGTATTACAGTATTTGTTCAACTGCTCAAAAATGTTTCATTTTAGATACTTAATGTGATATTATTATTTATTTTTTCATTTAATTTTATTTATTATTTACAGGTTGTACTTTAAAAGTGACGCCGTTAGACCTAGATGCGCACATAGCATCATGTGAATACAACCATCCAGAGACTTCAAACCCAAAAGCTAATAAAATACCATGTTCGTTCCATGCGGTCGGCTGTAAAGAGATGTTTGAAAGTCAAGACGATATGAACACACATCTCAATAATAATACCCAGACCCATATGAGCGTAAGATAATCAATGTATTATTTTTGTAGCTACATACTGTATTTTTCCATAGGTTTAAGAGATTTGACTATTATAAAAGGTGTCATTTTTATACATCGTAATTTGATTATTAAACTTAAATATGTGCAAGCAAAGCGTTTGACAAAGAGTGATAGATGGACAGATATACAGACAAATATATGCTTAACCTCTGCTTTGGTGTCTATATTCTTCATACAATACATACTACGCCTTCGCTTCGGTGTGTTAATAATAAGTTCTATTACGTCGCAATAAGGTCTCTTTAGGAGCGCGGTGCGGTGAGGCGGGGAGAGGTAGCAGCCAACTCAAAGCGAACATGTAGTATCAATGTTTTTTTTTTATCATCATTTATATTTTATGATAAATAGTTAAGTGTATACTAGCAAAAGCAAGTGTATACTAAAAAATAGACATTCTAATCTAATATTATTCGTTAATAAATTTCCAGTACCTAATGAATGCATACTCGGAGATGAAGATAAACAACGACATGAACGCTAGCCTCGACCCCAAGGAGCAGGAGGCGATGGTCCTGTGGGAGCCGGACAAGGACGGCGCCGCCAACCCGCCGCCAACCATCACCAACACGAGCGGTTTAATCAGGTTTGTCATCAGCCATTTAATGTAAGTTGTACAACGATATGAACGCTAGTCTCGATCCCAAGGAGCAGGAGGCGATGGTCCTGTGGGTTTATAACATTATAACGGGTAAGTATTACCTACCTGTTATAAAAACCTTAAAAAAATCGGCTGTGTCATACAAACGTGTAATATCGAATTGGTCAAAATGTATGGAACAGCTGATATTTTTAAGCGATAGTAATCGAATCTCGCCTGAAAGCTACTTATAGGGTTCGTGGTTTTTTAATATTACATTTTTCCTATTCCAACAATTACATTGTCGTTTTCAGGGCATTATACGAAAGAGTAGTAGTTCTAGAACAGAGAAACCGCGAACAAGACATCGTAATAGCGAACATATCGAAGCAACTATCAGCATTTGCTGTCGCCAAGGTGAAGCAGAATCACGACATGCTCCTTCGCTACTGTATGGGCAATTATATATGGAAGATCGACAACTTCAAAGCGCGTTTAGACGCGATGCTCAAAGACCACTACAAGATGCTGTATAGTCCAGGGTTTTATACGTCACCTAACGGATATAGGTAAGTCATGGAAATGTCGTCCATATTGCACTAGTAATAAAGTCCGTATTCAAACCACGACATGCTGTTTCGTTACTGCATAGGTAATTAAAAAGATCGATAGCTTCAAAGCCCATTTAGACGCGATGCTCAAAGACCACTACAAAATGCAGTCCAGGGTTTAATACGTCACCAAATAGGTATAGGTAAGTTTATCATGCAAAACTCGTCCGTATTGCACTAGTAAAAGTCCGTATTCAGACCACGACATGCTGCTTCGTTACTGCATAGGTAACTATGAAGATCGACAACTTCAAAGCACATCTAGACGCGATGCTTAAATACCACTACAAGATGCTGTATAGTTCAGGGTTTTATACTTCCTAACGGATATAGGTAAGTTTATCATGGAAATCTCGTCCGTATTGCACTAGCAATAAAGTCCGTATTCAGACCACGACATGCTGCTTCGTACTGCATAGGTAACTATAAAGATCTGCAACTTCAAAGCACGTTTAGACGCGATGCTCAAAGATCACTACAAGATGTTGTATAGTCCAGGGTTTTATACGTCACCAAATGGGTATAGGTAAGTTTATCATGGAAATGTCGGCCGTATTGCATTAGTAATAAAGTCCGTATTCAAACCACGACATGCTGTTTCGTTACTATAAAGATTGACAACTTCAAAGGGCGTTTAGACGCGATGCTCAAAGATCACTACAAAATGCTGTATAGTCCAGGGTTTTATACGTCACCAAATGGGTATAGGTAAGTTTATCATGGAAATGTCGTCCGTATTGCATTAGTAATAAAATCCGTATTCAGACTACGACATGCTACTTCGTAACTACATATGTAACTATAAAGATCGACAACTTCAAAGCACGTTTAGACGCGATGCTCAAAGATCACTACAAGATGCTGTATAGTCCAGGGTTTTATAATACGTCACCCATTGGTTATAAGTAAGTTTATCATGCAAATCTCGTCCGTATTGCACTAGCAATAAAGTCCGTATTCAGACCACGACATGCTGCTTCGTAACTACATAGGTACTTCAAAGCACGTTTAGGCGCGATGCTCAAAGATCACTACAAGATGCTGTTTAGTCCTGGGTTTTATACGTCACCAAATGGGTGTAGGTAAGTTTATCATGCAAAACTCATCCGTATTGCACTAGTAATAAAGTCTGTGTTTAAACCTTGCTATGGCTAAAGTGAAGCTAAACTACGACACGCTGCTTCCTCGTTACTGTATGGGCAACTATATCTTGAAGATCGACATTTTTAAAGCGTGTTTAGACGCGATGCTGTACAGTCCAGTGTGTCTTTTAACAGTTAAACGGGATAAAGCGCTAATCATATCGCGTTTTGTTGGTCATGCATGCTAGGGTGGCAGGTTTTTATATGTCACCCGATCGATATAGGTAAGTTTATCATGGTTAAGTCTAAAAGAAAGCTCTTCTGCAATAGAAGAAATACTAATATTACTATTTCGTACTTCAATTTGACCTGTGTAAACATTAACAATGTATCATTCACAGGTTCTGCGTCCGCCTCAACATCTCCCCACAAAACCCCACCTGCTTCGCTCTCCACGTGCACCTAATGAAGACGGAATACGACGACTGTCTCGAGTGGCCCTTCAACGGTCGCATCTCCTTCGCGATGATCAACCAGTACGAACCGGAGCTCACCCAGCGCGACACCATGATGTCAAACTCTAACTTAATCGCGTTTAGGAAACCCACAGCAGAAATCTGCGTCAGAGGATTCGGGTATACGGAGTACGCGGTCGTCAGTGAGGTCGTCAAAAACGGTTTCGTCAAAGACGATAGCCTCATCGTACGCGTTAACATTAGGTGCGTATGACATGAGGAGTGATTCTTTTGTTTTTTTCTTTAGTTGATGACTTTTTGCGTATACGTTTTGCGTACACGCTTCAGCATTTGTATTTAGAGTCGACTTTCAGTATTCACTGGTTGATTAAAGGGGCAACTTTATATTTTAAAAATATATAAAATAGCGTGAAAAAAAATTATGTCCAACTCCAAGTACTCCAACCTCATCGCGTTTAGGAAACGGATTCGGGTACACGAAGTACGCGGTCGTCAGTGAGGTCGTCAAAAACGGTTTCGTCAAAGACGATAGCCTTGTCGTACGCGTAAATATTAGGTGCGTATGACATGAGGAGTGATTCTTTTGTTTTTTTCTTTAGTTGATGCGTGCATTTTTTGCGTATACGCTTCAGCATTTGTATTTAGAGTCGATTTCCATGTACAAAAGTATTCACTGGTTGATTAAACGGGCAACTTTTTATTTAAAAAATATATAAAATGGCGTGACGAAAATATGTCCAACACCAACCTCATCGCGTTTAGGAAACCCACCGCTGAAATCTGCGTCAGAGAATTCGGGTACACGGAGTATACGGTCGTCAGTGAGGTTGTCAAAAAAGATTTCGTCAAAGACGATAGCCTCGTCGTACGAGTAAACCATGAAGTTTGACTTAATACTCTGAGGTAACTGGAGCTCTCACCCTGAATAAAAAAATGTCGCCAGCAAATTTGACATTTATGTATGTAGTGGCTGTCAGCTATCTCATATGACCATACGTATTATTTTAAAGTGTAGGTGAGACGGAAGACAGCCACTGTGTTATTTGTGGTATTCAAAAAATTGTTCGTACTGCACTCTCCAGTTACCTCAGTATTAAGTCGAGCTTCATGGAGTAAACATTACAATAGGTGCGTATGACATGAGGAGTGATTCGTTTGTTTTTTTCTTTAGTTGATGACTTTTTGCGTATACGCTTCAGCATTTTGTATTTAGAGTCGATTTCCATGTACAAAAGTATTCACTGGTTGATTAAAAGGGCATCTTTATATTTCAAATATATATAAAATAGCGTGACGAAAATATGTCCAACCAGGGGCGTGCATACCATATAGGCAATTAGGCTGTGCCTACCTCATTAAAAACCTAAATAACATGCTACTAATTTTCCACTAATTTAATTATATACTTAAAGTTAATTTAGTTTAATATGGTTCAGATATTCTATAATAAAACGTCTATTCAACACCTCACCCAATAAGTTTTTCCTCGCTAAATACTAAATACTTAGGTACCTAACTCTAAGGTAGGCAGACTCCGAATCGCCTATTCGATGCAAGCAGCCTTTCATCACTACATAGTATAAAACAAAGTCGCTTTCTCTTTCCCTATGTCCCTTTGTATGCTTAAATCTTTGAAACTACGCAACGGATTTTGATGCGATTTTTTTTAATGGATAGAGTGATTCAAGAGGAAGGTTTATATGTACTTTTTATCCCGATATTCCCACGGGAACGGGAACCACGCGGGTGAAACCGCGGGCGGCCGCTAGTACAACATAAATTAGAAAAAGTACTGGTCAAGGTAATACAACCGCGTATAATGTTTACCGAAAATGTGCGTCGTCCTAAGGACATGCATATGTTCTCAATTTAACCGGGTTAGGTAGTTGAGCTTACTTAGACGAACTGTCGCGAAATGAACCGATGATTTCCGACCCGTCTCTTTCTAGTTCCGCGCGCTGCAGTGCGTGTACGTTCAACGAGTTTCAACCTTATTGCGCTGATTTTAAGAGTGATTGTTAACCGCCCGCACCCGTGATTGAGTTATAGAATTATTAATAATTACGGATGTAATTTGCAACAACGAAAGTTCCTGCCATTTTGTTTTTAGTTCGTTTTTGTCTTCTTGGCATCACACGCGCGCGAGACCTAATTAGATAATTACTGTTGAGTGATCGAGTGTTTGTACTGTGATAAAAAGAAATTGCTGTGTGTGTTTGTGCTTAATATAGGTAATCAATAATTAAAATATAATGGAGAAATTAGAATGTGCCGATTGTCCGGATTCGATTTGCTTACAGAAATTACGTACGTATCCTTTCGCACAGTTTTCGTTCATAGATAAAACAAAAATTGTTTCATTCAATAGACCTATGCCAAATATTAGTTTAACTCAACAGAAAGGTAAAAATTTCAGACATTTTAATACCAAATATTACGACAGTTATACTTGGTTAGCTGGTTGCCGCCATACGAATTTATTATTTTGCTTTCCGTGTCTTTTATTTTCTACAGCGAAGACTGTGTTTATTTCTAAATTTTATTTAATGTAGTTAAATTTTAATACCTCTCAATATGTGTGTTATTACTCGTTTATTAATTAATTAAACCCGGTATTCGTGATCGTGATTCGTGAGTGATGTGAAGTGACATAAAACAAATACAACGGCTTTTCTAAAAGCCACTACGGCTATCGCTCAAATGACATGTGTGATTCTTTACGAGTCATGTTACCTATATTCATGCATTTTTGAGATATCTGTGGTGGTTAAAAATTCGCTCCACCGCACACGACCGCCAGGTGCCAAAGGATAAGAGCAGAGCAAGTTCACTAGGAAGTAAGTTCACATAACATACAGAACATTAGTTACAGTCTGAAGAAAGCGGGACAATATATGGTAAGCGAATTTATATCCAACATAGCCTTCCGCTCGCGACTTTGTCCGCGTCACGTCGCCGTCGCTCGGCCTAAATGTTACGAATTTTAAAATGATCAGTGCAACTACCACTAGTTAGATCTACAGTGCCTACTGCGCTGGAAAACTGATGCACGCCCCTGTGTCCAACTCCAACCTAATCGCGTTTAAGAGACCAAACGCAGAAAGTTAGTGGATTCGGGTACGCGGTCGTCAGTGAGGATGTCAAAAAAGGTTTCGTCAAAAACGTATGACAAGTATTTTTTTTATTTTATTGACGCCCTTTTTGCTGCATTTGTGTTTAAAGTTTCGATTTTCATGCTCAAAAGTGTTCGTTGCATGATGAACAGGGCAACCGTATGCATTAAAATAGTAAGATAGAGCATTTACTATATCATTATCATAGTTATCGAGAAGTTTAATATTGTATTGGAGGATCTGCAACGTATCACATTGATATTACCGAATTAATCTCAATAAGATCTGTTACTAAGTTTATCTTTAGCCCCACAAAACAACCGAGACGATAGGTGCGATTGTATGAATCAAGATCTACCTCATATTCCACAGCTTCAAGTTTTTAAAGATCTTAAGAATCATTTTACACAGGTTATTTCGTGTAAACAAGTATTTATTTTACATAAACTTTCTTGTTGAACAACAAAATAATATCTTTGCTGTTTTAAATTGTAGTCACGCACGAGCAATAATATGTATACAACATGGAACTATGTCATATTACAGTATGGAATGACTGCCACTAAGGCACTGATAGCTTTGTATCGGAAAGCTTCACTGTAACAAAGTTCTATTTTGTTTACATATTATTTTTCGTGACTGTATGCAATACTTTGTTCATTCACTTTGAGCTTTATAAGTACATAGTTCTACCGAGTCAGAATATTATGTTACGGTTGTACATACAGAATCAGTAATTTAATATCTACATTGATTATATGCGTCATAAGAACGATCAAATTAGATAAAAAAATTAATCTAATTTTGTTCATCATCAAAGATTGCCGTACCATTCCGCTCCATTCCATTCGTATTATAAGTAACATTTATCTAAGTAACGTAATTTAAAATACATGTTAGTCAATATTATATTATCCGTCCTTTGAATTTGGTTAGTGCTAAAATATTTGTAAGTTTTATAAAAGACTATCTTTTATACGAAGATATTAAAGTAAGAGTTAAATATCATTTGTGAATTATCCGTCCTTGTATTAAGTGTAATAGTTATCAATTTCTATGTTGTACTATGAGATTATTATAAGAATAGGATAGGGACACCGCCATGTTGTGACGTCAAGCTGTCAAAGTGCTGTCAAACTAACTTCACTTCACTTCAGTATGGTGTGCAAAAGAAGAAATTTATCGTGAATCAGGGTGCTGATCATGTCATAGCTTATGATAAACAATGATGTTCGTGCAAACCAAAACATGAATAATTTGCAGATAAATACAAATCATTAACTTAATTTTTTCGAAAAGTATAGGACTCATGAAAGTATGCTTTTACGAAAATGATCAGGTAATTTGAATCTCAATCGAATTAAAATTTTGGGATATTTAACTGAAACCATTTTTTCATACATTGTTCTGCGGGGTACTTTAATACTATGCTTCAATAACACAGCATAAATTGAATTTTGATTCTATTTACTGGATTAAGTAGGTATTTTAATAAAACAGGAATTCAAGTTATGAAAATAATTTAATAATCAACTTTACAATCAAATTGGTAAATTGGGGGTCTAGTGAAAAATTGTATTGGTTTATCATGGTTAAAGGATTGGTCAGCTAGATTCTGCACGTTGATTTAAAAAAATAAAAAACTCGTTTTGAAAATGGCAATACCCAAACCACCTTCTGCCAAAATAAAAAAATATATTTTTATTTTGTATGCACTTTCTTGCGAACTGTACCTTTTCAGAGTGAAGTTTGTCAACAACCCGTCCTATTCTTATAATAATCGCATAGTATTTAAAGTAGGTACAGTAAACGGCGTTAAAAATTCTCATCGAGCAAACCAGTTAGAAAATTGGTTTCTATTTTCTTCGTACAGCGTCACTGTCTTTGTTAGTTTAACACATTGTGACGCGTTTTCGCTTTCATCAATAGTAAAGTACGGTCGCGGAGCACGAAGAATCTCGTACAGTGACCTCTTATTATCTATCCCTGTCGCTCCCGCGTAATGACAGTGCGTCACGCTCGCACAGATGCGATGAGGAATATGTGCGAGCGTGACGCATTATATTTACGTAGGAGCACAAGGACAGGTTACAGCTGGTGACCGTGCATTAGTTCTCCACTTGACAGACAGAAATTTCCATGTTAAAAGGTGGTAAATATGTACCAGTCTGACTATACATCAGCAATTCTGTCTGCCAGGCATAACTGCCGGGCAGAAACGTGTGTGTATGCTTACCTTCTCGATGTGCACTATTTATCGCCGGGTTCGCTGATTACCTACTAATTTCACTTTATAGTAGGTAGTAGTATATTATTTTAATTAGCAAATGCATTTTCTTATACATTCATTTTTAGTTATCTATGTATCGCGTTATTGTCAAACGACAACCATGATAACTGACCCTACGTCAGGATAAAGTATCAAAACTTTGTTGTAACTTAAAATATTTGTTATTGTTTTTACTTTTAATACTAAAAAATCTATTTATATTCTGAATTATTTTCTTATTAAAACTATTTACAGGAAATTAATATTTTATCGTTGTTTTATTTAAATAACTACCTTTATTTTGAGACATAATAATTAACATTTTAACAAAATTTAATCTCATTACAATAATAAGGAAATCAGAAATAAAACTCGTTTTATTATTATTCAATAATAATATATTGGTAATGAATGCCTTATTATCAACTTAAATGTAATCTTAATAAAATATAGGAATTTAGTTTACACATATTGTATAAATATACACTTAACAAATATAAATTTAAGACAAAGGCTAGCGATTAACGTTTATCCTTATCACATCCAACCATCACATTAATATTCTTATATCCCGACATATATAAATTTTGCTGACTACGTACCTCGTTATGGCTTATGTTATCATTTAATATCTTAAAAACGACCTTAATGTTCTCTTACAAAAGTCTTACAAAACGCTTCCTAATATCCTCATTGTGGTATGTACTCTTCATATTAAATTATTAATTCAAAGGGTGAGCAGACGGCTATATTTTCATTAAATCGGCCATTTTTAAATGTTACTTAATATAATCATAATCAGCCATTTCAAAATGTTACTAAATACTTCCTTATCCTTTGAGAGAGGTTTTTAGGCTCAACGCGCACTGGCGCAGAAACGAAGCGTCAATCTGAAATTTAACATAGCAAATTTATCCTTATCTCTACAACGGATACGGCTCATATTTCTTCTATGACAAAAAAAACGCGGAGAAATATGTGCATTACGTTGTTGAGACAAGGGTGAATTGGCTATGCGAAATTTCAGATTGACGCTTCGACTCTGCGCCAATCTCAGTTGAGTTGAGCCTTAGTGTATGGCCAGAGTGGGAACGGGGCGGGGAGCGGGGTGGGCGTATTGTGCATAAGTTGGTGCGTCACATTGACTTATTAGATATTGTCTGTCGCGAGCGCGTAGTGAATGCACAATTCGCCCGCAACGCTCCCCGCCCCGCTCCCACTCTGTTTGTAAGTACACTTATGCTAAGCAATGGGCGTCTTACGGCCTATGATGATGATGACGATAAGTCCCTAATCAATTTACTATATGGAAGGCCTGTGCTTAAGGCTCAACAGTGGGGACATTTAAAATGGCTGATAACTGATAATTATTTTACTTGATTCGATTTTATCTGGAGTTATGGCAATGGCAATCGTTTTTTTGAATAAAATAAGGGGAATCACGTCTTATATTCAGTAGTGTGAGAATTATTATAATTCGACTAAAAACAGTGTTCTACAGGCCAATGGAGTACCTAATATCAAAATCATCAGACATTTTTAACCTTTAAGATTGTTGAATGTTGTTTATAAATGATTTGGTCAACCAAATAATTTTAAGAGACAAAAAGCACTTCTTATGTATCAATATAATTTATCTAATACATTACATCACATCACACATTAAAGTTTTCAATCACTTAACAAAATAGTTATAACATTAGATTGCGTAAAGCCTTAGCCTATACACACAGCGCATTTATTATAACATTTTACCCGCGTGGTACCCGTTCCCGTGGGAATATCGGGATAAAATATAGCCTATGTCACTCGGGAAGAATGTAGCTTTCTAATGGTGAAAGAATTATCTAAATCGGTCCAGTAGTTTCGGAGCTTATTCGATGCGATTGATTGTTTGTTTACAAACAATGAATATCAGGAATGTGAAATGCGAAATAAAACTTTATTCTTATTTATTAGTATCTCTATATATCGGCCTGCATATGTATTAATTATAAAAGCCAGGTATCCCTTTATCGATTCTTAATAAAATCAAACATCGTAAGATTATTGTACCTATTGTGGACAGTTACGGATATAATATATGCGCTGTGTTCAAGTAGTTTTGGTAAAAAACGTGAGAAAGCCCGACTCTCTGTTCCATAGCTTTACTTTTGCTCATAGGAGATAATTCAATAAACTAACATAAATGGAACGCCAAATCTTTGCTTATAAAATAAAATAATTATGTAATGGAACAAATACCAACAATAAATCTAATTAAATATAAGTATACTTGTTACATGTTACCTAAACGGTTACAACGGATTTTTTACACATGCGAGCGTAGTCGAAACATGTACGGAATTATGAAAAAAAAGAATTATGTTAAAATGGTTATAATAACCTAGTTTTAATTGGAGGATAATTTTGTATTCAGCTTCTTTTATCAGTATCAGAAACGTTCTTACAAACAAACCATCTAATTTTAAAGGTTTATACATAAAAATTACATGTTCTTTGTAAACTTTATCAGTAGGTAATTTAATTTTACTTTGGCAATTATAAGTCCAGTCGGTGGTACCAAATTAGAATTTTTCAGTCTAGAGATTTGGGGAGGTGCGCTGAAAAAATGTGTGGAATTTATTTTGTTTATAAGGTTTTTGTGACAGAGTGACACGAACAGATGAACATGGCTACCAAATATCTCTTTTTAATTATTTGGTATTTTCATAAATTCTGTTCGCATTATGATCTTTATCAGTTAGAAGTTACGGTTGAATTTAAAACGAGTTTTCTGTAAGCTGGCAAGTTTAACATTCTTTCTTAGTTTTCAAGATCAAGATTCTGTTTCGTGCTATTGTTGTGAACTAGAACGTACTAAACTAGAGACGAGTTCAGAGTGAACACATGGTCTCTGTACTACATGGTATACAAAATTGAACCGTTTTCTCTGCGTAATAAAGATCATATCGTGGAACCGCCCCAACAAAGTTTGTTTTCTGCAGTCACTTTTATACGTTAATACTGTGCTTTTATAATTCATGGTGAAGCTTGTTTAAATATGAGCAGCATAAACCTTTATTGTCCATATAAAAATTACGTTAATACTACACCTATAACTACAAAATATAATCACCCTATGATACTTGTAACAAATATAAAATAAGCCACTTAAATAATGAGATAAGTACTTACTTCAGTACTCTACCGATTACTACACTCGTTTCGTTTCGTATAAATAAAAATTTTAATGTAATATAAATACTACAATTACAATTACTTACAAAATTAGCTCCTACATACTCGGCAGACAGTGATTTTGACACTTTTATATTTTTTCTTAATATTTTTTTATCACGTCTTTATAAATAAATAAGCATTCATCTTCTAGTCCACAAAAAATAAAGGAATTAACTAAGGAAGACTCGACGGAAGTCACTCTATCTTTCCTTGTTGTCAATGGTTCTATTTTCCGCGAGACTGGAATGTTTAATATAAATTAAAAAGAACTATACCATCAATTTAAAGCATATAATTTGACGATGTGGTATCGAATTATGTTTTTTAACGAGGGAATTTGTTATACGAAAATGTAATTTTTCCGTTTTCGAAACTTAACTTAATATCTATAATTTCTACTATATATCACAGTTACGGTAAACAAATGCATAAAATTCATTGCAATGTGATGGTATTTCATTATTATAATTGCTGCATAAACAACTCATAAATGTAGGAGTTCCAAAAACCAAGTAATTAACTACGAATAACCGTCTTGATCGGGTAAAACAATCGTATGTCAGACATCGTCAAAATTAGATAATCCAACGTGCAATCATAAGGGTCAGGCCGTAGATTTTGCCACATTCGAGGGTACAAAAGTCTCCGCCTCATATAATTTTAAATATAGTACTCTTAGAAATGTATCAATCTTATCATCTTGTTTCCTAAGAAATAGCAAACCAAGGCAGATATAGATATTTGGATAAGTTTACATATTTGGAAAACTATTTGACATTTCCTTCCCAAAAGTGACGGATTTTTTATAAAAACCGCGAATCCGCAGTGGTAGGTGTACAGCTTAAACATCGATAAAATTATCATTTTTTAACTTATTGATGAGCTGTTTGATTTGACGTTATAAAATAATAATAAGGTTGCCATTCCTTTAATATCTTTGCGTCTTTCCTAAGAAAAAAGATAAATTTTCGGCAATAAGATTTTTTTTTTGAAAAACCATTTCTTTGCGCTACTTATATTGCGCAACCATTTTCACCCATTTTATGGTTTTAAAACATTTATTAAGATTTTGTTTGAGTGCTGGCATCACCAAAGTATCATATTCTATGGTCAATGCAGCGTTGACGACCATATTTTTTGACATTTCGGTGTCAACTCCGATCAAAGTGAAAAGTGTCGCCTACTTTGCAGAGTGCATTTTTTGAGATTTCAAGGTAAGCTTTTGATTAAAACTTATAATTGTTGTTGCGCATGGTTTAATTAGATGTGTGTGATCTGTATATGTTAAACTAGCCTTGTTAAATAGTATATTTTAAGAGTTATAATCGATTTCATTTGCGCCTCGGTTCCGCAAAACTGTCTTTATGTCACTTTGCGATACCGGTTGCGTAGAAATTGCGCCACTTATTTTACGCTATTGAATAATAGTGCATGCACACAAGGTTTTCAAGTTTTTTATTATTTTGAAATTACTTTTAGCTGTAATTCCGCTAAAAAACATGACTAGCATTACTATTAATTGATTTGTTAGATTTTATTAATATTCTATAAGTACAGGGTGTTCGGCAGAACGTTAAACATACGAAAATAGGGGTAAGTGCGGTGGTCTGCTACCTAACCAGCCTCAAAGATTTTACCTAGTTCCAAAGTTTTTTTATTTTGTATTTTATAAGTTTTGGAATTTCGACACTTTCATACTAACTTTTAAACCCATGTAACTTTTTTTTTATTGACAGATCTATTTTTTTTTAATTTTTGGCATCCTAATGGTTGGCAGGTCCTTTTAAAAGTGATACTTCAAGCAGGTTGTTGCTAGAGTCAAAGTAATGGACTCTCAAACATTGAAAAGAGTTGAAATAAATTTTAAAGTTGTATTATATTTATATAATTAATAATGAATAATACCAAATACCTCCATCTAACAAATTAAATGTATTTTTTTTTGTAAACTGAACAAATCATACATAGGTACTTACTAGTTTTGTCATCCTGTTTAACTTTTCATTGTGCGCAATATATAAAAAAGAATTACTCATAGGTACATTATTGTTAATTATTAATAAAACATACTTACATACCAACATCGTGTTTCTTTTTCTAGTTTGATGCAATACCTCTTGTTAGTACATGTTTGTTAAATAAAATCACATTAATGTACGTGCTCCTTAATAATTTTGCGCTACCATTTTGCACCACTTTGTGCGACCGACTCGTAGAAAATTTTGCGTCACCATTGCGCTATTTGTGGCAAAATCTACGGCCTGACCCATAAATCTTCAGAAAAGTGGACGTTAATGTTATTATTAATAACATTAACGTCTGATGTGGATACTTTGATCAACAAGAACACCTAGGTCGTGTGAATAACATTGGTTAAGTTTGACTGGCATTAGATTGAGGTAGAGTGCGCGTCTGATAAGTCTGCGCGCGGTCGAAATCGAATACTTATCTTTTCCATAACGAAAAAAAATACTGTTACTAGCGCCCAAAACGCCCCAGTCGCGCGCAGAGTAATCTGACACGCAATCTACAGTCAGCGTGAACTACATAGCTGAAGTGCAGTCATTATTTATAATTACAAACAGTATCAAAACATTTAACGATATCAAGAGATTGGCCTAACGCTTTATAGCGTTGAAGGAATTTAAACTATTTAATTATTGACGTATGCATTGGTTGTATCCAAATATTTAACACTGACTTTACTACCGCCATAAATATTGACTAAAAATGCTTAACCACATTTACTTACATTCATTTCAATAATAAATTACAAAAGAACATTTCAGAATTAAGATAATACACACATAATTTAGGAAAGTACAAAGTTAAGGTATCAATAAGTGGATATGACAAAACTATTTATGTTTATCTTAAATGGTTCATTTTAAAACAATTAAGCTACGAGTTTTTAGATTAAATGCAACTATTAAAGTCACATATATATTTAAAAGTAAATGCGTTAATAATTGTTTGTGACAGTAGTAACTTCATTGTTTGGTGCAGTGCTTAGTGAGTTTCTATTGGCACAAACCATTATCAACAAATACGACAAGACATAGAAGTAATTTTATTACAATTGGTACAAAAAATATATTCGTCTGTTTTGTCTTTTGCTACGAACACAGATTATTCAAATTCTATTCCGGCTTCTTTAACTTGAACCCTCCGGTATATAGTTACATTAGAACCAACTATTTCGGTAAGGATTATGAATAATTTAAGATTTTTCCCGCTAAAGACTTTCAATTTTGAAGAATTTTTTTGGAAATATAACCCTTTTTTGCATTGGGTTGTATTTCATCTCAATAATCAACTGATCTGGGTATATATTTTTCCCAAAAACACTTCAGAATTTAATTTCCATCTTACTATTCATCACGTTTAGACACTTTTGTGCTATTTGGTTGAAGTTGAGGATAAAGACTATTTCTACCTGGCACCTAACAAACCTCAAACTATGGATGGATTGCATCATTGCACATAATTTTAATTTAATTCAGTATAAATTCGACGCGTGTTATTAGTCATATAATAAATAGCTATTTTTTTAGTCATAAACCATTCAAATATGAACTAAATTCGTACACCTATAAATTCACTTTACATTGACATCAGACAGCGCACTATAAGCTATTTGCTACGGTGCTGACAACGTGAAGCGATGATTTTAGGCCCATATTTGAATGTTTAATATTATTCAAAGATTTTGGCTTAATAATAATTCTTCATCGAAACAATTATTTCGCGTACCAATAAAAAATAGTTCACCATCCATGAATGAATATAAAAAGCGCAGATAAAGAAACAATATGGAAATGGCGGCCAGCCGGTCATGCTATCTCGCTCACACATACCGTCATGCTGCATGTAGAGCACGTGGGTGAGTCATGCTATCGCGCTCACACTTAATGCTTGGCCGCCATTTACAGATTGTTTATTTAACCGCGCGAGTTATAACATTACATCGGCGCCAGGCCGTACCTAATACTAGTAATGATGGACAAACTTGTGAGAGTCCCCTGGGAAGTGCACCACGAAGTCTCCGCTGTAGCTAGGGGAGGGGGAGGGGGAAGAGGAGGAAGGCGACGCGGGAGGGGTGGGGGAGGGCGGGTCCAGCGACGCGCGCGACGCTGAGCTGAGGCTGCTCGAACTAAGCTCCTCAGTTTCGCCAGCGAAGCGCGCGCTATTAGACGACGCTGCAACAAATGTTATGTAGCGTTGGTTAGTTGAGTATTTAACAATTTATTGATGGAAAGGGTAATAATTTCCATTCGGTGTCTCTAGAACTAGGTAATTAAATTAGATTGACGTAGCATAGAATAACTTTTTACTTTAAAATAATCATCTCATCCATTCAAACTTGTACCTAGAAGTTTTATCCGTCGAGGGTAAAAGAAAAGAGATTCATAATAGTCAGAAGTTTTGTTATAATTACGAATTTAATTTATTGCAAACATTGATTTACTTAGTTACCACAATAAGATTTCAACAGACATTTCTCAACAGATTTCGAACTTTAGTTTCAAATTCAACAAATTTTGACTCCATTGTTAGAATGGAAGGAAGGGACATTGAAAATATTTACCTAGAAAGTAATCATAAATCATTTAATTTAATCATCATCATTTAATCATTAGGGTAGAAACACCAAAGAGTAAGCGCTGGCAAAGAGTACGCAGTGCGTTTAGTCTTAAGCGACAAGGATCATTTAGCACTTGGATAACATTGACAAGAACGCTAGTTGACTGATTGAATAGCTAGAGGACAGTTAGTTCCCATTTCGACCGCGTGTCAAAAGATCCTTGTCGCACATTAAAACTACTAAACACACTGCGTACTCTTTAGTAGCGCGTACTTTTTGGTGTCTCTACTTTAATGTAAATTGGATTTATTCATTCATATTCGTCATTATAAATAATAGTAAAGCTGTTTTGGGCTCTCAAAAGGTAAGAAATAAAATTCAGAGATGGTTTTTGAATTTTCATTTTTATTATTTTTTCTTTATGATTTTAAACACTCCATAACATTATCAACAAAACCGTACTGAGACAAGGCAGCCGATTTTCAAATTGAATATTAAATTTTGATACACGCAAAGATCTAATACATTAAATTCGATAGCATCATTGTTTTCTAAAAAGGTCTTTTGAAGACAGATCTGTAATACATTTTATACATATTTTTTGGTCGAATAAGACTCTTTTAATGACGACAATAACAAACGTATCGAATATATCTTACAAATAAAATTGTACTTGATTAAAATTATGAAATTCGAGAAACTATAGTATTACAAATAAATCCATCTCTAAAATGTTTCGTGCTAAATATTGATTGATGATGGTAATATTTTGAAAACAAAATTATCTATCTTCAAAACACCTAAACACGAAAACATTAGTTAAATTCTAAGCTTCCGTTTTATTAGGTACAATTTTTATATTATGATAACATGTATAGCCAAAACTCTACCCATTAAGCATACAATTTGTATGACGAAAGAGATCCATAAATTTATACTAACGATACAATTTTAGTCAGTTAAATGTAATTTGTTCGACAAATAATGTTTCCATAAGTATTCAACAAACGATATAATACTAGAATTTAATGCCAGCTAAAAAACTGTATTTTCACCAAACTCTAAGTAAAATCGACTTATTGCCAGAAGCGAATATCGAACAAATTCATTTAATTCGGGAGCCCGCTTTAAGGCCGATAGTTTAACATTATTCATTAAGTATCTTGAATGAAATTCAGTACAATAACTGAAAATGGCTTTAAAAGATCAATCAATTAAAAATAACTAAAGGATCGTTGTATCTGGATGATATTCTCATCACGCCGCCGCCGTAACATTATGTATCAAACTTACATATATATAATAAATAACAAATGGCGTTAGTGTGGCTGTTCTGTAGGTGAACAGTGATGCAGCTTGCGAAACAACATGATACAACTCACTCAACACAACAAAAAGATATTGTACATACTGTCTAATATTTCAGAAAATCAAAATTATTTGATCATTTAAATCAATTACAATAATGCTCCTGTAAATATACATAAATTGTACTTTGGACGAGAGATCAACACAACTAAATCGATCTTCAGACCTTAGTCATAGAGTTCCGATTTGATAACATAATTTTTTAACGAAAACAAGCACCGTTACATTAACTTTGGCTGAGCTACGTGACCTACATGTTACAGTTAAAATACATTCTCAGTCAAAAGCATGAATCAGATTGATAGGGCCGTTATGAATCTAGTTTCAACTTATTTGTTTTTATTTAACGATAGACAAAATGTTATAAAGTAGTTAGTTCAGTTAACCACATTCTAGCAAATAATTGATAGCTTACGTTCGAAATTTTATTGATTGGAGAAATTTATAAGTTAAAAAACAATCTGTCGTGCTGTTGTATACATCTGACTGAAAATAAATTTTAGTGTAACATATATATATATATATATGCCTTGGCCAAACTTTTCACCAAATCCTGGATCCGCTTACTTACTTAACCTGCTTACTACTCAAACTACCGAATTTCTGTAGTTACGACTGATTGTATACAGGGTTAATTTTTGAACACCATCCAAATTTTTAAGCTCGTCTCAGAATCTGTAAGTGAACATCTTTCTCCTAGAAACATGGGTCGAAATATGACATAAAATTTTTGACTCTTCATTCAAATCAGACTGATTACGCGATCGATTTAGTATGGGAAGTACAAAAACTTTTTATACTTACCGATTCTGAGACGAGCTTAAAAATTTGGATGGTGTTCAAAAATTAACCCTTTATAGTTGTTTTTGGTCCAAATGTCCAACCGAGAAAACTGCTATAGCTGTAAGTATACAATCTGATAAAAATGCTTACCAACAACAGATAACGCGACGCAAAGGCATACTGTGTAACTACACAGCACATAGACAAATTTTTAATAGACTGCCTAGCTTTGGGACGACTCGTTAACAGTTGACGATTTGCACCTTTACACAATGATAAATTATTATGAAGCTGTATAACATGGTATCTTGGTTTTGTTATAGAATTTGGAAAGTTAATGGTTAGTTTTCTGTGCTACTTTATATACACATACAATTTTAAAAGGAAAACATTGCTATTAATAGAAATATTAGTAACAAAATTTTTATAACCACTGCATTTTAATTTAGACACTTATTTTAACATATTATGCAGTTTGAACACATTGTGCTTTTATTTCCTTACACGTTTAACTATCTACATGTTTTTTTTTACTGGCAATGATATTGCATATTGCGATCCGATCATTTTTATTTATTGCCAATTTTAATAAGAACATCATTTAGCTGTTTTAAAAATATCTTTCATTTGTATGGTCGGTAATGACGATGAAAGTACATAATTATTGACTTTGACGAGATGCGAGACTACAAAAAAAAAACATGATCATTAATAATTACTAAAAATTACATTACTTACAAATAGTTTTACTAAGTTATGTATCTGCCACCATAACATCATTACTTAAATTATGCACCGAAACAATAGCGGGTACAAGATGTAAATTATATAAAAAATAATAAATATTTGTCATGGTATAACAAATTAAGACTAATTCCAACTTTAAAATAATACTCGTCAATAAAAATTATCATAATATTATTTGTACAAAAGACAGCCGCAGATTAGAAAGGTATTTTATACCGATAAATATGGTATGCAAACATTCACATTTATAATAGAATTATTTAACATAATACTGTGGTTTTGTAGAAGGAAAAAATAGCCACAATAAGTTGATAGACCAATTCTATAAATTTCAATTAGTCGATACTGAAATACTCCGTTTTTATTGTAGAGAAAGGCTGGATACTACACTAATGGGTGATTATACAGAGTGGAAAGAAGATTTCGAACCGGCTAAAATTATAAAAAACAACATCCTGTAGTTTTATCGCAATAATCGATGAGATCGTTCATAAGGATCAAATCACTCTTACAAACATGATAATTTAAATGAAAGGAAAACAATAAAAGATGATGGATTCGATGTCGAGTCAATGTTGTATTTTTCTGTAAAAATGCTGTTTTTTATTTTCAAAATATATTAATGCAGTTGAATCTTTTTAAAAAACAAATCAATGTTTCTTTTTAGTAAAATAAGCTAAGTAAAGGATTTAAGGCAGTTTCCCCCCAGGGCCCATATATTTTTTCCACCCTGTATAGAAACATATTGGTTTATCACTATGTATCAAGTTTCTTAAATGGATTTTGGACTCAACACCATCACCTACGTTTTATCGCAACAAGCCATACCTATATGAGTGACCCGTTGGAGTAAAGTATTCTTTTTTCATCAAGTAACATACAATATTATGTTCTTATAATAATTAGAGTAATCGGTAAGGCTATCATGTTAGTATTGACAATCAATTATAGAAACTTGATACATTTGAGTAACCTGATGTGCCTATACTTCGTTACACTATACTTTTGCTTAGGAAGCAGAATAAATAGTGAATTTCTAACTTAAGAACGGAAAATGCCAATCAGCAAACCTATTAATGTTACACGATTATATTCATTATCAATTTGGCGAAATCATTTTAAAAATGTAGGACAGGAAATCTCGATTGTTTATATTTAAATAACATCCATAGCTATTAATGTCTTCTATAAATATTTTGCAAAAGTGGCTACTACATAATTAACATGAACAATTTTATAGTAGTATTTTCAACAGTATTAATTTGTATCTTATACTACCAGAAAAATAAAAACTTCACCATTTTGCGGAAATGTGACGAACTAAATTTTTCCATACAATTTGACATTTGCAACAATCAAGAGGCGAAAGTGGCGCCACAAGCTAGGTTTTTTATTTTTCTGGTCAGGTTTTTACATAGGTTTGTAGGAAAATCATTTAGCATTGTATTTCAATTATAAATCTTTATAACTTTCATCTGCACTCACGCGCATAGATTATGCTGCACAAAGTGAATCATCATTGATTCATAAGTTTGAGTTATAAACCTATTTTAATTGGAGTCACCAAACCTATGTATTAGTACAGTGAATGTACGAAGCAGATACTTATTACTTAAAACAGAGATTCTTTATGCTATTGAGTCGGTAGTGAAATAAATAAAATATATTAACTGTAAATTAGCTAGCACGATCACATGTGAGGTATTGTAATTCAATCTTACTGGCCATGCGTTCGCGTCGGTTGTTTCAAACGTGAATATTTTTTTGGCCATTGAGGATATCATCACTAAAACTAATGTCGGTTTGTTCAGGTATTTTGGAAAGAAATATGTTTGTGTATCACAATTTTTTTTTTTGTGTTGGCAAACATGGCGACCGCCTGCTATGTTGGCGTTTATTTACTGTTGATTAACATGTATTTTTTATTCTACATTTGAACAAATTCGATTGTCTTGACACTAAGTAAAGTGCGACAAATATTTGGATATGTTTTAATAGTTCAAACTACTTTTAATAATGGTTACAATATTTCAGTTAACGCAATTAATATTTAATGTCAAGACTAACTAACACATAAAAACATTATATTTCCTTATACAAACTGTTTTTTTTTTCTTTTGCGAGATATCTTATTATTGGTAATAGTCACCTAAACTTACTTAAATAATCTATTTTTATTTCCTTTTTATATACCCAAACAAACTGACTATATTATATACTTCAGCTAAAATATAAGTACATACTAGAAAGAACTTGATATAGAAAATAGTTAAATTTTTAATGGAGCGATACTTCACTTGTCATAATTAGTTCAAGCATCTTCCTACTAATATTATAAATGTGAAAGTTTAGATGTTTGGATGTTTGTATGTTTGTTACTCAATCACGCCAAAACGGCTAGACGGATTTGGCTGAAATTTGGAACACAGATACTTTGTAGCCTGGAGAGGAACATAGGCTTATTATCCTGGAAAAATATCACATTCCCGCGGGATAACGTCGTGAAGTCCACGCGGGCGAAGCCGCGGGCGGAAAGCTTGTGTTTCTATAATATTAGAACCGGTCGGTCCCTAGAATAACAAGTATTCTTGATCGTTACAAACAGTATACAGTCTATGGAATATCCATACATGTGCAAATAATATATAATAAAAATATTATTACACATAAAGTAATCATGCTAGAGGTAATGAGATAAATACTCTAATGTCAGACATGAAATATCAATATCGTCGTTTGGTTATCTGTTATGATATTCAAAAATTCAAGTGAATATCAAAATTTTAACTATTTGGGCACTTGTCCCTCCGCCGACGATGAAGAAGCGAGAGAGCAGGAAGCGAGTAGAGCTAGAAACTAGAAACGATTTGGCGAGCAGCGGGAAGCGAGTGTGTTGTTCCGATAGTTTTGTCGCTGGGTCCATACTGTAGAGAAATGACCGCTGGTTGGTCTCTTGGCGTGAGTTCTGACCGCCAAGCGAGCATCGCTGAGCTAGTTTTATATTTGATCTTTGATAGTTCTTGTCGCTGCGACAAACAAGTGGAGAGAGATTTCGCGCTGGGCAATGTGAACAGCCAACGGTCAACTATTAATACAGGATAATTTTTTTATCAGTGCACAATTTTTTAGGATCGACTCAGAATCGATAAGTGAACAACTTTCTCCTAGAAACATGGGTCGAAATACGACAAAAATTTTTGGACTTCCCATACTAATTCGATCACGTGATCAGTCCGATTTGTATGGAAGGTCAAAAAAAATTTGTTATATTTCGACCTATGTTTCTAGGAGAAAGTTGTTCACCTACCGATTCTGAGTCGATCCTAACAATTTGTGCACTGATAAAAAAATTATCCTGTATATGTCTTTTTAATTGACACGGGATCTATATCTATTGTTCGTTTATTGTGCGAGAAAATAGTTGATAGCTAATCGCTTGACTGCCGACGCGGTGGTACAAGTGCCTTGTGAATGTTGGTTTTAATACCTCAACATCTATTGTCATGCCATCTACAGCCTGCGATATAAGGTGTCTGTGAAGTTAGTCGGACTCAAACCTCCCCTGCACAACGTTTTGCACCTACCTTTACAGACACCAAATTTAAATAAAATGTAAATAAAGTATGGAAACATCGCTCCCATAAAAATTTAACCAATATATCTTTTTGTTATTTTACTTGCTTTTTATATTTTTATTTTCTTTTTCATTTATTTTGACAGCTGTTTAAAAACTTGTTGGCAAAATAAGAATCATATCTTTTGCCTATACAAACTCATAATAGGATCAAAAAATCTTCTTATAATTTTTAACATTTTTTTGTCTTTTAACTGTGCATTTTTTATTTATAATTGCGTTACTTAACTAAACTAAAATAATAGCAGCAAATAATTTTATAACTAGTAATCACGTTTTAACAAATAACATTGCAGCACACGAAGTTATTTTAATATTATTGAACACAATACATGTTTACTACTTCTTCTTCTTGCGCGGCTTCTTTGCTTTTGCTTGCTGCTTGGCTGACGGCAAGGCTGATTTAGATGTTTCGATTTTTTTGTCGTCCTTATCACTGTCCGTTGATATAATTGGCGACGTGTTATCATCATCTGATGATTTCTCCATTATTTCAGCTTCTCTATCATCATCGATTTTGATTTCTTGAGATGTAATTGTTTGACTTTCTATAACACTGAATCCCTTTTCTTTCCTTGCAGGGACTTTTTGAAGATCAATTAAATTGAATGTACTGGACTCGATTGCTTTTGTTGTCGTTTCTTTAAGAGACGAAAGTATATCGTCTATGTTTATTTTACAAATAGGGCTAGTCAATTTTGTTTCGTTTACTTCTAAAAGGCTATCTCTCATCACTTCGAGCTTAAAATCATCCAAACCAAAATCTAAAGGCTCTAGTGGCGGCAAATCGTGTAGAACCGAATGATGCTCTTCTACAAAATTCAACTCCGACGGAACGTCACATTCGGCTACCACAATGTCTCTTCTCTTACATAACTCATATAATTTTTCATGTAAAGATATTTCCTTGGAAGACTCATAATTCACGTTTGAACCACTCGCCGCTTCATTATAATCACACACCTTATCAACCTTTTCTAAATTATTACTGTCTACTTCAATTCTTTTGACATCGCACTTAAATTCTAATTCATCGACTTTTTTTACAGTTTTTGATGCTGCTATTGAGCTCCACGACTTTACAGGTTTATTTAAATTGTACTGATTTTCAACAGCCTTGCTGTCAGCACATAGTGGAGACTTTTTGCGTGGCTTATTGCTTCTAGTAATCTGGATTTCAGGGAACTCTTCTGTTGTTGAATCAATGACATAGACGTCCTTTATATCCGATTCAAAATTATCAATAGATTTATGACTGTCCACATAGGGCGATAAAGATTTGCTTTTACGCGGCTTCAAGAGGTCTCTATTAAAATCAGTAGTTTCCTTGTCTGCCTCTATTGACTGAGTGACAATTAGAGTATTGGATTTAGATTTCGCTTTCGATTCATCTGCCGATTTAAAAGTAGTATTTGATTGAGTCAAAACATCGATGTCAGTCATTTTCCTCTCCATATTACAACTAGCATAAAAATCATTCTTAATTTTTAGGTCACCCACATTTTGGTCTATCTCATACGTTTTCTCGGGCGTGAGACTTTTAGATGGGCGCGACTTTTTAGCTTTGGCCACATACGAAGTACACGTATCTACGTCTTCAAACGGCGATGAAATTGATACTAAATCATTGCAAGGAGGTTGCTGTTTTTCTTCAATAGCATGTATTTCTACAAAACTATTCTCATCAGATTTGGCTTGACAATCTTCAAGGGATTTCTTCGCTTTCCGACTCTTCTTGGATTTGGGTTTCGAATCTTCTATTTTATCTTCGATATTTGACGTAGAAGTTGCACGCGATGAGGTCGGTTTATCAGGTTCATTCAACAGCAAATCCCATGCTTGCTCCTCTGTTTTTATTTCGTTTTCTGGCCACACTGTAGATTTGATCGGACGTATTTTGATGGAAGAAATAGGATTGTTTTCGCTAATCTTACCAATTATTTTCTCTTGAGATGCTTCACGGAGTTCTTTAGCTAAGGATGCATATGACACCTCTTTAGCTACAACTTCAGTTTTACTTTCAGAGTCACCAGGGCACGATATTGGTTCTTCCGAACGCCTCACATTTGATATTTCTAATTTGCTAAAAGAAGATTCACTTTCCCTTTTATGTTTACTTCTGGCTTGAGAACTAGTTTCTATAGTTACATCCAGATTTTCTGTGTAAGCTGCACAAGATTTTTCTACTAAAACTTCTGGAGACTGTTTTACCTCATTAACGATCGATGAAGACTCCTTCGAGCGCCTCATAGACGGGAGGTCCACTTTGCGCGGACCAGATTTACTTTCTTTTTTCTCCGTGGTTGTAAATGAAGATGACCTTTTTTCTATCGAAGAATCATAAATATTATCGGTGGATAACGGTGAAGATTCCTTTGACGGCCTAGGGGAAGGTGTTATTTCTTTACGAGATGCTGATTTAGTCTCTTTTTTGTCAGCACTTTTAGCAGAGGAAGTACTCTTTTGCTGTGAAGTTTCGACAGCCTTCACTTGACGAGACGTGCTAGATAAAACTTCTGTTGCAGTTTCAGAAAACGACTTTATCTCACCTGCAAAAGGTGAAGACTCCTTTGAACGCCTTTTGTTTGACAACTCTACTTTACGCACACTAGATTTAGTATCTTTACCATCTGTACTTTTGTTAGAAGATGTGATACATTTTATGGATTGTTCATTTATTTCCGACTGCGGTGTAAAAGAGAAGTCGGCCACAGAGATTGCAGTAGGTTTCGGCGCACATTCAAGGGCCGTCGACGAACTTTCGGAACTATTTCTACCCGACCGTGCCACATCACGGGTTAAGGCTTTGTTTTCTTTTTTATTATTGCTCTTTTGAGAGGACGGACTCTTTTCCGTCGACCTCCTGTCGACCCTTTTAGCGAGCGGATACGATACATCGGCCGATGAAACTACGTCTTCATTAAAACATTTCACAGATTTTTCAGATCGCCTCGCCGGGGACCGCTCCGAAGCCGACTCGGTCGATTTCGTTTCTTCTATATCATCTCTACCGACAACTAAGTTCGAACCCGAGTAATTTTCAACAGCTCTCCTATCCATAATCGCATAATTTTCGGCGGGAAGTTCTCTATCACTACACGCTACGACCCCGTCGGACGGGGCCTCACACTCTCTCACACATTCGCTAACCTTACAACTAACGTCGTCGAACGACGCGCGGGTGGGACACTCGTCTAGGGGGGCCGCCTGAATATCAGACGGCCGGCGTTCGGGCAGGGGCGGAGACGGAGGAGTTCGGTGGTCCGCTCGCAGCGCCGCGGGGATGACGATGTGCGTGTGCAGCGGGCGCGGCGCGTGCGGCGGCGGCACGCGCGCGTCGGCGGGCAGCGGCTGCACGGGGATGGTGGTGGTGCGCGGCAGCGGGCGCAGCAGCAGCGCGGCGGGCGGCAGCGCGGCGGGCGCGCGCACCACGGGCCGGAACGTGGCCTCGTCGGCGTTGTCGCGCGTGTACGCGTCGGCGTCGGCGTCGGCGTCGTCGGGCGGCGGGCCGGCCGCGCGCGCGGTACACACGCACCCGAGCGGGTCCACCG
Source organism: Crambus lathoniellus (assembly GCA_949710035.1). Taxonomy (NCBI): domain Eukaryota; kingdom Metazoa; phylum Arthropoda; class Insecta; order Lepidoptera; family Crambidae; genus Crambus; species Crambus lathoniellus. The sequence continues at coordinate 26,852,825 of OX453304.1, forward strand.
CGCGCGCCACCACCGCGCTCGCCGCGCCCCGCCTCTGCTCCCGCCATCCTATACGAAACCGAAGGCGACCGTTACTCTCGTTATGTACTGGGGGCGAGCGCGCTTGGGTGCCTTCGGCTTCAGTATAGGCGGGGCGGTGCGCTCCCCTCCCACGACCCTCGAGTGTCTTCGCTCTTGCGCGCTCGCCTCTCGATTGCACTTTTTCACTCCCGTATCGAAACGGTGGTATCGCGATATTGTGATGTGAAAATGTCGATCGAAAACGGAAATCTGATCGAAACTACATTGAAATATCAAAGTTAACTCTATATTTTTGAGAATTTAATAGAGATTTAAGATTTTAATAAAATATGACTTAAGTTAATGTAGTTTTGAACAGATATTATTCGCGTAAGCAAATGTACCGAATTATTTCGGAATGTGTAAAAACGAAAGTGTCATTTACCAATACAGGATAACAATAAGATAATTTCCAACTTCAAAACTTCTTAATTGAGTTCTTGTTGGTGGAGTATTTTCTACTCTTCTAAAAAAAGAAAGCTGCGCTGTTAAAAGCACCAGATCTCTAAGACACATTGCCTAATACATTTCTTAGCAGTGCATGTTTTTCTGCGTTCAAGAATCTTAGTTGTGACTACTACTATTACACTGATTTCAGTTTTTCAAAAAAACAATTTTGTAATGTAACACAACCTCTTTTATCCAGGCAACTTTTCGTATACTTATGTTGTTTACAAATTCAAGAGGTGTCAGGTCAATTATATATTTGTTAAGAGTATTTTAGTCATGAAGAGAAAAGTATGTTTAGTGGACAATATATTGACGACGTTTTTGAACAAAATTGAACTTATATATTTTATACTTTGTTCAATGTAGCATTGGTCCTATGACAACTCATTCTTGCAAAGCAAAATATTCTTTATGCTATTGGAATAAAACTCAAGAAAATCAGCATTAGACATTTTTTATTGCTAGAAAATTAGACCCTATTCTTTGTTAAGAAACAACATTTTGCTTTGCACGAAAATGAGTTGTCATAGAAAGGACCCATGCTACATTAAACGAAAGTATACACGGCAAAGATTCAAGATCAACTCAAGACATTTGTCATTTATCAACTTCATGTGTTGATTCACACAATAAATGTCTTTTTTTTGCATTAGCATAAATATGTAAACAAACAGGTAATGTTCTTTTGTTAATATTTACCTACTGTGTGAGTGTGACACAAAGTTACTTATAGTTTACATTTAAATGAAACACAAATTGCGTTTTCACAAATTAATTGCCAAGTATACAATGCATGAAAAGTGTTTAAGATTTTGTATGCGAGATATGTTAAGATTTAATGGTAGCAAAACAAGGAAAGGTAACTCGTGTTATTGTTTCGTATAAAGCAAATTAGAATATTACGATGACGGCTAATATTGAAAAAACTTTATAAAGTAATACAATCATATTCTATTAGGAATACATCTATTAGGAGCAATGATTGTTCACTTAATTTTATAATGTTCATTTAACATTGTTGTGATAGAGAAGACTTATATTGCCTTGGCATCATCTATATCTGCATATCGCAAAACTTCGTTTGTCGTTGTTCGTCGGAAATAATTTAAAATATCTTTCTATATCATTATCTTTTGCAAAACAAATATTACTTGTTTTTCAATAAAACGTTTCCACATGTGAAAACAGGATAGTGAACAATTTAAAAAAAAATACAAGGATTTTGATAGCACATGATTCGATGCAGACAAGCGACAGAGCAAAATATTAGCCTATGAAGTTTCCTAAACATAGGTATAAAAGTCTGTATTTCTTGTGGTCTCCTCTGTGGCGTGGTATCCGAAAAATATTATTAAAGAAAAAAAACTCTTGTGAAATAAAGATAATTTTTGGCAACCTATGGTTACGACAAAAATATAGAAAAAAATAAGTTCTCACCTAGGACAAACATGGAATATTTTATCATAATTAAAGTTTATTCTGCTGTATGGCAGCATGCTTGTATAATCATGAGTATGCAATGAGCCTTAGCATGTTGTATAGTCACATAGAAAAAAAATAAAACTAATATTTTCCCCACAGAACGCAAGAAAGACGTAAGGAAGGTAGTAAGTGGGCGGGGCGATCGTAGAAAAACAAGTCCATTTAAAAAAAAACAAATAAGTAATACCTTTAATTATTTGTCTAAGAAACCATTTTGATAAACACAATAATAGCTGCCGAACAAACTTCTTACGTGTTACATACAAACTACTTAACTGTAGGCGTTAGTATGGAACGTTTTTGGGCGAGTCCAATTTGTGTCACTTCAAACTGTGATATCTCGAGCAGATTTCATGCTAGCGAAATAATTCTTTTTTTTGAGAGGTTATTGTATACAATAACATAAAATAAAAAAATGTCGTCATGCCTATTCTTGCTAAATATCAAGAGGCACTCACCGTGATCCTCTTTCATGGCTTCCGCGAGATCTTCCTTCAGTTGCACGTCGCAGAGGGAAGCGGCGCGACCGCTTTCAGACAGCAACGATTTGCGTCTGAAGCTGCCTGAAGGCGAATGCTCTACTGAACCTATGAACAATGGATACTCGGTTAATGATTTCACAGAGGCTTTTGATTTTTTGCTCGTAGATTACAATTATTCCTCGTACATTACCAAGTTTGATAACTGCTGGCTTTCATATGAAAAACTTCCTGATTTAATAACTATAATATCATGCTCTGTGAATGTTTTAGAAGCTAGAATAGTAGTTTATGTGACTGTCGCATAATGAGGGGTATTAAAACACGAGCCTTGGCGAGTTTTTTAATAGTATTCCACGAGTGTTTTAATACCGAGTTATGTGCAGTCTCATACACTACTTTATCTACACTCAATACATTTATTATATATTTCAAAAATAAATCAAATCAATATTAATTATATACTGAATTGGTGCCAAACCCCACTCATAGGAGTCTATACGGTCTATTCCTTCTAAATTCAAAATTCTAATTTTAAAAAAGTTTGATTGTTTTCGGCTAAAGAAGGGCTTGAAAGAGTTGGAAGTCAGGGCCGGTAAATCCTACGGTTGCCATGGACACTGTAAAATTAAGAAATATAAGTGTTTTATAATGAGTGACAGCTGTATCCGGATGTTACATAATGGTCATTATGAAACACCAGGATACAGCTGTTTTATTTTTAAAGTTGACTATGGCATAAAGTGTATCATTCTACATTGAGGCAGGAGTTCATAATTCGAATATTATAACATGAGTGTAGATAAAGCGATTTATTAAACTGGAGTTGAAATGCAACAATCTCCATCCAACATGGGCTGTAATTAAAAAAGTCATTCCACAAGGGTCGCTCCTAGGACCATTAGTTTATATGAAATTAATTCTCTCCTAACTTTGGGAGCGTCACAAACATCGCCTCGTCGCGTTCAATGTCAAAGGTATGAAAGAATGGCCATGATGTTTAAAGTTGACTGTGGAATAAAGTGTGTCATAACATGGAGTGTAGATAAAATTGGTTATACTGTGATAATACAAAAAACAATTACATTTTGCCCAAATACAACTCAAACTTAAATATATAATTAACAAGTAAAAACAGAAAAAAAATTAACACAAAGTTCAACTTTTAATTACAGTACTAATTTGCCACATCCAGAATGCAAGCACGCTTAGATCCGTGGTTGCTCGTTCCGAGTACGCTGGACTACCTTATTTAGCGACTACCCGAAAATCCTTAAGATAAATACATATTTCGACTAAGTTAAAATTTCTGTATTTTAAATAATTATTGTTTTCTTGTACTTAATGTACGCTCGTCATTGCTTTCTTAGATATAAGTGAAAAGTGTTTTTGTCTCAGTAAGTGAATTTGTATTATTCTTTATGAGATAAATAAAGTTCTTAAACCATAATATGTTGTCTTGGGATTTATATGAACAAAACAAAGGAATGGGGGATTTTTCTGACAGCTATAAAGAAAAAAAGTTGATTTAAAGTGGCGACAGATGGCGCTCGCAAATAACGAAATGATCAAAAGTAATATAAAAGACTAGAAGTTAGGTCAAAAACACGCACGCACGACGTTGCCAGGCTATGCTTGTCATGTCATGTCAGTCGAGCGCGGGGGATTTTACACACTTTTTGATTGCATAAGCTTCAACTAGTAGATTTACGTTGCGTTCTCACTGATATTTTTGTTACTTCGTTGTTATTTTACTGTTTTAATAATAAACAGTGCTACCTACTTGCTACCTACGAATTTGAAAACAAATCAAAATGTTATCAAAAAAGCAGGGAATTTCAGACTTAGATATCCACAAAGACTAATATTTCAAGAAATACCAAGAAGCAGTAAATATGTAAATAACTTTCTACGTATGTGTGTTCGTATATATAATAAGATACCTAGGACCTGGGTCTGAACAACAGAATGTTCAAAAATAATTTATGTAAGTGGCTTAAGGAGAATAATTTCTATGACTTGAAACAATTTTATTCAGATCGGAACTAATTTATATAGATTTTTACCAAATATGACATACAAAAATATTTAATTGACATTAAACTTAATTCTATCTCAGTGACATTGTGTATGTACCTAATTGTATTAAACTTAAGTTTTATTGTTTGGTGGACATTTAATCAATATTTGCATGCGATTTTTATAATCAGCAAAGCATGAGCACTTTATTCTGTAAAGCCTTGGCTCACTATCATTATACCATGTTTTCTGCAAATAAAATATCATTTATCATTTATCATTTATCGTCATTTTAGTTTATTTCTGGTCACACCGACTTCGCTATTTGTCAGCGCCATCTCGTTTCGTTATAAGAACTAATTTTTTTTTCTGTCCCTCAATAATCTCCCATTGTGATGTGAGATACTCACTGGCAGACCCCGAGTCGATGAGCACGGGCACAATGGGCCGCACGCCGGGCATGTTCACGGGGTTGGAGCGGGCCACGCCGCGCGCCGCGCTTGTATCCACTTCTACGGTTTCTGCCTCCGACAGCGATGAACTTGACCTGTGGGAAACAATACTTTTGGTAAAGTAAAAAAAAAAAATCTCTCTCGGTCGGGGGACCCCCAACTTAAGCACTTCTCTTTTGTGGTCCTCCAACCGAGATTTTTTTTTTATTTTTTAACTCTTTAGTTTTTTTTTGTGACGGGGCTTGTTTAAAAAAAATATTTTGTTTTTATATCCCTACTGCAGCTAACTAAAAACCTGATGATCTTAAAACTTCTGAACAGATCTTCAAATAATTTAGTAACCACCTTGATCACATCAGCTTTCGAACAAAACAAACCGCATCAAAACACAAGAAATTATGAATGAAGCGTGAATCGAAAACAAGCCACTTACCATGACGTTACACATTCAAAATGGTACTCTAGTAAAATGTATGGAGTTTGCTGTTTTGAACAAAGGGTTTTTGACGACCGATTTGGCGTAGGGGTAGGCTACCCACCTTCTGCGCCAGTGGTCTCGGGTTCGATTCCCGAACAAGACAAATATTTGTGTGCATAAACATGTCTATTTGTCTTGGTCTGGGTGTTTACTATGTATATTATGTATGTATTTACAAGCAAAAAGTATTTAAGTATATATTTATCCGTTATCAAGTTTTCCATTATACAGTTTCTTAATGAAATTAAAATGGGCTTAGATAATTGGTGTGAATGTAAAAAGTTATTTATTTATTTATTTTATTATTTATTTGAGCAAATACATACATAATAATGTGGTCTAGTTACCCAGTGCAAGTGTATGTCTTGAAGACGAACTGCGGCCCCGCGTGCGTTACTATCTCCCCTTAGGACATCCATCTCTCTTCCTCGCTCATATGTGAAACGAGTAGTATCGTCAAATACATACATAATAATGTGGTCTACTTACCCAGTGCAATTGTATGTCTTGAAGACGAACTGCGTCAATTGTTTGTCTTGAAGATGAACTACGGCCCCGCGTGCGTCACTATCTCCACTTAGGACAGCCATCCCTCTTCCTCGCTCATATATGAAACTAGTAATTTCATCAAATACATACATAATAATGTGGTCTACTTACCCAGAGCAATTGTATGTCTTGAAGACAACCTGCGGCAATTGTATATCTTGAAGACGAACTGCGGCCCCGCGTGCGTCACTATCTCCCCTTAGGACAGCCATCCCTCTTCCTCGCTCATATATGAAACTAGTAATTTCATCAAATACATACATAATAATGTGGTCTACTTACCCAGAGCAATTGTATGTCTTGAAGACGAACTGCGGGCCCATCCAGAGCCGGCGGTGCGGCCCCGCGTGTGTTACTATCTCCACTTGGGACAGCCATCTCTCTTCCTCGCTCATACATATGTCGGCGCATTTCTGTATCAAGCAACAATAGGTTTTAATTAATGCATTTTATAATTTGATTGAATAGTGCATCTTACTATGACTACGAATAACTCATCGCAGATCTCTTTGGATCACCTATTCATAACTAGTATGCTAACCGCGGCGGGATGCGACGTTAACAGTGGGTTGGCGGCCGCCGGCCTTTGTAACGCCCACTGAGCTAAACCTTCTACTTGTAGCTCTATCGGGAACTCATCGCAGATCTCTTTGGATCACCTATTCATAACTAGTATACCAACCGCGGCGGGATGTAACCTCAACAGCGGTAAGTTAATGGCATCCGCCGGCCTTTGTAACGCCCACTGAGCCACGCCTTCCACTTGTAACTCTATTGGGGACTCGTCGCAGATCTCTTTGGATACATAACTATAGACTGTTTTTTTTTAACAAACAAGTACTGAGTATATGTCTCTCGTTCATTACCCATATTGACAGAGTGAGATGGGTCATAGTATCTCAACCGCAGCGAGATGCGACCTCATCAGCGGGTTGGCGGCCGCCGGCCTTTGTAACTCCTACTGAGCCACGCCTTCCACTTGTAGCTCTATCGGGGACTCCTCACAGATCTATTTGGATCAACTATACATAACTAGTCTCCTTTTTTTTAACAAGCAAGTACTGAGTATATGTTTCTCGCTCATTTCCAACATTGACAGAGTGAGATGGGTCATAGTGTACTAACCGCGGCGGGATGTGACCGCAACAGCGGGTTGGCGGGCGGCAGTGGCGCCAATAAGTCGGCGGCGGCCGCCGGCCTTTGTAACGCCCACTGAGCTAAACCTTCCACTTGTAGCTCTATCGGGGACTCGTCGCAGATCTTCTCTTTTGGGACACCTGCGCAAAAATTATTAAATGTTAATTTCTTAGTTTCGCAATGTATTTATAGTACATTACAGCCGAGGACAGGTAAGTAAGAAATTACATTGTCGAGGATGGTTTGAAGCACGAGCCGCAGGCGAGGGCTTTAATCATTCGAGGCAAGGTAATTTGCTTACCGTACAAGGCTTGTATAGTGCTTTTCGCAAGAAATGCGAGGAAATAAAAAACTGTTTAACTAAATAAAATTTATTAAAATTATATGACACTCATGTTCGGGCAATTATTAAGTGTAAATGTTATTGTTTTCCCGGGCACACTTATGTATAAATCGCCCATAATAATATTATTATAATGATGTATCATTAAAATACGCCAACAACACAGATTCCGAAAAAGTAATGAGCCTTTTTTCACTTTTCCAAATCAGATCGTAGGTTTTCATATAAGTATATTTCTTTTGATTTTGCTGGCAGTAAGTTTTCTGTTATTAATTTTGCTTCTGCTCTCAAATTTGGTGGAGTAGGTACATACAATGTCTGTATATGTTTCATTGGCAGAACTCATTTTGATAATTTATTACACAATATAAACTATATTGATATCAAATCAACCGCTGAAAATCATTCCCGCCGTTTTTTTTATATTGGCTTGTGAGACCATGTGGAACGGTCATTAAGCCTATTGATACTTACTACTTGCTACTAAAATGCGCAACTTCAATACCCGCTTCTGGGCGGTAGATGGCGCTGTACATATTTCCCATACAAAATTACTCGTAAACATGGAAGTATTATTTAGGTAATACTTCCATGCTCGTAAAGGATATTTTGTCTATGATAAATCTCATTTTGTTTTTTCGATTGATGTTCGTGCTAAGGGTACATAGCGCTTGTGGTACAATACGAAGTAATATACTCTGTGCGCACCGTATTTAAAAAAAAGTTAACCTAATTATGATATAATAATTACCTATATAATAATAATAATAATGTGGCTGTATGGTGCAAATGTCCCTTTGCTTTTTCTGTTTTTATACACAGGAATAACGAAAGAAAAAATAAAGAAAAAAAGTTGGTAATAATATCTTTGGGTAGTACCTTTTCCGAGGTAAACATTCTAAATTTGAAAATCACTGCAGTAATGAATTTCAGTACTTACTTACTGCACTAAAATCAGTGCAGTAAGTAAGTACTGAAATTCATTACTGCAGTGATTTTTAAATTTAGAATGTTTACCTCGGAAAAGTGCCACGTACTGCATTCTTTTCTCAAATATAATATTAACATTTCAGAGCATAAGTGTGAAAAATTAATGTTTGAAGCTGGTCATCGGTCCACCTTGTGGGGGGCCGTCCTACGCTGCGTCGTCCAGTTCGTGGTCGCCAATCCAGAATCTTTCTTCCCCAACGGTTGTCAGGTCTGCGGGCGATGTGGCATGCCCATCGCCACTTCAACTTTGCTACTGTGAGAGCTATGTCGGTAGCCTTTGTTCTTCTGCGGATCTCTTCGTTACGAACTTTATCATACCATAACAGTGAGCTACTGCTCGCTTCGTGCTACGTACCAGTGAGCTACTACTCGCCTCGTACTACGTACCAGTGAGCCACTACAGCCACAAACTTTGAAAGCCAGGATTTAGAGGTAGAAATACCAGGACATTTCGGTTTAAAGGCAGAGAAATACCAGGACATTTCGGTTTAAAGGCAGGACTATATACATACATTATAAGCAGGGTCGGACTGGGCCCAGGCTAATTTACTGCGTATTTTACCCCCCTTACCCCCCAGGATAAGTATTATAAAGGGTGTTTTTCTCTAAGTGCAATACCCTTAGGTGGTGATTGTACTCAAGAATATGAACAACTTTTACTATGAGGCCAAATCTGCAACCACACAAAAAAAATCAGCTGTTCCATACATTCTGGTCAGGTAGGTATTAACAAATTGTATGAAACAGCTGATTTTTTTTTTGTTGAGTTGCAGAGTTGGCCCCATAGTAAAAGTTGTTCATATTCATGAGCACAATCACCACCTAAGAGGTATTGCACTTATAGAAAAACACCCTGTATTTGCTGGATAGAAATAGAATGCGCGAGGGCCCGCGCAAAAACTCAGGACGATACTTAGAATACTTAGAAACTATCCAGGACAGGCTAAGACACGCCAAAAACCAGGAAGGTTGGCAACCCTTTACTACGTACCAGTGAGCGCGCGCGGGTGCAGCACGAGATGCAGCAGCGTGCCGTTGGCCGTCATGAGATACAGCGCGGTGACAGGCGCCGGAGTGTCGCACGCTATTCATCATAGCATGCCAGTGAGCTACTACTGGCTGCGTGCTACGTACCAGTGAGCTACTACTGGCTGCGTGCTACGTACCAGTGAGCGCGCGCGGGTGCAGCACGAGATGCAGCAGCGTGCCGTTGGCCGTCATGAGATACAGCGCGGTGACAGGCGCCGGAGTGTCGCACGCTATTCATCATAGCATGCCAGTGAGCTACTACTGGCTGCGTGCTACGTACCAGTGAGCTACTACTGGCTGCGTGCTACGTACCAGTGAGCGCGCGCGGGTGCAGCACGAGATGCAGCAGCGTGCCGTTGGCCGTCATGAGATACAGCGCGGTGACAGGCGCCGGAGTGTCGCACGCTATTCATCATAGCATGCCAGTGAGCTACTACTGGCTGCGTGCTACGTACCAGTGAGCTACTACTGGCTGCGTGCTACGTACCAGTGAGCGCGCGCGGGTGCAGCACGAGATGCAGCAGCGTGCCGTTGGCCGTCATGAGATACAGCGCGGTGACAGGCGCCGGAGTGTCGCACGCTATTCATCATAGCATGCCAGTGAGCTACTACTGGCTGCGTGCTACGTACCAGTGAGCGCGCGCGGGTGCAGCACGAGATGCAGCAGCGTGCCGTTGGCCGTCATGAGATACAGCGCGGTGACAGGCGCCGGAGTGTCGCACGCTATTCATCATAGCATGCCAGTGAGCTACTACTGGCTGCGTGCTACGTACCAGTGAGCGCGCGCGGGTGCAGCACGAGATGCAGCAGCGTGCCGTTGGCCGTCATGAGATACAGCGCGGTGACAGGCGCCGGAGTGTCGCACGCTATTCATCATAGCATGCCAGTGAGCTACTACTGGCTGCGTGCTACGTACCAGTGAGCGCGCGCGGGTGCAGCACGAGATGCAGCAGCGTGCCGTTGGCCGTCATGAGATACAGCGCGGTGACAGGCGCCGGAGTGTCGCACGCTATTCATCATAGCATGCCAGTGAGCTACTACTGGCTGCGTGCTACGTACCAGTGAGCTACTACTGGCTGCGTGCTACGTACCAGTGAGCGCGCGCGGGTGCAGCACGAGATGCAGCAGCGTGCCGTTGGCCGTCATGAGATACAGCGCGGTGACAGGCGCCGGAGTGTCGCACGCTATTCATCATAGCATGCCAGTGAGCTACTACTGGCTGCGTGCTACGTACCAGTGAGCTACTACTGGCTGCGTGCTACGTACCAGTGAGCGCGCGCGGGTGCAGCACGAGATGCAGCAGCGTGCCGTTGGCCGTCATGAGATACAGCGCGGTGACAGGCGCCGGAGTGCCGCGCGGTAACACGTTGTTGCCGCACGCTATCCCGAAGCGCGCCCGCGCTAGTAAAGGGGCGCTGTTGCTGTCTTCAGACAGCGATGATAGGCGTTGGCGTCCTGGTGACAAATTGTTAAATTAGAAATTGGTTTTTAAGATACTACTGGGCCAACAGGCCGCTTGTGGTGGTTAGCGTGTTCGTTTTATGTATGTGTATGTGTACACCTGAGCAAGGGGGCTACCGGCTAAAAAATATGGATATAAGCATGGGCTGCATTTAACATTAGAAGTCGATAATATGTCCGTAAATAAGCATAATATGGTCTTCAAATGTCAAAAAAAGCCCATGCTCATATCTATAACTTTTAGCTAGAAACCCGCTGGGGGTCTATTTCTGAATTTCGTCTCGCGTTAAGCGTTCGCTTAGTACTCATATTTGACATGAAAACGAGTACTAAGCTACTAAGCGAGCCTAAAATTCTACATCCTACTTCTTACTAATATTATAAATGTGAACATTCCTGCGGTATAATGTCGTGTAGTCCACGCGGATGAAGCCGCGACCGGAAAGCTAGTTCAAAAATAAATGCCTTGGTCCGGGTGATAGTGTGGCCAGTGGGCCGCTCGTGGTGAGCAGCGGATAGGTTGTATGTGTGTGTGTGTGTGTGTGTGTGTGTGTGTGTATACCTGAGCTGGTCCGGGTGATGGTGTGCGTGGGCAGGTTGGCGGTGGGCCGCAGCTGGGCCAGGGGCCCGCTCGTGGTGGGCAGCGGCTGGGTTGTATGTGTGTGTATGTATGTGTGTGTGTGTGTATACCTGAGCTGGTCCGGGTGATGGTGTGCGTGGGCAGGTTGGCGGTGGGCCGCAGCTGGGCCAGGGGCCCGCTCGTGGTGGGCAGCGGGTGGGTTGTATGTGTGTGTATGTATGTGTGTGAGTGTGTGTGTGTGTGTGTATACCTGAGCTGGTCCGGGTGATGGTGTGCGTGGGCAGGTTGGCGGTGGGCCGCAGCTGGGCCAGGGGCCCGCTCGTGGTGGGCAGCGGCTGGGTTGTATGTGTGTGTATGTATGTGTGTGTGTGTGTATACCTGAGCTGGTCCGGGTGATGGTGTGCGTGGGCAGGTTGGCGGTGGGCCGCAGCTGGGCCAGGGGCCCGCTCGTGGTGGGCAGCGGGTGGGTTGTATGTGTGTGTATGTATGTGTGTGTGTGTGTATACCTGAGCTGGTCCGGGTGATGGTGTGCGTGGGCAGGTTGGCGGTGGGCCGCAGCTGGGCCAGGGGCCCGCTCGTGGTGGGCAGCGGGTGGGTTGTATGTGTGTGTATGTATGTGTGTGAGTGTGTGTGTGTGTGTGTATACCTGAGCTGGTCCGGGTGATGGTGTGCGTGGGCAGGTTGGCGGTGGGCCGCAGCTGGGACAGGGGCCCGCTCGTGGTGGGCAGCGGCTGGGTTGTATGTGTGTGTATGTATGTGTGTGTGTGTGTATACCTGAGCTGGTCCGGGTGATGGTGTGCGTGGGCAGGTTGGCGGTGGGCCGCAGCTGGGCCAGGGGCCCGCTCGTGGTGGGCAGCGGGTGGGTTGTATGTGTGTGTATGTATGTGTGTGAGTGTGTGTGTGTGTGTGTATACCTGAGCTGGTCCGGGTGATGGTGTGCGTGGGCAGGTTGGCGGTGGGCCGCAGCTGGGCCAGGGGCCCGCTCGTGGTGGGCAGCGGGTGGGTTGTATGTGTGTGTATGTATGTGTGTGAGTGTGTGTGTGTGTGTGTATACCTGAGCTGGTCCGGGTGATGGTGTGCGTGGGCAGGTTGGCGGTGGGCCGCAGCTGGGCCAGGGGCCCGCTCGTGGTGGGCAGCGGGTGGGTTGTATGTGTGTGTATGTATGTGTGTGAGTGTGTGTGTGTGTGTGTATACCTGAGCTGGTCCGGGTGATGGTGTGCGTGGGCAGGTTGGCGGTGGGCCGCAGCTGGGCCAGGGGCCCGCTCGTGGTGGGCAGCGGGTGGGTTGTATGTGTGTGTATGTATGTGTGTGAGTGTGTGTGTGTGTGTGTATACCTGAGCTGGTCCGGGTGATGGTGTGCGTGGGCAGGTTGGCGGTGGGCCGCAGCTGGGCCAGGGGCCCGCTCGTGGTGGGCAGCGGGTGGGTTGTATGTGTGTGTATGTATGTGTGTGAGTGTGTGTGTGTGTGTGTATACCTGAGCTGGTCCGGGTGATGGTGTGCGTGGGCAGGTTGGCGGTGGGCCGCAGCTGGGCCAGGGGCCCGCTCGTGGTGGGCAGCGGGTGGGTTGTATGTGTGTGTATGTATGTGTGTGAGTGTGTGTGTGTGTGTGTATACCTGAGCTGGTCCGGGTGATGGTGTGCGTGGGCAGGTTGGCGGTGGGCCGCAGCTGGGCCAGGGGCCCGCTCGTGGTGGGCAGCGGGTGGGTTGTATGTGTGTGTATGTATGTGTGTGAGTGTGTGTGTGTGTGTGTATACCTGAGCTGGTCCGGGTGATGGTGTGCGTGGGCAGGTTGGCGGTGGGCCGCAGCTGGGCCAGGGGCCCGCTCGTGGTGGGCAGCGGGTAGGGCGGCAGTCGGGGGTTTGGGAACCAGGACCCCGCTGATAGACCATCACCCACCTACAATTCATAGCAATTTACACTATTTTTATGAAATTCTGTTGGATTACAAAATTGATCTAAACAATATTGCAATATTAAGGGCCCTCGCCGAACGGCGACTTTTTGTAGCGGCAATCTGTCGACAGGATCGCTACTAACGCACTACAGCATCGCTACAAAAAGTCGCCATGGCGTGGGCAAGGGCTCTAAATCGCAAGCCACACTTGCCTGCCTAGCATGACCATCATTACATCACGCGATATTGTAGTGAGTTACCACCACCGTAGTGACACACATGCATGCCCATCTTAGTATATAAGCGCATGTAATCCTTTATTAGCTGAATAATAACTCTTAACTACAACTATTGCTTCATTTATCCGTTGCGCCGAACCTTCTATTTAACACGTCATGCTATCTTGCTTACCCCACTAAGGTGTATATCTATAGGCTCTTATCATGCGTCAATCGTCGCTAAAAGCCGCTCATGCTAGGCCGGTTGAAGCGAAATCAATGAGGGTTATCGAACACACGGTTGGAAAGTGTTCGGTTTGAAGCAAAGAAAAAATCTGAAAGATCTTCATTAGATTCTGCGTCGCCTTCAATATGGTTTGCAAATTAAGTAACACGGCACAATTATGTTAGATGGCGTTGTTGTTACATAATATGTGATAACCTCTAGTATAAGTTAATCTGTGTCACATACTATAGTGTCCGCCCCACTATATCCGGTAGATATTAACTTTTAGTTTCCAGTAACGCCAGGGTAACAAAAAATTTACAATCTTCTGTAGGTGACAATTTTCTGTCACTTAACGCACTGCGCAGACGAGGGACTTTTCTCCGCCGGACTAACTTAAAAAGTGGTAATTTTCGCCTCGAACTTAATACATACGAAGTTTATTTCATTCGTAAAGATCTAGCAAGGTGTCGGGAGGAGCTCTATGGGCAGAACAATCATCGTTTACGTTGCATTCGCAGCAAATCTTTCCACTTTAAGGTTATGTCGGCGGACAAAAGTCCCTCATCTGCGCAGTGCGTTAAGATGACACTGAAAACTGAAGAGTTAATTATAACGCGGGCCACTCACGGGGCTGCCGGAGGCTCTCTTGGCGTGCGCGGTGGTGTGTATGGGCAGGCCGGCGGAGCGGTGGAAGCGCGACAGACGGTTGACCACGCGCGGCTGGGTGTGGGTTCGAACCCCGCACGGCCCTCCGTACGGGCTGATGGCGAACACGTGGGTTGTTCCGCGCAACGTTGATATGGCTGTCCAACGGGAGTCTCCGGATATCGCTATGTCCTGAAAGAGAAAGTATAATTATGATTAATTACATAACAAGGAGCTGAAAATTTATTCAGTACCTATAAGCCGCGCGGATAAAGAAACAATATGGAAATGACGTCATGCGGCATGTAGACCACGTGGGTGGGTCATGCTATCGCGCTCACACTTAATGCTTGGCCGCCATTTACAGATCGTTTCTTTAACCGCGCGAGTTATACTAGTAAATAGGATTCAAACATCTTAAAAAAACCAAATTTAAAGTACCTAATAAAATACAAAAATTGTGAAATCCAGAACAAACGCTAGACGTTTCCTTGCTAAGATATTTAACACGAATGAAAAAACATCGCAGAAATCCGCGTCCATTGTCATCCGCGTTGCGATTCGTATAATGTTCATATCGCACAATCGTCTTTAAAAGTCAGTTCCACAATTTATAGTAATAGCTTTTACACCTGTTCTTTAGCCGTAGTATCGCCCCGATGTAAAATATACAAATGGTGGACAGAAGTCAAACTCGGTCCGCAAAGGACCGCCCCGGTCTGCGTCGAACCTCAGAGCGATGGTCGCTTCAGAGTGGACTATAAAGTGAGCCACGATCGGATTTCATGGCTACAAAAACAGACATTGAGCGAAGCGATGGCTGGTTCATGCGTCATGCTCGTGAACGGGTGCTGCCAGTGGGAATGGGTCTGCTCTTATCTGCTTGCCTTAAAATGTGTTTTCTTTTGTTTTTATTCATTTTATTAAGAATTACATTTGAAACATGTATGGCGCAACTTGCAGTATATAGTAGAATTGTCTTTTGTTTTTAACTAATATTAAAGCTTTAAGTTGAGTTCCTAAGTACTTAATTGAAAATTGTTCACCGCTATGATCATTAGTTCGCCTATACTTAACTGTATTTATCATAACCCATTGTGTAATTGTGATGGAAACTGACCTTAGTCATACCATGTTAAGGTCATTTTTCAATTTGACGACTCTGTATGAAATAAAACAGGGAGAAAAAAACAACCCTTGGAGTTTCTTGCCGGTTCTTCTCCAAGGCCTCCCGCTGTAGGGTTTGCGAACCGATGGCGTAGCTTCTATGACGTTCACAAGTATTGTAAATAACAATCTAAATTGAATAAACAAATTTGAATCTTGAATCTTGAAAAAAAGACATTATTTGATTCTCACCTACACTTTAGCCGTAGTATCACCCCTGTGTAAAATATACAAATGGTGGACAGAGGCGAGGCTCGGGCCGCAAGGGTACGGGTTGATCCTGAACACGTGGAAGTCGTGCCCGCGTCGGTCGGCGGTCACGAGTAGCATTCCGCTCGCGTCGAACTTCAGCGCGATGATCGCTTCCGAGTGCGCCACTATCGAGTCACTTTTACTCGATTATGTCATGGCTGGAGAGTGAGCGGGACGGGCGTAATGAAGTTTCGGATTTTGCATTTCGGGGTAAACTTTAAGAGTTCGCAAGGGTGTGGGTTTATCCGAAACACGGTAGAACTCGTAAAAAACATTAGAAAGTGTCTCATCAAAATCTGCTTCTTACTTCCACTTTCGCCGTTAGTATCGCCCCTATGTAAAATATACAAAATGTGGACAGACACTAATCTCGGTCCGCGATGATTGGTTTAGAGTGGGCTATGAAGTGAGCCACTATCGGATTTCATGGCTACAAAAACAGAGATTATTTGATTCGCACCTGCACTTTAGCCGTAGTATCGCCCCTATGTAAGATATACAAATGGTGGACAGAGGCGAGGCTCGGGCCGCAAGGGTGCGGGTTTATCCTGAACACGTGGAAGTCGTGCCCGCGTCGGTCGGCGGTCACGAGCAGCATTCCGCTCGCGTCGAACTTTAGCGCGATGATCGCTTCCGAGTGCGCTATGAAGTGCGCCACTATCGGGTCACTTTCACTCGATTCTGTCACGACTGGTGAGTGAGCGGGACGGGCGTAATAAAGTTTCGGATTTTACATTTCGGGATAGACGTTTAGACTCGGTCCACAAGGTTGTGGGTTTATTAAAAAAACCAGAAAGTATCTCATCAAAATCTGATTCTTACTTCAATTTTAGACGTAGTATCGCCCCGATGTAAAATATACAAATGGTGGACAGAGTCCAGACCAAGTCCGCAAGGTTGCGGATTTATCCGAAACAAGGTGGAAGTCGTAAAAAAATCAGAAAGTGTCTCATCAAAATCCGATTCTTACTTCCACTTTAGCCATAGTATCTCCCCGATGTAAAATATACAAATGGTGGACAGACGTCAAACTCGATCCGCAACCGCCGGTCTGCATCCAACTTACGTCGAACTTAGGAGCAGCGACCAGCTTCGGAGTGGACTATAAAGTGAGCCACTACCGGAATTCACGGCTACAAAAAACAACTGTCACGTATGGCTAATTTGATTCTCACCTGCACTTTAGCCGTAGTGTCACCCCTATGTAAAATATACAAATGGTGGACAGAGGCGAGGCTCGGGCCGCAAGGGTGCGGGTTTATCCTGAACACGTGGAAGTCGTGCCCGCGCCGGTCGGCGGTCACGAGCAGCATGCCGCTCGCGTCCAACTTCAGCGCGATGATCGCTTCCGAGTGCGCTATGAAGTGCGCCACTATCGGGTCACTTTCACTCGATTCTGTCACGACTGGTGAGTGAGCGGGACGGGAATGATGAAGTTTCAGATTTGGGGTAGACTTTTAGAGTCATTTCGCAAGGGTGTGGGTTTATCCGAAACACGGTAGAACTCGTAAAAAACATTAGAAAGTGTCTCATCAAAATCTGCTTCTTACTTCCACTTTCGCCGTTAGTATCGCCCCTATGTAAAATATACAAAATGTGGACAGACACTAATCTCGGTCCGCGATGATTGGTTTAGAGTGGGCTATGAAGTGAGCCACTATCGGATTTCATGGCTACAAAAACAGAAATTATTTGATTCTCACCTGCACTTTAGCCGTAGTATCGCCCCTATGTAAGATATACAAATGGTGGACAGAGGCGAGGCTCGGGCCGCAAGGGTGCGGGTTGATCCTGAACACGTGGAAGTCGTGCCCGCGTCGGTCGGCGGTCACGAGCAGCATTCCGCTCGCGTCGAACTTCAGCGCGATGATCGCTTCCGAGTGCGCTATGAAGTGCGCCACTATCGGGTCACTTTCACTCGATTCTGTCACGACTGGTGAGTGAGCGGGACGGGAATGATGAAGTTTCAGATTTAGGGTAGACTTTTAGAGTCATTTCGCAAGGGTGTGGGTTTATCCGAAACACGTTAGAACTCGTAAAAAACATTAGAAAGTGTCTCTATCAAAATCTGCTTCTTACTTCCACTTTCGCCGTTAGTATCGCCCCTATGTAAAATATACAAAATGTGGACAGACACTAAACTCGGTCCGCGATGGTTGCTTCAGAGTGGACTATAAAGTGAGCCACTATCGGATTTCATGGCTACAAAAACAGAAATTATTAGATTCTCACCTGCACTTTAGCCGTAGTATCGCCCCTATGTAAGATATACAAATGGTGGACAGAGGCGAGGCTCGGGCCGCAAGGGTGCGGGTTTATCCTGAACACGTGGAAGTCGTGCCCGCGCCGGTCGGCGGTCACGAGCAGCATGCCGCTCGCGTCGAACTTTAGCGCGATGATCGCTTCCGAGTGCGCTATGAAGTGAGCCACTATCGGCTCGTAAGGCTCTTCGCTGTCTTGACCGTCGTCTTCGTCGTTACCCTGGGGGATATACGATTGCAATTTTAATGGGCCATTTTAGTTTTTTTAAAGGTGAGAATGACATTAAAAAAAATAGTTTTTTAGACCACAAAAACATTTAATTTTAAATCTGCTTTTAAGTAAACAAAACTTTTTTTTTTACTTTTTTGCATTCACATCAAAATTTTTATTATTGAAAATGAAGTATTAGAAAATATCGAACTGTCTCACAACTACATCCGAGCTAGTTTTGCGAGACGGTTCGATTTTTTTCTAATACCTACTTTATTTTTAAAAATAAATTTCATCTCTAGCCCATGTCAAAGATGAGATGGTACTTTATACTTTTAGATGTAACTTGAAAATCAATATCCTTTATTTTCTTCCCTAATGTCTCCATTGTGCGTCAAACACCTCGATATCCACCAAGCTGAGGGCCACACTCTGCCAGCCCCACGCTGAGAGACTGGGCCGCGTGCGACATGGCTGCATGGCCCCATCCTTACCTCGATGTCCACCACGGTGACGACGCCCGGCTGCTGCAAGTCCGCGTTGGGCGGCGACGGGGACTGGGAGGTGCTGTGGCCACACTCTGCCAGCCCCACGCTGAGAGACTGGGCCGCGTGCGACATGGCTGCATGGCCCCATCCTTACCTCGATGTCCACCACGGTGACGACGCCCGGCTGCTGCAAGTCCGCGTTGGGCGGCGACGGGGACTGGGAGGTGCTCCGCCCGCCGGCCAAGCTGTGGGCCACACTCTCGCCCAACCCGCGTAGCCCCTTGCTTAGGGACTTGGCCGCGTGCAACACCGTGGCTGTATAACTAGCCACGCCTTCGCCTACGAAAAATAACAATTTAAAAGTATTATTATACCTTTTTTACAATTTATTCGTCCGTTACAATGTGATTCAATCTTATTGGCGCTCGTGAAGTTTGCTACTACACGCAGTAGAATACTCTGGAACTTCATCTCTAATACAAGTAAGATAGGATGTAATAATTATGTAGGTATGCTTTATTTGCAACATAGAAACTGACCCGGGTTCGCACGGGTACAATGTATTATAGGTACAGATTAAACATTATATTAATATTCCTCTTGAATCACTCTATCTTTTGGTAAAAACCGTATCAAAATCGGCGAGAAGCGACTTTGTTCCATACTATGTAGAGATAATGTCAAAGTAAAAAAAACACATAGATTTAAATCAAATTAAGAGGCCCGCGTCACGTCAGTCTTCCATACAAACGCAATACCAAAGTCATTTAAAATTTAAAAATGATTGACTGTACTTATGATGTTCTTGAGGTGAAAAATTTTTTACCTATTAAGGACATCTTTGAACTAACAGAAAAACGAGCGAAAAGAACTCAGCTTTAACAGAAGCCAGAAGAATAATGCAATGTGTTTCCTATTTCTGATTACTTGATTGTTCATGATACTGAAAGTCGGTATGCCTATTTGCCTCACAAGAGTGATATAAGAACACTAAAAAGTGTATTTATTTGGATTTTGGATGGTGATAAATATTTTGGTTAGGTAATTAATTACTAACCCAAACCCAATGGCTTTTTATCTATTTTTATATACCATTTTTATGATAAACGCGTATTTTTGTGGCTAATCTATTTCTAATATTCAGTTCGACTCGTAATTCAACAACAAACTACGAAATTATATTTCAGCTGCAATTAACAAACAACAGATAACACTAAGATTAGAGGCTACTTATTTTTTTTTTAAATAATTATTAATTCAGTATTTAAACTTATCAGTAAATAAACACGCATGGTTCATACTAATGTTAGCGAAGCATGCACGAATTGTTTTGCAATAAAGGAATGATATGCATGTACCAACCGTAAGGTCAGCGTGCGTAATCACTGGGTCAATAACCGCCGATGATAATAACAAAGAAATATTTTGTTTTTGAAGTACCATTTGTAACCTATATAGTAGAGATTTGTGCAAGTACCTACTTAAACTTTTTTTGCGGTCAAGTTTATCCACTTGTGTAGATAAGTCATTAGTGCAAGATAACGCAGTCTTAACAAAACACATCTCTACTTTGGGAGCGTCTCAAACATCATACCGTCTCTTTCATACCTTTGACATTTAATGCGAACGGGGCGATGTTTATGACGCTGCCAAAGTTAAGTTATTTAATCTCTTAACTGCATACATTTATTTTACATTAGTAAAATGCGCTGAAGAATTTATGATTAAATTTTCTTTTTCCTAGTAATAAAAAAGCTGCCGCCTCTCCATCTGCTGCGTTCGCGTTTATGTATATTTTCTCTCTTTCACTCTCTAAAATTTATGTTTTTGCATGTGAAACAGTCAAAAAAAAGCGTCAGAGTAACTTTCGTTTGAACTATTATTCCTCAATGTGAATTGTATATAGAAATCCATCATAACATGTATTATTTTTGTAATAATAATTGGATCGGATCGGGCACATCTATCTATATCTATAAAACTCTTGCGTTGCTGACTGACAGACAACGCACAGCCGAAACTACTGGGCGCAAGAAGCTGAAATTTGGCATGTATGTTCCTTGGGGAGTGTAGGGGAGCACTAGGAGAGGACTTGGAAATTCTCCCTCCAAGGGGGTAAAAAAGGGGTCCACTTACGGCCAGAATTAATAACCTATCTACAGATAGGGATAGGTGCGATCCAGATTAGTTGCTATGCAACGCTTGTTATTAACATAGAATTAATGACAGTTGCCAGGGTGTTGCTAGGTGTTGCCTAGCAACTAATCTTGATCGCACCTATCCCTATCTGTAGATAGGTTATTAATTCTGGCCGTTAGACGTTAGTTCACAAAATAAAATTTCTCACCTTCACACCCCCCACTGCTCCGTTTCGACTGATTGAGCTTCTTATCAGCGTACGCCAGCCACCGGTCCCCCAACGCCAAGGGGTTGATGGGCATGCTTCCCCCCAGCGGGCAGGGGCACGGGTAGCACGTGGTGATGGCCAAGCGGTCTTCTAACGTCGCCGCGTCGAACACCGCGAACCGCTCCGAGAATGACACCACTACGGAGCGCTTGTTGGCTAATACGTCCAAGATGGGATTCTTGAACTTTATGCTTTTCACCTGTTCCATAGAAAAAAAAGCAGAATTGTAATTTTAGGCTACTAAGACTGATCTATCAATCTTTTGATGAATATCCTACTAATATTATAAATGCAAAAGTTTGTGAGTGTATGGATGTTTGTTATTCTGCAAGAACTACCGAACGAATCTGGATGAAATTTGCAACAGAGATAGATTATACGCTGGAATAACACATAGGATATTTTTTATCCCGATATTCCTACGGAAACGGTAACCACGCGGGTGAAACCGCGGGCGGCCGCTAGTCGTTCATAAATTAAGTGATAAAAAGTCTAACGATACTATTGTGTAGTGAAAACAATTTGTTGCTATCAGATTCATTCTCCTAGTAAGAGAAACTTACATTATTATACACCGTAAGGTACTAATACGTATATAATATTCTGTGATTATAGAAGGTTTTTATAGAAGAATAAAATTTTGTTGTGTCTTTTATTAGCTTTTTTTTTATCTATTTACTAGATCTTTAAACCCAATGTAAAAGATATATGTAAGTATGTAATGTAATTAATTGTATTTCAAGCAGAGTTTTTAAGATAATAAATGTGTAAAATGGAACCCACCTGTTCACCACACCTGATTGAAATGAAACTAAGAGAGCAAAAAGTAGGTCCGGGGCTAGCGGAGTCGCACAGAGCGATGAGGGGCCTCTTCGATGCGAAGCAGTCGCCGTGCTGCGGGGTAGGCAGTATACGGAGCACCCTCACTGTGCCCTGGTATACAATACAATAGATTTTTTTTTATTCATATAAGTATAGGAAAAATTTGAAAGTAAAAAACCACGAGCCCTATAAGTAGCTATTTTACTATCACATTTTTCCTATACTTACAGAATTGCATTGTGAATGCATAAAAATAATTTAAAAATCTCAATTCATATAAGTAGATAGATTTAAACAAGTAATTTTTTATGTATCGTCCAACATCTTTTCGTACTACTTGTTAAGGACATCAATATCAATTTATTTGCATTCCAAAATGTTATATGGTTGTTGATAAATATGGATACAATTTTGGACCCTGACACAGCAATTTGGAAGTGAGTTCATCCTTTAAGTGACAACAAAAACGGGCGAAAAATCTCATTAGGTCAGAAGCAAGGTCATTTAGAAATAAACATGTTGTAACATGAAATAAAAAGTAAAAAAAAATTGAGGAAAAACTGTTCTAATACCAAGTTTTGGAGTATTGAGATTTTAAATTATTTTTATGCATTCACAATGCAATTTTGTATGTATAGGAAAAATGTGATAGTAAAAAACCCACGAGCCATATAAGTAGCTTCCCGCCTGAAAGCTACTTATAGGGCTCGTGATATTGGAGTATTTTCCTTTTATACATTACCTGGCGCCACGACAGGACTTCCTGCGCCTCACCATTGGGCGGGATCAGCCACACTTGCACCCCTGACCCGTACCCAAGGATGAGGAGAAGGGGGGAGATGTCGTTGTCGCTGTCTCCTTCGGGGGTAGGCTCGTTGATGTCCGCCGTTTCGAACCTGAGAAATATAAGAACTTATTGTCTCTTCATTTTAAACCACTGACAGCTCGTAAATTATTGTAGAAGTTATAAAGAAAGAAAGAAATAAATAAAATTTATTCGACTAAAAAACACACTTATAACACAAAATACAGTGAAAGAATATTTGGCCGAAATGGCCAATACCTCAGCATTTGCCACAGCAAGTGTGACCCTGATTTTCAGGTGGGGCCCAAATGTGGAGATAGCACTCTCCAGAAACGGTATACAACAGTTATAACAAAAATAAGTGAAATAAAATTTAAAAAAATGTGAGGAAGACTAAAGATTATTCATATAATTAAATATACATTTTAAATACAACAACTAATAACACAGACACATAAAAATAAGAGAAAATATGTTAACACAAAGTTATGTAGCTTTATTATTATTAAGCTGGAGGCATAAAAAATACTCTAATAAAAATACAGTTCATCCCAAACCCATTGAATGTAAACAAACATGAAGATCGCCAGCTAACTAAAAAAATATTAAGAGTGCTTTAAGCGAGACGTCGCTATTGAATTTCAATTTGAACTCTTTTTATATGGATCTGATCAAAGTGAATAATAAAAGAAGCATAAAAATTATGACTAAGTATTTCCTTTTACTTTCGTCATCCCAAAGAATTCGAAATTAAAAAAAGTTCAAAGTGAAATCCGCTATCATCCAGCATTAATTGTTTTGGAATGGACCATATCTGACCTAGCCCATTGTATGACGTCCTTCGGGTCCACATAGGAGGAGGACAACGTGACGTCATTGATGAACCCGGAGACCGCGTCGATGATGCTGCGGTCGCTCGGCGGCTGCGACGACACCTCAGCGGCCCGCCCGAGCGAATATTACGGTTAGTCTGAGCCAAATAAATATCTGACCTAGCCCATTGTATGACGTCCTTCGGGTCCACATTGGAGGAGGAGGACAACGTGACGTCATTGATGAACCCGGAGACCGCGTCGATGATGCTGCGGTCGCTCGGCGGCTGCGACGACACCTCAGCGGCCCGCCCGAGCGAATATTACGGTTAGTCTGAGCCAAATAAATATCTGACCTAGCCCATTGTATGACGTCCTTCGGGTCCACATTGGAGGAGGAGGACAACGTGACGTCATTGATGAACCCGGAGACCGCGTCGATGATGCTGCGGTCGCTCGGCGGCTGCGACGACACCGTCAGCGGCCCGCCCGAGCGCGCGTGGCGCGGCGACTCCGCCGACATTACGGTTGGTCTGTTGCCAAATAAATTAAATTACTCACTATCAACACATTTTATTTACGTACGTTTTGAAATATTCTTTGTTGACCTAGCACCAACAATGTTAGACTAAACAGGCTACAGATTTCCTTGTTGGGATAGGAGATAGTGTGGAGTCGAGTTAAATTTGATATCAACTACAAAGTTTTAGAGGTTCTTAATACATAGTCATATAGCTATTGATAACATTTTCTATGATGCATGGTATGATGAACCTAGTAAGTTAATATCACCAAAACTTAAGCTGTTGGATGTTTCTAACATATACCATACCACACAATACCTTTGACAATTAAAATTATAAAAAGGAAAAATAATACGATGTTATCTGTACAATCCTTTCTTTTATTTTAATGTGACATTGAATATAATGTTTTAAGTTCATAAAAATTTTTAAACTTTTTGTTGAACTATAATATTTATACTATAAAGCCAGATTTACATTGATCCAGTAGCTCGATCCAGTGTCGGCACTGGACTCGCACTGGATCAATGTAAACATGTTTCAATACAGTACAGCGTCCAGTAAAACATGTTTACATTGATCCAGTGCCAATCCAGTGCCGCAATCCAGTGACACTGGATCAAGTTACTGGACCAATGTAAATCTGGCTTAATATTATTAAGAGGAAAGATTTGTATGTATGTAATGAATAAACCAAAAACTAGCATGCCCGCGGTGCTAGCTACTATACCCTACCCAATTTCAGTACCTACTCTACTCTACCAATGATGTCTACATTAGTATAGTTAGTAGGATAGTTAGTACTCTACTACTCTACTCTACCGTTTACTCTACCCATGTACAGCAGGCTTTACTTAATTGCGCTTGGCGACATGCACACTTGTAACTCTGAAAAAAAGGTGCTTCAAAATGGGCGCGCGAACTTACTTTCTAACGTTATTATTCTAAAGTTCCTTTATTTTTCACAAGATACTAAACTGCATACAAAGATTTTTTTAATATGCCTCCCACACTCAGGAATCGAACAGTCTGTACTTTTATGACATCAATGCACAGGGTTATAGAAATACAAATATTTATTTGCAGGTTACTCATAAGGATCTTAATCTCTCTAAGAAACATGATAAATGAAATGAAAGGCAACCAATGGAAAACATTATGGATTCTATGTAGAGTTGAGTTGATGTGGAATTTTTCAATGGAAAAGGTTTTTTTTATCTGTTAATGTAGTTTTCTTACTTGTCAAAAACAAAGAGGTTCTCCTAAGTGAAATTTGCTATCTCAATTAAACATTTAACTAAGCTAATATGTGGTGACATAAAAAAGGAGTAATATTTGTATTATTATATTTTTAAATGGATAAATATAGACGTGAGAAGCATTATATTTTGAAAAAAGAGTCTGATTTGTAAGAACTTTATAGACATAGAAATATCATCATTGCCTATTGAAAATTATTGATTTTCATTACATTTAGAATTAATAACAAAACATAGAAACAAAAGTCAAGAGCATCTGATAAAAAATATAAGGTAATAAAAGATGAAATTAATTAAACTAACTTCTTCTAAATTCTAGATTTAGATAACACTAAAGCTATACTTATATTGAAAAGTTTATATAAATATACTCAATGCATTGAATTATTTAAATTCCATTGTTCTAAATAACTTAAAAAAACAATATTCCTTTTGTGAATAATTATTATAAGTACAGCTTTACAGTAATTAATGACTGGTTGTGAACAATCCATTAAAAGTCATAATAAAAATGAAGTAAAAACTTACCACTAAATGCAAAATTTCTAGAAAGTTATTGTTGCTAATCTATATTAGTTTGTAAACAACTTTTTACAAGCAGTAGACATAATGTTATTGGTTACATAATTTTAAGTCAAATTTATCTTACACTTACCTAATAAATATTCAATAATCTACAGTAGAATCGTATGCTAAAATGTTGTTGTGAAACAGCTGGCTCTCTGATAATGCATTATACTAATTTTGTATATGTTTAGAAGCTAGACAAGGGACCGAGGACAAAGGAAATCGATGCAACCGTTCATCTCGAAACTTTACCAGAATCAAACCTTGAATGAATACTACTAACATAAGATAGAATAACCTTTATAATAACTCACCTTATTCACTAAAATAATCCTCAAATTAACTCCATTTTATAGTAAAAAATGCAACTGCGTCGTTACTACTGGCAGTCGAAAACAATGACGTCACACGAATATAAAACAAAAGTCTAACAAAACATCACTTGCATACGCTCTCTATCATTCGATTTTATATATCTTAACACTTTTTAATAAATAAATTGCGAATAAATTAAAATTATATACAAAATATACACAACGATTCACGAAACAGATGATTTGAATGACAATACTTTGAACACACACCCACTTAAACGTTTATCTATGTGTGTATGCGACAAACCAAATCCAAATGCGCATAAATTGTGTGCGTGTGGGTGTACGTACACAAACACCAACAAAACAACACAGATTTCGATTGAGCAAGTGCAAACAAGAGATCGCTACACTGAATTTTGAACGGCCCTTACTAGTCAATACAATAAAATAGAAACACTGATTATCGCTTTATAAATAAGTGTGTTTTAGAAATAATTTGAGCTGATAAAACGAGTGTTGTTGTTAAATTGACGGTTGCCCGTAATAATAAGTACATGGCAGAGTTAATAAAACAAACGCAAAACATTTTAAACAGGTTTCTGAACGATTGAGATATAGAAATCTCTTTCGCTCCTTGAATTTTTCTTTTTAACTCAAGAGGTCTGCAATGGTAATAAAATGAATTTAAACGATAAATGGTTGCTACTGATTTTGTTGAAATTAACGCTAACTCAAAGTGACAGGCCCAATGTTTTGTTTATTTGTGTTGATGATTTGCGACACCTACCGGAAACTGACGTGTCATTACCAAATATCAAGAAAATGGCGGGAAAAAGTATTTCCTTCGAAAGTGCTTACGCTCAAGTATGATCCAGTTTCACTTTTTTTATTTAATCTTTTGTACCCCAATAACTGAGTTAATTTTATTTCAGCAAGCTCTCTGCGCACCTAGTCGTAATTCTATGTTAACTGGGAGACGGCCTGACGCGCTTCGCTTATACGATTTCTACAGTTACTGGAGACAAACTGTAGGCAATTTTACTACATTTCCACAGTATTTCAAAAAGAATGGTTATGAGACATTTTCCGTTGGCAAAATATTTCATCCGGGATTAAGTTCTAATTTTACGGATGACTATCCTTACAGTTGGTCGCACAAAGCTTATCACCCCCCAGCTGAGATTTACAAAGATGCGCCAGTTTGCTCTGATCCTGTTACCAAGAAACTTCAAAGTAATTTCATATGTCCAGTCAAAATACAGGACCAACCAGGACAAACTTTACCGGACTTGCAATCCCTTGAATATGCTGTAAAGATTTTAAAGCATAGAAATTATTCGGACAAACCCTATTTCCTAGCTCTTGGGTTTCATAAGCCACATTTGCCTCTAAAGTTTCCCAAAAAATATCTGGGTAAGTTTTGTTATTGTGATGTTGACTAACGTTCCATATTGGGTGTGCATTCATTATTCTCATAAATTCACATAAATTGCGGCAAGTGGGTTATCTATACAAATAAATAAAATTGGAGTGTCTGTTTGTAATATTAAAATAACCGCTTTTTACTACATGCATATGATTATAATAATATATAGGTACGGTACATATACCAAAACTAGCGGTTGCACCCGCGTGGTTCCCGTTCCCGTGGGAATATCGGGATAAAAAGTATCCTAAATTATTCCTTATGACATCAGCTACGTGCCAGTGAAAGTCCCGTCAAAATCGGTCCAGCCGTTTCAGAGATTAGCCGAAACAAACAGACAGACAGACACAAAAATTTTAAAAAAAATATTTTAGTATACCTACCGTGTATAATCATATGCATCTAGTAAAAAGCGGTTATTTTAATATTACAAACAGACACTCCAATTTTATTTATTTGTATGTATAGATAACATTTTTTACAATTTTTGTCTGTCTGTCTGTCTAGCTGTTTGTATGGCAGGTAGCTGAAGTATTAAGGAATAACTTAGGCTACTTTTTATCCCGATATTCCTACGGGAACGAGAACCACGCGGGTGAAACCGCGGGCGGCCGCTAGTATAATAATATAATGTCGATGTGATTGGGATTGAACTCAGGTTAAAGGTAGTTGCAGAAATAGGGTGGTGTACCACAGAATATGTAAAAAATTGAATGATACTAAAAGTACTTACGGTAGTAACACGAGCTTTTTATTTTTTCCCTTCTTACAACTTCATACTGGAGTAGTAAGGAGGGTAATAAAAATTAACGGTATTACTACTGGTAGTAAGATTGGTAGTAACAAGGGCAACAAACGATAGGTCGTTCTTATTAGCAATTTTTATTATACTTAGGTACTGAAGGTTGATGCATGGGCAACCACCAACCACGAACCACCACGGATGACTACTAATAGCGGATTTATACATTTACCACCTGTAGGCTACGTGTAGGTATTATAAATTTTGTCGCCGGGGGGAAGGGTGCTTTATGAATTGATCGCTCATCATATACGATACGAGGTATTGACGTGACATTAACAAAATATGCGCGGAATTTGCCGCCCTCCAAAATCTGCCACTATAGGCACTAGGGTAACTCAGCCTACTGGTCAATCCGCCACTAAAATATGTATACTATCACCCAGGCTCTGAAATAGTATAAGCACATATTTTACTAGATAATCCATGGACCGGAATTCGAACCTGGTACCTCAAAGATGGTGTAATGTGCATGCTATCCTATAGCACAGAATAAATAATAGTACACCGGCCTATAGGGCCATACAAGAAACGCTACGCTTTAACACTTATAACTAGCTAGGTACTTACTTATAAAATAGGTACTTATATACCTAATACTTTACTTTTTATTATTTCTTCAAAGATAAAATCCCGTTGAGTGACGTGCGCCTTCCAAACTATCCATTCATGCCTGAAGACGTGCCTTTAGTGGCATGGCATCCTTGGACAGACGTACGCAAGAGAGACGATATAAAGAGGCTGAATATATCGTTTCCATTCGGCACCATGCCAGCCGAGTGGACATTGAAGGCGAGACAGAGTTACTACGCTGCGGCGATTTACGTTGACGACTTGATTGGACAGCTGATGAGGCATGTGAATCTCAAAAACACTATAGTTGTCCTTACGAGTGACCATGGTAAATCTTCTTTCATTTATAGCCGAAGTATAGTCGAACCAATGGAATCATGACATGCTAATAATTTGTTTGAAAGCTTCAACATTATAAAGGTCAATCAACAACTTTGAATTTCGACCATTTGTTAGAAAATGAACTTATATGGTAGACGTCACGATTCAATTAGTTCAACTGTACATAACTGCGATCTTATTGGCAGTCGTGAAGTTAGCCAATATGCACAGTAGAGGACCCTCCTGCATGCAACCCCACACCGCTTCCACCCGCATGGCTCCAAATTGTGCATTACGTATCATATTGCGGGATGTTCTGTCTGACATCGACGCGCCAAAAAGATTAAATTGTTTTTTTTTTACAGGTTGGTCATTAGGCGAAAATGGACTATGGGCTAAATATAGCAATTTTGATGTAGCATTGAAGGTACCGTTATTATTTTTAGTCCCGGGCCTGAATGGGAAATCTGTATCAATACCTGTAGAATTGGTGGATATTTTTCCAACACTGGTAGATTTAGCTGGGCTTCCTAATAATATACGAAAGTGCCGAAACACAGACAATTCTACTTTATGTTTTGATGGGGAAAGTTTAGTACCTTTCATGATGTCAGATTCCATTCACCGCCGCAATAAGAAGTATGCTATTAGCCAATATCCTAGACCCAGTGTATTTCCTAAGACCAATTCGGATAAACCCCGTCTAAAAGATATAAAAATAATGGGCTACAGTCTTAAAACAAAAAGATACAGATACACAGAATGGATATCATTTAATAAAACATTATTTACAAGAAATTGGAATAAAATATATGGTTTAGAATTATATGACCACCTCATAGATCCGAACGAGGCGCAAAATATATACATGGAGCCAAAGTATAAAAACATTGTTGATAGGCTTTCACGCTTATTACGCTCTAAAGTGACTTTGTACCTTAAATGATTCTTGGTGAAATCAAGAGGCAGTGGCGTAGCTAGGCGTGGGCGAAGCGGCCCCACGCTTACGGCCTTGCACTTCAAGGGGCCTCGCGCACGAGGCCCCTTGAAGCCCCGTATTCTGTGAACCGTTTTACGATTTTTATACAAAAATTATAAAATAAAGATTCAAGGGGGCTTTCCATACAAGGAGCTGAAACTAAAATAGTCATTTATACAAACACTGAAAAACCACGTTATTTTATGCTTGCGAAAAATGAGAGCGCTATTTTAGGCTCGGTCTATGTATTCGGTACGTTAAGTGGGTATGTATAGACCCTTCATAGACGAGTCTGAATCACATTTTGCCGATTTTTTTTCAATATCAGTGGGTATACCTAGGTCTAGGTCTCTTGAGTACAAAAAAGGGGCCTCGCTGATGCGACATCGCCCACGTCTATAATAGTCCACGCACGCTATGCCACTGTCAAGAGGTTTCAGTGAATTTGAAATAATAACACTTTATACAAAATAGGGCCTTAAGCTTTAACAGTGAATCTGGTACACGATATTAGCGCAAAAGACGTCTTATACTATACATACAAGCGTGTACCTGCAATTAACCCACGATAATTTTATCACATACCTACACTTTATGGTGCGACCACGCTTTTGTACATTCGGACATGCATCAGCATACTAAATTTTAAATAAATAACTTATATTATACCACAGTTATACACAGTCGGTATTATAGAACAACACTCAAGTAGAGATCTCTTCTCAAGTATAGTTAGAAAGGGATGCAAATACATTCATCCCTTACTAACTATACTTGAGAAGAGATCTCCACTTGAGTGTTGTTCTATAATACCGACCTAAGATGTATTTGATTACCTTATAGGTAAGGTTCCTGACTGATGATCACAGATATTCTGTGTTTTGTTTAAAGTAATAAAATACAGTATGTACGTAATATTAATTTCACATGATATGTAAATACAATATACTTAAAGATGTTAAAGAAAAGAAAGAAAGAAGGAAAAATATTTATATTGGCAACACACAAGAAAAAAGTCCTATTAGTAGTTCTGTTGTGTGATGCCGCAACTGTGCTCAGCTCAGTAATAATGTTCAACAAATCCCTTGTCAAACATAATTAAAACTTAAGGAAGTTGTTAGCTGTATAATAAAGTACGTTTTATAATTCGGTGCAAAAAAAAAGAAAACAGTATTACCACATAAAACTCTATTATTCAAATTCTGTAGATTTCTTTATTTGTGAACGACATTGCCGTTAATTCAAAACATGCTTTGAGTGGAAAGATATTGGTTTAACATTATTAATAAAAGTAAAAAAAATGGAAATTACTCTTACGTAAACAACAAAATAATTTTTCGAAGGGATGTTAGAAGGATAATTTTTTCATGTACTGGCAACACGCAGGCACAAAATATTTGTGACGCAGGGGTGACAAACCTTCTTTAACATGTGTGTGATTATTTGATTGATTTTGATTTGTATTTTGTTTACTTTACGCGGGCTCCTATCTGCTTCGCGTACAGTGCTTCTTTTACATTATTTTGTAGATTTCTTGTTGTTTCTGTTATTGTTTTTGTTTTTGTTTATTGTTAAGTTTGAAACTTTGAACCGTTGTTACTTGTTACTATTGTGTCTCTTCTATTACTACCTAACCCATTTTGCATTATCTTGTGCTTGTGCGCTTTAATCCAAGACATAGTTCTTATATCATGTAGATTTTAAAAAATCTGTGAAACTAACTATCACAATAAATTTGGTATAAAAGAGACAAGAAGAAAAAAGGTTTAGATACCCTGTTGCCAAACTCAAATGTGAAAGGGATTTTTTTTTGCACCGAATTATAAAACGTACTTTAATAATGTAATGTAATGGATTATTTTATGTAAGTATGTAGTTACGTCTTAAGCGCCCCACAGATGATCAGTTCGCCTGTCGGCAACGGCCTGTCAGTTGGCCGCAATCGGCCACACACTCACAGTTTCGTAAGTAACGCCCGAATTCTTGAATGCAAATCATCTTTGGGAGCGTCTCAAACATCATGGCATCCCTTTTTAATACGTTTGACATTTAAAGTGACAGGGCGATGTTTGAGACGCTCCCAAAGATAAGTAGCGTACGAGTATTCGTCTACGTCCAGCGACATGCGACAGTGCGAGCATTAGGCATTTGTTTAGTATTAAGTATGTTTATGAATTCGTATTATAACTTTTGATGCATTTGCGGTGCGCCGCCATAATAACATTAGCTATAAGTTTTAATTAAGTAGTATTATCTCATTTTAAGTGAACCTGTAAGTTCTTATGAGAAAATAAATGTCTTTAAACCTTATTCGGGCATAAAAGGTTTAGAACTGACGGCTAATGCGCAGGTGTGCTGCACACCGTGTGCATATGCATAGTGTGTGGCCGCTGGGGGCGTGGCCAAGTATCGGCCGGACAGAAACTACCGATTAGTACTAAAACTGACGGCTATTAACTGCTAGTGTGTGGCATCAAAGCCGGTTTTCGACTATTGCCGACAGGTAATGACCGGTCTAGTGTGTTGCCGATGGAGGTCAGACGGCCGATCCGGTCTAGGCCGACAGGTGACCTGACCGTCTGTGGGCTCCTTTACACATGTAAAATTAATATTAAAATTTAGCGGTGCAAGCATATTCTTTGGTAAAAACACTTTTGTTACTGAAAAATGGAAAATAAAGTAAGTAATTAGAAAAAAAAAATAGTTGTGAGACGGGTCGATTTTTTCTAAATACTTCATTTTTCATTTTTCAATTTTGGATTAATATGGAATCAGCCCTGTTACTCTCAACTGTACAACAAACTTATTTGTGTGTAAGACCAATCTATCACAACACAATACATACCATGATTTATATTAAGAAACAGAATTGATTCCATATTTTTGTCTACATATTTATTATCCTACTAATATTATAAATGTGAAAGTTTAGATGTTTGGATGTTTGGATGTTTGTTACTCAATCACGCCAAAACGGCTGAACGGATTTGGCTGAAATTTGGAGCACAGATACTTTGTAGCCTGGAGAGGAACATAGGCTACTTTTTATCCCGGAAAAATGTCACATTCCCGCGGGATAACGTCGTGTAGTCCACGCGGGCGAAGCCGCGGGCGGAAAGCTAGTATTAAATAAAATTGTAATAACTCAAACAAAACAAAATTCAGTTTATGAATACAAATATGTCGTACCTAAGTGGTTCTTTAAGAACCTTATAGAATATAAAACATTTGAAATGCAGTCTTATAAAAATGTTATAACCGTATTTATATATTATCATATTTATCATACTAGGCTTTTTTCTTCTTCTGGCTGTGGTTTTCTAGATTTTTCTTCCATCTCTACTTGTTTGAATCTAGCATATAATGCGCTACTGGCTAGTACTATCACGTTTGAAGCCCACCAAAGTGCATTTTTAGACTCATTGAACCATTGTGTTGCTAACACAGTTTGAGCACAAGCTTTTGCTGTGCCTGAGATATTGTGTGTTAAAGGTGATGTTACCTAAAAAACATAAATAATGTTATTTCTTTAATCCTTGCATGTACAGTCAAGGAATTTAATTTCTAACCCACCTAAGGTTCAATATCATACAGCAAACTGTCATTATCACCATAAGATCTAGCTAAAATAGAGGATGACATGACGTTGCTTTGACATGTCGAATGCATTGTTTTTATGTTAGTTACTAGACAACAGTTGCCTAGTTACTAATGAAAAAGTATGGGTGACTTTCACCACTGATATTTAAACGTGATTAACGCTAAACGTGTTTAAAACACAGTTCTGTGTTTGACATCTGTTTGAATGTGACAGAGACAGAAATGCATTTTAATCACGTGTAGCGTTAATCGCGTTTAAATAACATTGGTGGAATCGGGCCTATGTTTGCTGGCAACAAATTTGATGTTTTGAGACATTGACTTGATGCACTGACACATGAAGTCAGAGAATTTTAGTTCTAAATTTTGACACACGCCAAATAATGTGGCGCATACTCTAATTTCAAAAAGATTCATTCAACTATTACAATTGCCATTTGTCATGATAATTTTTCGGAAAGAGGTTATCTGTAATGTGAAATGACAAAATATTACGTATTGACATTTCAACATAAAACTGACAATATTTCAACGAAATGGGTAGGGAATTAAATTCCTTGACTGTACATACATTTATTAATAAAAATATTTAAATAAATAAAATTATATTCAACCATACCTTTATTTGTAATGAAGTTACATAGCCAATTGCAAAGCCACATAATCCACCAATGAGCATTTGTACCCAGAAAAGTGTGCTATCAAAGTTTCTGTAATTCCATAAAACATTGAGTTCGCCATTCATTATTATCAATGGCAAGAAAAGTATGATAGAGTAAGCATTGTTGTAATATGATAGCAGCCACACTTCTTGGTTGACATGGGGCAGTACTTTCTTTGTGTATATGGAATATAGTGACAACATGAGAGAACCAACAACTCCATATATAGTTCCCAGTAAAGAGAATGAACCTGAAAATAAAATATACATTTTCAGCCTTATTAATAAACAAAGAGTAACTTAAACCTAGGTTTAACCAAAAATATTGCTTAGCAATATTACTCCTTACGTTTGACCTTTCAAGGCATCATATTCCTAAGCAAATGTAAACTTACTCTTTGTTTATTAATAAGGGGGTTTAAGTTTACATCTTAAGATAATTAATGATAAAGGTAGGGGTCTGATCTATCTGATTCAACTGCTATCTTGTATTCATAAGTTCAGTATTAGATAGGTCAAGTGCTGCTAAATTCATTAGAAATGTACCCAAGTGTTTTAAAATTATAGTATTGGAATGTTTTGAAATGGTGACAATTAGCATGACAATATTTTAAAAAATTATCATAAGGAAATAGTATTATAGATTAGTGATAAGACCTTCGATCAACAATACCACTAGATAACCGGCTGGAGTGTCAGAAACGGTTGAGCGAATAAGAGCGCACTTCAAAGTTGCGCTCTTATTTCTTATCGCTCTCTGTCATTTATGACGTAAGATCACGACATATGAACCTAACCTTTTTCTTTGTTTAAAAAATCAGGGGGTGCCATCTTCTTCTCAACAATACGGGCGGTTTCCAAAACTCGACGTCTATTGCGCCTATTTTGCATCCGGAGGTTGCGCGGCCAGATCACTCCAGCCAGCCAGCCCAGCTCAGCCAAAGGGGTGCCATATTTGTGTTTTGTTTTAGTTTCATGAGTTTGTTATCTAGTAGTATTGTTGATTTTTGAACTTACCTAACAAACTTTCCTGATCAACACCTAGGTAAAATCCGAAAATGATAAACCCACAGCACATAATGCATTTCATTGAAGTTGTCTGTTTCAAGAGAACCCAGCTAAAGACAACATTAAACACAGTTGTGAGCGACCGTCCCACATAGTAAAATGGCACTCCAACATATTTCAGGCATAAGTTATTTGATGATATCATTAAAGTGAACATGATAGAGAGTGGAATCACCTGCAAGAAAAAATTTAATTGACAATTGTAGAAACAAAATTAGGTAGTTAAGTGCATAGGTAGAATAAAATGATGTCTTAAGCATATACATATTTCAAACAATATGAACCTTTTCTATTATACCATTATATCAAAAAACTACAAGGTTTTGTAATAAATTTTAACAAATACATAATTTTTCCCAGAAAATACAGCTTATCATAATAGTACATTCTGATCATGATAGCATTATCTAATTATTAGAACACTATTAAGTTTGATGACTAATGGTGCTTGTCTTATCGCTTATCAAAGGATGTGATTGATAACTTAATCCAACCAGTAATTTTGTCAATAAGATCTATAAAAGAATCTCGGTAATTTTCTGCCATTAGATAATCATTGAAATATTGGATGTAGCATTTAAATAAACTTTATTACTTATTTCTCTAGAACAAAAACCAACTCAAAATTCAATTCAATCTTTTTTATTCTATTTAGGTTGAGGTAACAACACTGTATGGCAAAGAAGCAACGCCATCGGTTCGCAAATCCTATGGCGGGAGACCATGGCTAATTTACTTGTGTTACAAAATACCAAAAGATAATTTATATATTTATATAACTTTAATACATATTATTAATCAGATCAATTAGTAAGCCCAAACATGCTTCTTACCTTTCTTACTGTATCAACATGCCATGGTGTGCCTTTTGGAAACTGGAAGAGCCCAGGTATACCTTTCGTCTGACTTAGTGTGAAGCATATTGTAAATGAAACAATACATTGGAACCATGTTATAAATAACGGTGCTTCTAAGGCCACAGTATCACTGCTCAGTAATGCTTTATTCACAAAAACTGTTGTTATTGATACAATCCTGAAATTAAAAAAATAAAAATATAGCTTTTAAGATTAGACTTAAGATTGTCTATTTTCAAGTGATGTAAGGTTGTAACTTTATTTGGTACTAGCTTTTTGGACCGCGGCTCCGGCCGCGTGAACTACTTGATGTTTACCCGTTGGAATGCGATATTTTCCGGGATAAAAGTAGCATATGTTCTTCTCCAAGCTACAAAGTAAATGTGTCAAATCAAGCCAAATCTTTTCAGCCGTTTTGGCGTGATTGAGTAACAAACATCCAAACATCTAAACTTTCACATTTATAATATTAGTAGGATAATGGGATATTTGATGTAAATTAAAGTAAAAACCAGTCACGAATACCATGATAAAACGGAAACCGGCTTTAAGGAAATACCAACCACCCACAGCCAGTGCAAGTGCAACGAATGACAATCTTTGCGTAGAGTTGGCTGAAATATATGTTATGATTTTTCCTGTTAAAAACTGAAACGAATAAATAAATAAGCTTACCAGTAACAGCTTACAACAGTGAAAATTTTAATATATCTTGAACATAAATCTGAACGTGGCTCTTTCATTGTTTACAATTAGTGTATATGAATGAAAACTAAATTAAACCAATAATAAAATAACACGGCACACTATCTAAACCTTGAGTGAATTAAAACACAAAATGAAACGAGTTTTCAAGGTTTTCAAACACTTCTCTGAAAATAAAATAAAGCTGTTTTGGGACATTTCACATTTGCGGATTTGCGACATGACATTTTGAGTTGACTTCACAAATTATATACAGGCGTTGGAATCACCCATAGAATAGGTCAAAACTTAGTGGCCGGTAGCCCCGATACCCATTCATTGGCTATAATTAAGACCGCCATTTTGTTGGGGTGCCCCCATTGGCTAAATATAAGGCTGTCACTTTTTCAAGAATTTCAAGATGTCCGACATTGATGTCGTTTATTTAGTTTGTGTTTTTTACTCATTTCGGTTTTCTAGTATTCTTTAGATGTTTTTCCACTTTTTCTCAGATATTTCTTTACAGAAATATGGATAAATTATTCGAAGATGCCTTCGGTACACGTAAGTAAATCTATTTACGTAGTTTTATGTATCAATTATTTATTACATTAACCTAAATTTGAGTTTTGTTGTTTTAGGTAATTCCAAGAGGCAACTTTGTATTTCTTAAAACTAACCAAAACAAAAGAAAATACAGTTCACAACTTAACCGGAGTAAAGAAGATTCGGTTTCTCAGAAAGTTATGAAATTTATCAAAGGCTAAAAGAGTCGCAATAGTTTTTATAAGTGCGTCATGCCTGGCACCACGGAGGCCTCTTTAACCAAAGTTAAACTGTGGGAAAACTCTGCTACCCTTCCACACCCATATGTGCTCATCCAGGAAAAGCTCCCTCTGGCCTTGAACTTCCCAGATCATTATGGAGATTTTTAAATAGACTCCGTACCCAAGTTCGTTGAAGTAAAGACAACCTGTCCAGGTGGGGCTACACCAGTAACACGGATCTCGCGTGCAGGTGTGGTTACACTCCACAGACCATGGCCCACCTCATTGATTGCTCTGCATGCCCGGACACCTGCACGCGTGAGGACCTCATGTTGGCTGCAGATAACGCGTTGAGAGTGGCACAGTTTTGGGCCAACAGCATATGATTTTGTACTTGTCATTGACATGTTGAAGAAGAAGTTATGAATGAAAGGTAGGTAATGTTTGTTTATTCTTTTTATATGAATGTAAGTAGGTATGTTATGTGTAATTAATTATTGATTAGTTTTGTTAAAAAAAACCTTCCTAATACCTTATTTCAATATACATGTAGAAGTGATATCATATGGTGATAATGATAAAGCACAGTAGATTACTTGGGATTAAATTTAAATAATCAGTTGTCACATTTAACAAGTTTCAATTTAGTGAAGTTTATTAATACCAAGTCAAGAGAAAATAACAGTGAAAGTAATTCAATAACTTTGTCAAAACATTTGAAATGCCTTATCATCAAATTCATATTTCTGATTCTGACAAACAGAACAAAATTATAACAAATGTACCGGTGGGATAATATATGATTGTTGTCGGTACGAATGATGGTTTATTGTGATTGTCTTATGACTATGTTATAACTGTTACTGCTACCTACTATCTTGGATCTTACTTAATTATATATATTACCTCTCATCAGTCTATGTACAAAGCTTATCTACTTAATAACAGTTATTAACTATAAACATTGATTATCTATAACTTGTGCATAGCGGCACAACAAACAAAATGTGCTTTATACACACTACTCTTTCTTGATTTACAAACTTTTCAGTTTAACTATCACTTATTTGTTTATAAAATGATATGGCAGATTATAGTAACAATATGTAGAATCTATACTAACCAAATCTAATCTTTTCAGATAACTTGAGTCTCAACAAGGTTCGTGGAGTGCTGCGAAGATGCCCGTGTCTGCCTATTCTTGCGGTAATAAGTTATCAAATCAGACAGAATTATGGTGCAAATTACTGCTGTTAGTTGCTATATTGATTACTTACTGCATTAAATGTTTAACTATTAGAATTAGGTTATTGCGTCTTGCATTGAAAGTGATATGAACAGTAAATAATGAAATGGCAGATACTAAATAAAACTACTAGGAAAAATAGCATTAGCATTTGTGCGTAATAAATATTTGCAAGCAGTTTAATTTTTCTTGTGGCTGATAAAGTATTTATATTTCTTAGTTTATCTATAAAGTCAATTTAGTAAGTAATTTCATTACTCTCATTCTTTGTCTTGTATAAATCTCAACTTATACTTATGTACTTTGTATTTGATAAAATTATAATGTCAAGTAATAAATGCCTTCTTTCATCAAATGTGTTTTTTATTTGAGCAGAATTTAAAATAATATATTACTAGGGTTGTACCACAACCCTAGTAAACGTCGATGATTTGCACAACTATCGATAACGAATCAAGGGTGTCGATAGTTCTGGCAGCACTATGTTGTCAAACTCTAATCGGGGTCCGTCATTCACTAACAAACGGCCGCTATAAGGCTTGATTCCTATCTGTACAGACCACAAATTATGGCTACGTTCCGTTTTGCGCCAACAGCGATAATATCACTGATATCGCGCTCACACATCGTTCCGATTTGTTGTGAGCGCGACAACGAAAGCAGTAATGGGGAACTTGCATTAAAATTATTTTGAGAAATTATATTAATAATCCAATGATGATAGCCATTAAAAGTGCATTCGTGGAAGATTTATTCCAAAATTATTATTATTTTGCAAAATATTTTAATGTAAAGTTACGTAAATTGAAACGTGATTTGAAACACCAATCAGCGCGCAGTGACGTCATTCCATTAGTCACTTATGCTGAGTTCAAAAACATATAGATAATCATACATTCAAATCATGTCATAAAACATTAAAAATATCTACAAAATGGAAAAAGGCTTGACTAAATTCGACTCACGAGATTTGCTTAAGGTTTATATGGACATAGTGCGGTGGTTATTTATGGAAAATTCAAAGTTTTCAAGTGTAGAGATTGCTGTTTACTTTATACACTGTTGATGCAAGATCTAACGAGGTTATGATTTTTACGAATACAAGGTACTTACATCAAAATGATCTTCACAACATTGCAAGGCAGATTTTGAAGAGGGTGAATGTTGTCTTTTAAAGCTCCTTTCATCCACTTTTCTCTAAGTTTAGGCTCTTGAGGCACAGTTAAAACTGCACACTCTATTTTGTGAGATTTAGCTTTACTTGTAAAAGAATTATCCATTGTAGTAGTAATAAAGTATCGTTTACTGACTTTTTTGTATGCCAAATAAAACTGAAATAAATTAATTCTGTCTTACAAAAATAATATTTACGCGCCATGAAAAGTTATGTGCATCTGAAAGGAGTGACCACTGACCACAAAAAAAGAAACAGGTTGAGAGCCTATCAGAGAATCTTTACGCGACATGAAAAGTTATGTGCATCTGAAAGGAGTGCCCACCAAAAGAGAAACAGCTTGAGACCCTGTCAGAGAATCTAGTAAAAAAATTGTTGATTCCTAAGCAAAACTCCAAATAATTCGTATTAATTCTGAGTTGGACACTCAGTTCCGCAACTGTTAAAAATTTACTGTCACCTGTCAAAGTAATTAAGCATTGTGTGTTAATTACTTTTAAATTCGAATCTAGTAAAGAATTTAGCTTGGTCACTGAGTTCATACAATTTGTGCATTATCGAATCTCTCAAATTTTGCAAGTAAACTAAAGAAATACATAAAATTACTTTAAATATCTAATTGTTTAGCACCTTATGAAGAAACAATGGTACAAACGTTAATAGTTTAATAATAAATGGAATTTATCTATTTTGACAACTAACGACAAACGTTTGAACTGAGTGACCAACGTTTTCGGTTTTAATGACTAGGCTTCGCCACACAGATAAATGAAAGTAAGCTTAAGTTTTTTTACTCGACTGCGGCGGGCGAAGTCAAAAGTTACCTGACTGCGGCGGGCGAAGCCCAAAAAGTGTTACGTTTTTGACCTGAATGTATGTGTTTCTGTTCCTATGTTCCCTCGTAACTACTAAACGGATAAACTGATTTTGTTAATTGATACGTCATCAGATTCGTCTTAATAGCCCGAGTGAAAATAGAACATCAATATTAACAAAAAACAAAATGGCGGCTTTTAGGCGGCATATTATTCTGTGCATTGTAAAAGAAATATTTTTAAATCTCATCGAGTGGGGTAGGTATTAAATGAAGAGTTTTAAATATCGATTCCATAAACATCTATAACTTGCAGTTTTGTAAATCTCTCCGTATTAATTTATCTAAAAAAGAAAAGAATTTACGAATTTTTAAATTAGTAAGTTCTTACTTAAAAAGATGATTTATTGACAATGAACTAAAAAGTCTAAAATAAAAACGTAGGTAATATTTAAAAAACTAAAAACACGACTGCAAAAATTTACCATTAAAAATGAAAAAACCAGCTCTTTACTTCTCGGGTTTTTTAGTTTTTTATTAATTACTAGCTTTCCGCCCGCGGCTTCGCCCGCGTGAACTACATGACGTTATCCCGCGGGAATATGATTTTTTCCGGGATAAAAAGTAGCCTATGTTCCTCTCCAGGCTACAAAGTATCTGTGTTCCAAATTTCAGCCAAATCCGTTCAGCCGTTATGGCGTGATTGAGTAACAAACATCCAAACATCCAAACATCCAAACATCCAAACATCTAAACTTTCGCATTTATAATATTAGTAGGATTACCTACGAAATCTTTACTAGAAGTTGGCATATCATCCGTTTCTCTGAGGGTGCCATACTTTTAGAGATAGAATTTTTATTTTTTGTTGAAACAAAATTGACAGGTGGTTACCCTCATTTATTACTTTTTTTTAAGGATTTTAAATGCCGCTATAACGTTGTTGTCCATCCTGTCATGCGACAAATATTGGAATGTGAAGCACAGCGGTAAACGTCGCGAGTGCACAAGTGTGTGGACACTATGAAAATATTTACGAGAAAGTTCAAGGCAATGCGAATGCGGTCGCAAGTATAAAGGATGTAATGCAATGCAACCGACTATCAGTTTACCTGCAGGCAATGGCCTGTCATTGGCCACATTCGCCCACACACCCACAGTTTTACATTAAGGGCCCGCTATATGCCAACAAAAATTAGATTGCTTTACATGATCGTCTGTAATATCAATATTAATGAATTTCAAATTAAGATGCAGCAAACTTCAGGACTAACACTAGTGACTATGTTACTCAAAATCACGCTTACATAAAATTTTGTCAATAGAAAGAAATTGCGAAGTTGCCTCCAAATCGCTATAATTAACACGATAAACAGCTAGTATTAATAATACATTTAAATAAAGCTTGAAACTTTTTAGTATAATTACACTATATAGATAAGGCAGGGCTCATGTTATATAAGGTCCTTCTTAAATAGTGCACATAATTTTAAGGGGTCAATGTACTCATGCATACAAGCAACTTTTACTATGGTACCAACATTGAAATCGCAAAAAAAATATCAGCTGTTCCATACATTTTAATCTATTCGATTTAATATTTTCTTTGAAACAGCTGATTTCTTTTTCACGTTTTCAATGTTGGTACTATAGTAAAAAGTTTTTGTATGCGTGAGTACATTGACCCCTTAAAATTATGTGCACTATTTAAGAAGGACCTTATACATTTTTGTAAATAACCTTTAAATATCCTTTTTAAAAAAAAAATCCTTTATTTCTTTATTCCGGACCGGCCGAATAGTGCCGGAGAATTATATAGAAATAAGGCAGCATTTACTTTGCAGTTGGCCGTTGCAGCTATTACTTTTGCAAGTGGCCTAGTGCGCGCACTTAAAAACCGAATATCAGGTGGCCTGTTCGACTAAAGACTGCAGGCGGCCTGCCTGCTGACTGATACATATACATATGTAGTAAATATACCTCAGTACTTATATTTTCTACCAACATTAACATCTTAAAATTCTTAAACTTCATTTAAGCAATATATTTATAACAATGTAACAGTATATTTACTCCAGTGTGCAGCAGAAATAAATCAAGTATCAATATAATCAATCAAGCAACAACAAGTATTTTTGCCTTTGTCAATGTTAGAGTTCACAATATTTTAGACTAATGCAAAATAGGCATATTTTCAATACTTATATGTTAGTGCGTTTTACGTAAAGCTTACTTAATTTTTAATTACCTTAAAAAACAGTAAAAAATGATGGTAGCCATATTCTGTCAATTTCGTTTTCACAAAAATTAAAAATTCAACCCCTAAAAGTATGGTAAGTACTTAGAGAAACGGATGATAAACCAAGTTCTAGTAAAGATTTCGCTAAAAAACATAAGTTTTCTTTCATTTACCTATCTGGCGAAGCCTAGTCAGTAAAACTGAAATCTTCGGTCACTCACTTTTAGCGTTTGTCGTTAGTTGTCAAAATTTCTTTGTCACTCCTTTCAGATGCACATTGAAAACTTTGACGTCCTAAGAAATGACGTCACGTCCGGCCATTGAGCGTTTACGCGCGGACTTTGAAATGTTAATTTTTGATTTGCATTAAATAAATAATTTAAGCATATTTCAACTTTTTCGCTTGTGATATCTTCATACAATCCTTAAACCTTTCAGATAGACTACATTTATGAAATAATGCAAGTTCCCTATTACGTCACGGATGACGTCACTACCGCCGCCATTTTGCGATCACGGTGATATCGTTCTCAAGCGTTAGCACTGTGAGCGGGCTGTCATATTTGACGTTTTGTTGTCAAACGTCATTGTTTGTTGTGGTTTTGTTTGAGTAATCTCTGCGTTTTATGTTTTATTTAGGTATTTTATTTGTTTATCCCGAAGCAGAAAGCCAGAAAAATGATAGTGCTTATTAAAGATGAGACGACGGGTAGAGACATTACTCTAAATTTAAGCACGGATCACTATCATCATCGCTGTCCAATAAAACGTTTACTAATTGACGAATATCCATACTAAACCGGTGATTATTTACTTACAAATTCAAATCAAAACAACGCTCGCTCGCGATGCTTGCAAATAGCCGTTCCGAATTGAAATCGCGTCAACAGTGCTGTCAGCGCGATAATCAAATCGGAACAGCTTTTAGCGCTCACAGCGCCAACAGTACTATTGACTCAAAACGGAACACGGCCTATAGTATTTGTCAAAGATATTATAATATAACAAGATTGCGCACTCATGAGTTATAGCCGAGCCGAGCGAGATAGGCCTATTATGGTGTGCGTCCCTCTCTAATGAGAGAGACGTGAGTGACTACACGATTTGGTTTTTTCGAGGACAATTTATAGTTAACCAGACTTGGCTCACGTAGGATTCGAACATCACGCTTCCTAGGGAGCTCTTGTAGCTAAA
The DNA here is from genome assembly GCA_949710035.1 of Crambus lathoniellus. Taxonomy (NCBI): domain Eukaryota; kingdom Metazoa; phylum Arthropoda; class Insecta; order Lepidoptera; family Crambidae; genus Crambus; species Crambus lathoniellus. The sequence goes on from OX453304.1 coordinate 26,897,617, forward strand.
AGAAACATACATTTAAACATCCGAACTCACTTTCTATTTATAAAATTAGTTAAGATGAGGACTCCGCGAGGCAAAGCATTTGCTCCACTTATGAGGCAATAATGTGACAATCGACACATAGACATATGCTTTATAAGCATACTTACTTTTGAACCGACTTCAAAAAAGGAGGTTGTCAGTTCGACCTTTAGGTACTTATATGAAATGTATGTCTGTATTTCTGATAGGCGTATTTTGCTAAAATGGATAGAAATAAAAAGTCCACATACAGTAATAAAAATCTGTTTATTAGTTAGACTATACATTGCTAAACAAAATTTTCTTGCGGATCGTGGAGGCTTTGTGTCCAATTAATGGGCGATTTTCTGAAAGCTCAGTCACTAGATGGCGCTGTCCCACCTATGCAGTTAGAAGGAACGGAACGTTATAAATTTTATGTTGACGCGACTTTTTTACGTAAAACGGAACGTCAGACAGATGTTATTTATTTACCTAAATCTTTAAATTTACCTATTTCGTTTCTGTTCCTCACAGTAGTACTTATTTAATATATTATTAGTTTCCTTTGGGTTGTTAAAAAGTAATTAATTTAAATATGTTTCATACCAAAATATACCATAGACATGTACATACTTATTCAACGCCATCTAGTGAAGCAATTGGAAGCTTTTTTTTTTTTAAATGGCCGCTCAGAAAATCGCTCATTATAAAGATTCGTTTTTTGCGTACCTACTTTTTTAACCTTAAATTAAGATACAGATGTTATAATACATTTAATAAGTTTTGTTTCATGCCTATTTTCTGATAAAGTTCTTCTTCTTTTTCTTCTTCCGCTGAGTATTGTGTAATTTTTTCAGATATGAGGTTAAGCTAACCTTATTTAAATTCTTCATCTTTAGGAAATCTGAAACAATAAAAAAGTAAATTCCAGTTTATAGACTAAAAACGAAATGGACACCCTACTATACGCAAGAATAAAAGTTACCTATGAAATTCAGGGACAGGAATACCGATATTTTTTTAGTATCGATATCGAAATATCGATATAAATACTGATATTTTGGTATCGAATTATCGATACTGGTACCAGTATTTTATTTCAGTACTCGAATACTGATACCTTATGGAAAATTATCAGTATCGATACCGATACTAAAATACTGATATAATACCGATAAAATGCCTCTCGCGTTTTCATATTTTTTTTACTTTCGCCCGCCCCGCACTCCGCACGCGACACCCAACTAGGGTTGCCAAAACTACTATACAGTAGGTACTACTATTTTTTAACCGACTTCAAAAAAGGAGGAGGTTCTCAAGTCGACTGTATTTTTTTTCATGTATATTTTACCATAACTTCGCCAATTGTTAACCGATTTTAATAATTCTTTTTTTATCTGAAATAAAATAGTTCATGTGTTGTTCCATGAAAAATTTAAAGTAGTCAGTTCAGTAGCTTTTTCACAATCCTGAAAAAACACATAGTTTTCGGCTGGTAGTTCCTGCTTTACACGTCAATATCTTAGCGAACTATTGACCAATTTTAATGATTCTTTTTTTATTCAAAAGAGTAAACTCCTGACGTGGTAACATTGTTACCAAGTTAGGAGCTGATGGTGGAATCCAGGGGAAATCGAGGAAAACCCGCAAATTTTATAGGTAGTTTACCTGTTTTATTGATTTTCTTAAGTTTTTTAAGTATTTGCATCTGGTAGGCATCATCTCATGCTGATGAGCTGGTGATAGAAGGTACAACTCTTCAATCGTTAGGAGTTAGAGGATAATTCTTTAAATATCGTTGATACGTAAAGATTTTTAGTTGTATTTTTAGGTTACTTAGGTGAGCTGATGATGAAAGGTAAAACTCCTTGACGCTTATTATTATTATATGGGCTACAATTTTAAACGTTGCACATTGTGCGACGCTTGCTCATTAGATTTTTTACACTAAAAATGGAAAAATAAACAAATTTTTTCAAAAAAATTAAACCGCCTTCAAACAACAACTACCAACAAAAACTCACTTCCCAAAAAAGCGTAAAAATGAAAAATAAATTGAATCATTCAATTCAAAGGACGAAAGGGCGGGACTTTATCTAATTAATCTTGGAACTAACTGATCTGATTGAAGTCGGTGTCAAGCCGAAAGTAACAAGAACAAAATATTTTGTGAAACAATAATACACAAAAAAATGAAATTAAGTATTTTAGATACTAAAAAATACTAAAAAGATACTTTATTTTCCATTTTTCTATGATAAAAATTGCATTGTGAATGCAAAAAAGGAAAAAATTTAATAACTCACTAATAATACACAATTTTAGTTAGGAACTGTGTTTGCTTATTATGTTTGTTTTTGTCTTTGTGGTGGCGTCTGGTGATGCTCGCACAGGCCCTGCCAGAATACCAGCGTTGTTGTAGGGTGACATTTTTGACACCCAGCAACAACATAAATGCTGAGGCAGGGTCCTGATTGGCGCATCGCATAGATATTTTATTTTTTATTTTCTGGAACTTAATTAATTAATTAATTATTTGTTAATTGTGTTCTTTGTTATCTGTATTCTTTTGTAGTGTGAACTTGTGATGTGATGTGCAAATAAATGACTTTTCTTTCTTTCTTTCAATATATCATGCGCGGAGTGGTGTGAAATACATAACAATAGGTAGGTAATTTCAGTCGAGTCGATGTTGTACTTTTGTATGGAACAGCCGATTTCTTTTCTCTATATTAAAAATTGTTCGTGTTGACTAATCGTCATCATCGTCATTTGACGACCGATTTGGCGCAGGGGTACGGATACCTGCCTTCTGCGCCAGAGGTCTCGGGTTCTATCCCCGAACAAGATAAATATTTGTGGAAATGAACATGTCTATTTGTCTTGGTCTCGGTGTTTTCTATGTACTTAAGTATATTAAGTACCTATGTATTTACAAACAAAAAGTATTTAAGTAAGGTGGGGCGGGGCAATTACAACTGTGGGGCAATTCAAACTACCTTGAATAACAACATTCAAAAAATTCAAAATTCAATATCGTTTATCAATTTAGGTTTGTTTAACAACACTTATGAACGTCAATGAAGCTACGCCATCGGTTCGCAAATCCTACGGCAGGAGACCTTGTAGCGAGAAGAACCGGCAAGAAACTCGCCAAGGGCTATTTTTTTCTCCCTGTTTTAACTTATACAGAGTCGTGAAAGGAGATTTTTCAGTTTTGTATGGAGCCTCGGCTAGGACTTTGTACACTATACCATAGGCAAGCAAAAGATAAATATTATAACTGAAAACTAATTATATCGCAATAAGCTAACGCGTTTGATGGTACAAAAGCATTATCTAGTCTATTAAGACATTCTATTAAGATTAATTATTAAATTATGCAACCCCGATTCAATATGGCGGTAAAATGTCACACTAATATTACAAAAAAGGTTCACATTGACAGATTATCATCAGTAGTCAATGTCATCGTTTTTTCGTACAGAAACATCAAAGTGTCCGATCGTGATTTAAATATGGTTGCCAGTGTGACCATGGATGGCAAAGAATTTTTATTTCAAAGTTTATTTTTGTACCATTTATCCAGAAGGACAATGAGAATTTTAATATTTTATTTGACTTTACTATATTTCTTACTATTAGTACGAATAGTGTACAATGTCCTTGCCGAAAATGAAAAATGTCCTTTGAAAAGTGACCTTCACATAATAGTAAGGTTACTTTACTTTCCATCACAATACAGAATACTGCTTAAATTAAGTACAATTTTGCTTATTACCTAAAACAGTAAACAATTTTCAACTAAACAAGGAATCAAATAGTTTAATGGACAAACTAATCTTAATCTTATTCACATTGTATTATAGGATTAATGAAAAGGAAACTGCAAGCTGCGCTGTATTAAGTATTAACAAATAAAGGGATTTTTTGAATAAATAAAACAATTATTAGAAAAATTGCTGTTACTGTAAGCCACGGATACCAAAATTACTATGAGACACACCAGCTCGCTCATAAATCAATATTATACTATTATAAACCATATCCCGAACACCTTTAACACAAGTAGACATGAGCAGACCCACCCCACTGGCAGCACCCGTTCACGAGCATGACGCATGAGCCAGCCATCGCTTCGCTCAACCATATTTTAGGGAACGTAACGACCCGACTCACACGACACCACCGCAGGAATGTTTAACGAGAGCATGACATACTTAAGCTACCCGTGTTAAATGCCGAATTAAAAAAAAACAAATGCGAAATACTAGAATGTAACACAATACAATAAAAAAATTTAATTAAATTATGACCAAGCCGTTTTGTCCTTTAAGTAATCGTTAACAGTATAATATCCTTTTTTAACGAGGCCATTTTTTATGTGCATCTTAAACTTTTCAATAGGCAAGTCCAATAGACCATCTGGAATTTTGTTGTAAAAGCGTATCTCAAGACCCAGGAAAGATCCATGAACCTTCTCTAGCCTGTAACGAGGCATTACAAGTTTATTTTTATTTCTAGTATTTCGGTTGTGCAAATCACTATGTCTGATATATTCATTTATATTGCAACGAACGAAAACTATGCAATTAAATATAAATTGGGATGCAGCTGTTAATATACCAATCTCTTTGAATTTGTCCCTTAGAGATGTCCTGGAGCCTAGCTGATAAATCGCACTTATAGCTCGTTTTTGTAAAATAAATATAGTCTGTATATCAGCTGCTGTCCACCATAACAGAATACCATAAGACATGATACTATGGAAATAACTGAAATACACAATCCTAGCCGTTTCCACATCTGTTAACTGTCTCACTTTCCTAATAGCATATGCAGCTGAACTAAGTTTGCCAGCGAGCGTCGTGATATGTTTGGTCCATTGAAGTTTCCCGTCAAGAGTTACACCCAAGAAAACGGTTGAATCTACTAAATCCAATTTTTCATCATTAATTTTAATATGAATAGGTTGATCACGTACATTTGGCAAAGCAAACTGGACACACTTTGTTTTATTTTGTTTTTAACTTCGGTTAACTTCGGTGTTATCCGTTATTTGAAACAGTGACATCTATATACAGGAAGCCGAAAGCAAGTTACTATACCTCGAACATAGATGGTGACGCTAGGCATGTGCATGACTCTTACAACAATGATACTTTGCCAGCCACCATTTTCTGGTGTGTACGTCTAAGCAAGTATCCTAAGGTTTTAAGATTTATTTGTGCTTCAAATGGTTCAATCTTCGATTTTTCAAGGCAAGATGGATAATTAAATCCCCCCTTTTGTTTATTTTATGTTTTTTCTTGTGTTCCTTGCGTATTTAGAAAGTTATGGTATTAGTTTTAATAACCCCACGTGAATGTTAATTCGGGGAATTCCAACTACATTGGACAGTCTGAATTTCCCGTCAAATTTTATATGAAAGTGAGAAAAGATAGTGTTGTACAAGTTTCGATATTACGTCGATAAATATCTTTGACGATTGCTTTTATAACTTCGACACTTTTTAATAGTTTCTACTATACAATTGACATACCTATATATTTAACTATATTTTTTCAAACTCTTATACCTGCTTAACTAAGTGCCACAAATAAAGCACTTTTTAATACTTAAACCATTTCGACCTACTTTTTAAAGCCCTTAATTGATAATAATATAGGTATTTATATGGTGAAAGGCAACATGTAAGTCACCACAAAAATTTAAGAATTTTGCAATGATGTTTACTTGGTAAAAAAACTTGAGAAAAAGTTGAAAGGCGTAAACCTTAGATTTTGCAAACATTGGGACGGGTTTAAAAATAATGAGTTTCTTTTTATTAAAGGTTTATACATTACCTAAGTTGAATTTTTATGAGTGTAGAAAATAGAAAAAATAATATATCGACATAATCGACTGTGCTCGTACAAAAAATACTCGATATTTTGTGTCCCGTTACTAGTTACTATGGGTCGTAGTTGAAATTACCCCTTTTAATTTTTAAAGTGTGTTTTTACGAAAAAGAAGCGTTCTAATTTATAATAAGGTCCATATTTACGTGCCAGTTCCTTTTATCAACTCTGAATTCAAGTTAGAGCTTTCTCAGACGACTAGGTGAGAAATTAAAAGAAATAGTTGGAATTTCCCGAAAAGGGGCTATTTCGACTAATTCCGACATTTTATGTTTAAAAACGTTTTTAAATAAATATAACATGAGTTTTTTTATAGATGTTTGCCATAAATAATCACCAAAAGTCAATTTATAACCAGGTTATGTTTGATTTAGGGTATATTATTATTATGTATAAAATTTTGATGCAAGAAAATTGTATGTGCGTCAAACCAGTCGAAATTGCCCCACCCTACTATATTTATCTGTTATCAAGTTTTCCATGACACAGTTTCTTAATGAAATTTAAATGGGCTTAGATAATTGGTGTGATTGTAAAAAAAGTAATTTATTTATTTATTATTTATCATCCCCTTAAATCTTTGTACTAGGTAATTAAAATTTTGTGGTGTAGGTATAGGTAAATAGGTGAAGCGCGTGCATCTTTCGAAGCAATCAAATTTTAATTTCAGGTAAAAGAAGCGTATCGCCCAACATCTTTGATTCAGAAGGGTAGCCAAAAACCAAGAATCCCAAGCTGGTATCGAAAATAAAAGATAATATGGAAAAAGAAAATAAGTTAAATAATGAATGCAATACCTACTGTATGTCAAGAAAAAAACGAAATGGAAGAAAACATTGAGACAAAGAAAGCAATTGTTAAAGGATGTTCAGAATGTGATGTACTGAATAATTCTATTGGTGGTTAAGACAAAAGGCAAGATTTGTTTTCACAAGTAATAGGTAAAGAATTAAAATTAATTCAACCGTGTATGCGTACACGAGCTTTTATTCGCGTTATGATTTTTTTTGATAGCACAAAAAAAGCCATAGCAGTGACGTACAATTAACGGAGTCTGAGAAAGGCAACTGGTATACTCAAACATCTATCTAAAATGGCACAAATTATTGTGATTAACCTGATTCATAATAAGTGATTAAAATTATAATCTCAATATCTAAATGGGTAAATAGTTTTTTCTTACTGACTTCTAGGATTGTGGAGGGTTAAATAAAACAAAAGCCTACATTCAAAGGCTAGGAAGGAATAGATAGCCTGATGCAAAAATGAAAGGCACTTTTAGTGTTTTTTTTATATATTTATTTAATGATAATTATTATGTAACTAAATATTATAATTATAACATAAACAATCATTTCCTTTAAAGCTTAACTGATATTGCATTTTTTTAGATAGCAGTAGCATAGTAGAAACAAATTTTGCCGTCCCATTATTGATAAGAATGTTGTAATTTTTATAACAAACGAGAGTATTAATAACAAACGAAAGTAGGTAGTCACGCGAGAATAATGAAACATCAAATGCACAATCAAATGAACGCTCCAGTCCAGCTAAGTTGCTCGCTGCTTGCGCGCTGTTGCCGTACCGTCTTTCCGCAAGTCGCACGCAACCCGCACTCGGCCCCCGCCCGCGTTACACGTGTCGTGCGAACTGGCAACGTCGCGTCGCAGCGCAGCCTAGCATATCAGTACTGGGTATCGATAAAATTATCGATACTTTTATACTAGTACTTATATTAGCGATACAAATATCGGTATTATATCTCAGTTATCGATTCCATTATCGATATTTTCCTTAAAATATCGATATTAGCAAATATCGGTATCCGGTCCCTGCTATGAATACTTACTTAAGAAAAGATACACCGCTCCGTTTAAATGATTCGCTTTTGCATCCTTTCACACGTCAAGTGAGAACCATTTTTATTGATTTAAACGTAATTTTAAAATGATAATTAAGATCCACACACTAACTTTACACACATAAATTAATTTGCCGTCGCCATATTGATGATGTTTTTATTTTTATTAAAATTGTCCAGACGCAAAGTGTTGCATATTTATTATAATTAAAACTACCAAAACACCGACTCTTACATTAAAAAAATAGTTTTTCAAGGTTTTAAATAATACAAATGATATGGACTTTATTATTATCAGCTTAAAATTCCTTTTAATTAATTAATATTTTGAAAATTCTCGAGAACAGGAAATATGAATTTGAATTAAGTTCTACTACAACCAAAAATATTTAATGGTGGCAGCCCAGTAGACAGGGATGCAATCCTATTTAGGAGCCTCTCGCTCGGCTCGTTTTTCCGTTTATCGAAATGTCATACGAAAATAAACCTTATTGTAACTGCATAGAATCGAATTGACATTGCTTTTATTTTCATAGTGCACAATCTTGTTATATTATAATATCTTTGGTATTTGTAGGTTGACTTGACATGGACTTGACCATTGACCAAGGAATTTATAAGTACTACGTACAACAGGAAGGTGCACTGCTGCTAAAAAACGGTCCTAATGAGATAGTCAGAACGAGGTCAGTTTATCTCACTCTATTCCATTCAGGGACCGGAATACCGATATTTTTTTAGTATCGATATCGAAATATCGATATAAATACTGATATTTTGGTATCGAATTATCGATACTGGTACCAATATTTTATTTCAGTACTCGAATACTGATACCTTATGGAAAATTATCAGTATCGATACCGATACTAAAATACTGATATAATACCGATAAATTGCCTTTCATATTTTTTTTACTTTCGCCCGCCCCGCACTCCGCACGCGACACCCAACTAGGGTTGCCAAAACTACTATACAGTTTTAACGGACCAAATATGAGTCTAAATGCGGAAAGGTGTCAATACCAAATACCAAATACCATACTACTATACAGTAATAGTAGCCTACTATTTTTTAACCGACTTCAAAAAAAGGAGGAGGTTCTGAAGTCGACTGTATTTATTTTTCATGTATGTTTTACCATAATTTCGCCAGTTATTAACCGATTTTAATAATTCTTTTTTTTATCTGAAATAAAATAGTTTATGTGTGGTCCCATGAAAAATTTAACGTAGTCAGTTCAGTAGTTTTTTCACAATCCTGAAAAAACACATAATTTTCGGCTGGTAGTTCCTGCTTTACACGTCAATATCTTCGCGAACTATTGACCAATTTTGATGATTCTTTTTTTATTCAAAAGAGTAAACTCCTGACGTGGTTACATTGTTACCAAGTTAGGAGCTGATGGTGGAATCCAGCGGAAATCGAGGAAAACCCGCAAACTTTATAGGTAGTTTACCTGTTTTATAGATTTTCTAAAGTTTTTTAAGTATTTGCATCTGGTAGGCATCATCTCATGCTGATGAGCTGGTGATAGAAGGTACAACTCTGCAATGGTTAGGAGTTAGAGGATAATTCTTTAAGGCGGTACTCGGAAAAATATGGACTTTTTGATTTAAAACTATAGGACGGTTACAGTTGTTAAAAATCTGGTAATAAGATATATATTTCTTCATACCTTTATCTAGAATCGTATAGTTTCAAAAACACGATTTTATGATTTTGCCTCGACACTTTTTATTTTCGAATAGACCTCTAAAAAATACGAAAAGTTAAGATTATTCTTAAATGGGGTTACTTACACTATTGGAAATTGGTTTAATTAGTGGACACCAATAATATTGAGGATCGTATAGAAGCATTTTTTTTAAATCGCTGTAGTTTTTTAATACGAAGTGATTTTGTGTTTTTTTTGCCTAATCTGCAAAATCGGTCTCGCTCCCGCGCGCATCGTTTTCTCATTGCTATCTCGCTTCAGCACATTTTTTCCGAGTATCGCCTTAAATATCGTTGATAAGTAAAGATTTTTAGTTGTATTTTTTCAGGTTACTTAGGTGAGCTGATGATGAAAGGTAAAACTCCTTAACGCTTATTATTATTATATGGGCTACAGTTTTAAACGTTGCACATTGTGCGACGCTTGCTCATTAGATTTTTTACACTAAAAATGGAAAGATAAACAATAAAAAAAAAATTAAACCGCTTTCAAACAAAAACTACCAACAAAAACTCACTTCCCAAAAAAACGTAAAAATAAAAAATATATTGAATCATTCAATTCAAAGGACGAAAGGGCGGGACTTTATCTAATTAATCTTGGAACTAACTGATCTGATTGAAGTCGGTGTCAAGCCGAAAGTAACAAGAACAAAATATTTAGTGAAACAATAATACACAATTTTAGTTAGGAAGTTTAGAAACTGCTTTTGCTTATTATGTTTGTTTTTGTCTTTTTGGTGGCGTCTGGTGTTGCTCTCACAGGCCCTGCCAGAATACCAGCGTTGTTGTAGGGTGACATTTTTGACACCCAGCAACAACATATGCTGAGGCAGGGTCCTGATTGGCGCATCGCATAGATATTATATTTTTTATTTTCTTTTATGTATTTAATTGTTTGTTAATTGTGTTCTTTGTTATCTGTATTCTTTTGTAGTGTGAACTTGTGATGTGATGTGCAAATAAATGTCTTTTCTTTCTTTCTTTCAATATATCATGCGCGGAGTGGTGTGAAATACATAACAATAGGTAGGTAATTTCAGTCGAGTCGATGTTGTACTATTGTATAGAACAGCCGATTTTTTTTCTTGAATCCGTGGTTGGCTCTATATTAAAAATTGTTCGTGTTGATCGTCACCATAATTTGACGACCGATTTGGCGCAGGGGTACGGATACCTGCCTTCTGCGCCAGAGGTCTTTCGAGAGAGGGGTTCGATCCCCGAACAAGATAAATATTTGTGTAAATGAACATGTCTATTCTTGGTTGGTCTTGGTCTCGGTGTTTTCTATGTACTTAAATATATTAAGTATGTATTTACAAACAAAAAGTATTGAAGTATATATTTATATGTTATCAAGTTTTCCATGACACAGTTTCTTAATGAAATTTAAATGGGCTTAGATAATTGGTGTGATTGTAAAAAAAGTTATTTATTTATTTATTATTTAGCATCCCCTTAAATCTTTGTACTAGGTAATTAAAATTTTGTGGTGTAGGTATAGGTAAATAGGTGAAGCGCGTGCATCTCACGAAGCAACCAAATTTTAATTTCAGGTAAAAGAAGCGTATCGCCCATCATCTTTGATTCAGAAGGGTGGCCAAAAACCAAGAATCCCAAGCTGGTCCATATAATAAAACAGAAACGGAAAAAAATTCTGTACATGAAATATTTAAATTATAATAATTACCGCTATGTGATGTGTACAGGATATAGACCCCAAAACAATAGATATTAAATTTTTTGTCTGTTTGTATGTTTATCTGTTTGTCTGTTTGTATGTTCGCATTTCACGCAAAAACTACTAGACGGATTTTTACCAAATTTTGTGTAGTAATAACTTATAACCCGGGTCAACATATCGGGTACTTTTTATTGCGGGGAAATGTCATTATTTATTTGTTTTCACAAGTAATAGGTGAAGAATTAAAATTAATTCAACTATGTACGCGTACACGAGCTTTTATTCGCATTATGATTTCTTTGGAAAGCACAAAAAAAAGCCATAGCAGTGACGTACAATTAACGGAGTCTGAGAAAGGCAACTGGTATACTCAAACATCTATCTAAAATGGCACAAATTATTGTGATTAACCTGATTCATAATAAGTGATTAAAATTATAATCTCAATATCTAAATGGGTAAATAGTTTTTTCTTACTGACTTCCAGGATTGTGGAGGGTTAAATAAAACAAAAGCCTACATTCAAAGGCTAGGAAGGAATAGATAGGCTGATACAAAAATGAAAGGCACTTTTAGTGTTTTTTTTTATATATATTTATTTAATGAAGGTTGAAAACATTGTATTTGGTTGGTCTAACTAATTTCATTTGTTTTTTAATATTAGTTTAAATTAAGCATGCCGACCCCAGAGAAAAACACAATGAACAACCCCGAAGTCATTGAAGAACAACCACCGAGGGAAGTAAGCTTAACTGATCACCTAAACAAGAAGTTGTTAACATCACTGTTCAACAGAATGAACGAAGGTGATTCACAAATTATTACCATGCTCGAGTCAGACAATGGTGAGGAAAATGATGACGATTGGAAGTAACAATATGTCCAAAGTAATAGCCTACTACTAATACCTACTGTGTATTATTTTCAATTTGTATTAATAATAAAAAAAATTATTAATGATAATTATTAAGTAACTAAATATTATAATTACAACATAAACAATCATTTTCTTTAAAGCTTAACTGATATTGCATTTTTTTAGATAGCAGTAGCATAGTAGAAACAAATTTTGCCTTCCCATTATTGATAAGAATGTTGTAATTTTTATAACAAACGGGAGTATTAATAACAAACGAAAGTAGGTAGTCACGCGAGAATAATGAAACATCAAATGAACGCTCCAGTCCAGCTAAGTTGCTCGCTGCTTGCGCGCTGTTGCCGTACCGTCTTTCCGCAAGTCGCACGCAACCCGCACTCGGCCCCCGCCCGCGTTACACGTGTCGTGCGAACTGGCAACGTCGCGTCGCAGCGCAGCCTAGCATATCAGTACTGGGTATCGATAAAATTATCGATACTTTTATACTAGTACTTAAATTAGCGATACAAATATCGGTATTATATCTCAGTTATCGATTCCATTATCGATATTTTCCTTAAAATATCGATATTAGCAAATATCGGTATCCGGTCCCTGATTCCATTACGACCTGGCCACGAACATGCGCGACGGGCGGCGGGCGGCGACGAGCGAATTGCGGAATCATTGCGCGCTCGCGACAGACGTCTAATCAAATAAGTCAATGAGACGCACCAACTGATGCGCAATTCGCTCGTCGCCACCGCCGTCGCGCATGTTCGTGTCTAGGCCGTTAGGGTGACCATAAGTTTTAAAAGAAAAGACTTGTTTTTTTTACAATTTGTTATAATTGGTTAAAATTATAAATGCGAAAGTGGTTTTCGGTTGTGCTTTCGCGCTTCGTGTAGTGAACCGATTTTGATGAAATTTGATCCATGAATAAATTGTCATAAGATTGAATATAGGATATTTTATTTTTAAAATACGATAGCATTCGAATATTTACGTAATACGGATATATTAAACAACACACGAGATTAACAATACTAACAACTTGGATGTTCGTGGCATCACGTAAGGGCCCGTGCAGCGTATACGGTCGCACCGACTCGCAGCGACATCCGGCGTGCCTGCGATGCGACTGGTGACCTCTGATAAACAGTCAGTGCCACCGACGCCGACGTCGGTAATAATTATTCTCTACTTATAAACCTAATTCTCCGGCCCCATTTGGCCATTCCCACAGGCAGCACTCATTCACGAGCATGACGAATGAGCCAGCCATCGCTTCGCTTAACCATATTTTAGGGAACGTAACGACCCGCCTCACACGGTCACACGCCACCACCGCATTAGAAATAAATACAAAAAAAACACATTTCAACGAAGCAGAGAAGAGCAGACCCATTTCCACTGGCAGCACTCGTTCACGAGCATGACGCATAAGCCAGCCATCGCTTCGCCACTTTTTGGGCTGAATTAAATTTAAAATTTAAAAGGCAAATTGCCCAACTGCGCTCTTTTGTTGATTTTTTTAAAAACAGCTAGGTAACCTAATAATTTTTGTACCCTTTTGGAAATCTTATGAAACTAGTTAGTCATTTTACTTATTTGTACGCCAACTTCCATACAGTTTTTTTCCAATAATTTAGGGCGAAGTTGGAGAAAAATGCAAAAAATAAAAATTATTGTTACCTACTAAAAATCTTTTATTTCTGAGATTATGTAAGTTTTTTTTTAAATGATCACTAATTATTCAGCTTTCAGAAAAGTATTGATTCAATGTTAAGAGTAGAGTAGTTTATTCACAATCAATGTTTTTTTGGTAACAATTCAGAAAAATTTTAAGAAATCGAAGAACAGTCACAGCTCGGTAACCATCTAGTTTTGACCCCTGGTTCACTGGACTTAATTTGTTGCTAATGACCTCTAGTATAACCCCTTTCAAGAAATAGGTCGAGTTTCCCCGTCAGCCTGTATAATAGTACCAAGGTATATGGTTAGAAACACACTTATGCAGTGTGGCGCGACTCTTTCTTTCTCTGTCGTGTCCATACTAAGTGCATGAAACAGACATTCTGGCGTCGCGCCACACCACAGAAGTGTGTTTCCGACTTTAAACTAGTAGGGATGCCAGGAAATAGGTGCCAGTAAATAAAAGAAATAAATCATAATAATAGTTTATTGTTACACAGATGTTTAACAAAACATGATTACCTATACATTACTGAATAAAATTGTAAGATACGAATCAGACAATAATTTTAGGTATAAACGTTTTATAGAATCAAATGAAAAGAAAAAGGAAATTTGTTGTCACCCTAATTGTTCTATAGTAAGAACTCGTGTCATTTTCAATAAATTCTATCTCACCTGTGAAAAGAAATATTGCAACCAGCAAATGTTTCATTTCCACAGCCCATAATTATTAACGCAACACCTTTTCACGATATTGCAAAAAACACCACCACAAGGCAAAATATTTACGCATAACGAACTTGACACAACGAAGACGGAAGATGTCATTCAGCTTGTCATGTTGCCACTTTAAAATTCTGAAATCTATCATTCAATTTTTTTCTAGGATAAGCCGTAAAAAACTTGAACGACCTGATACATTTTTATGCATAATACGCTAATACCTAAATTAATATACGATGTTTTCTATTGACTAAAAATAATACGAAGCGAAAATTTTACGAAATTTTATTTTCATAACGAAAGTTGTGTACCCAATGTGTACCATAAATCTACTAAACCTGTTATTTAAGAGTGCTGGCAATTTGAAAGAAAGGGATACCCTCACCTCGTTCTTGCGGTCTCAGCTGGACCGTTGACATTTTGTATTGAAATATAAACCTTATCTTTTCAAGTTAAAGTGTATTTTTAAATACACAGAAATACGGAGTGCACCTTCCTGTTGTAATATAAATTCCTTGCCATTGACTGACATTGACAGCTTGACAGTTGCGTTGCTTTTTTTTTATTTATATATTCGTTCCTAAAGGAACAAGCTAAGGTCTGAGACCATACTGCCTCGTCATTAGTAAGTTTTCTTTCTTCAGTCTTGAAAATATGTCTTTAGTAATACTTGTTTTACGTTTTTATCTTATAAATTATATCTTCAGCCTTGCTGACCTAACCTAACTCATTAAAATGCGTGTGTGCTTCGTACACATTTCAATGCTCATGGGAGTTTAACGCGGGAATAGCAATCTGAAGCGCCTAACTTTATTTCTCACTTTAACTTCATTGTTCTTCATTGTCACATTATTGCACAAATTCCACCATACTAACACAATAAAAGCTCCAAAAACCAATTTAGAAAATTAATAAACAAAGCCCGTCCTTCTCTTCTCGCTTCCCGCGTAAAACCGTCCCAGTTGCGTTGCGGCCTTGCGGGCAGTGTTGCCACCCTGTTTTTTTTGTATTGGGGCCTTCGATCAACAATAACACCTGTTGGAGTGACAGACATGGTCGAGCGTTGTACGCCCACTTGAGAGTATAATTATAAGTAGATTATTTTGACAGTATAAGATTTTAAACTTTCTCGTTCCATTATAATTATTAACAAGAGTAACGGGACGGGACTCAAGACTGCGTTCCGTGGTTTTGGGTGCGGTGTTTGGTTAAAGTTTCACCCGTTTGAGTTGCATGCAACCGATCCACGGAACGATCGAGTTGTTTTCATAACCTCAAAATTTTTGACGACGCTTGTGTTAGAAATTATTTACTTTTGCTCGAGTTTTATAGCTATTTCTGCAACATTTTGACTTTAATCCTCCTGGAAAATGTGATAGACGAAGTAATTAGGGCGTTAAAGTAAAGATTTTTCGAGACGTCATTGAAACTTTGAAACTTTTCATTGTTCAAACGTCAAATAGCTGTCAGAGTGAAAAACAACCATTCGATTTGAGCTCTGAGTACTGAATCGATTTAATGGTTGTTTGGTTGCTGCACTCTGGTACTGCCACAGAACGGGTGAAACTACACTCTGACGGGTGTCAGAGTAAAATTTCACCAAGCCACGGAACGGCTAGAGCGCGCGCCGGAGTGCGCTCGAGTGCACTCGAGCGAAGCCACAGAACGCACCCCAACGCGACATTTATTATGTAGTACATACAACAACATACAAGTTTCTTGGTACATACATACATATGTACTACCATATTATCTATGACCACGGCTATAGCAACTTAGCCGAAACGTCAAGCCTAGCCTACCACAAGCTCTTAAGCCCCCAGTACAGGATGGCCGATCATGTTGGCCGACCATGATGGGCCATCGTGTACAGGGCCAGTTTGCGTTACTCGCAGACGGCAATCACACGCAAACCGCCCCTGTACACGATGGCCCATCATGGTCGGCCAACATGATCGGCCATCCTGTACTGGGGGCTTTATAGCAGTTATTTTTAAGTTGAGAGAGTGAGACGCCGCTCTACACGCCGTATAGCGGCGTCTCACTCTCTCAACTTAAAAATAACTGCTATAAGAGCTTGTGGTAGGCCAAATGTACTAGAATGTCGCGTTGAGTCCCGTTACTCTTGTTTATATTTTGACAGTGTCAATAATGTTAAGGTATTTCCAACTTGGAACGCTTCTTGTCATTTATAATGTAAGATCATGAAGCTCGACTGGAGGTAACTGGAGTTCTCACCCTGAATAAAAAAGTGTACCTACCCAGCAAATTTGACATTTATGTATGTAGTGGCTGTCAGTTGTCTCATATGACCATACGTATTTTTTTTAAGTGTAGGTGAGACGGAAGACAGCCACTGTGTAATTTTTGGTGACAAAAAAGTGTTAGTACTGCACTCTCCAGTTACCTCAGTATTAAGTCGAGCTTCATGTGTAAGCTTTTTTTCTCCGTTTAAAAAAAGTCAGTCTGTGCCATATAAAGTTTTCATTTAGTTCGTGAGCCTTTATCTAGTACTATTGTTGATCGAAGGCTGGGGCTAATAATACGCAAGCTAATAAGTAAGTTTTAAGTAAAAATTTCATTTTCATGACAAGCTTTTTTGCTGACTGTACCTAAATATTGTATTGTCATCTAAACCAAATCTGTATACTATGCGATTATTATAAGAATAGGACTGTCAAAACGGCCATATTTGTATGCGTTTCGCTTCCACTTCAGGGTGTAGGATGTGCAAGAAAAGGAACAAAGATCAAAAATGCCGTTTGACAGTCCTATTCTTATAATAATCGCATAGTACAAAATTTCATCTAACATGACATGGCAAGTTAATAAAAAGCTTGTAAATAGGGCTAGATTTTGAAAATTAGTCTACAAAAGGGCTAAAATTATTTAACTTTATACTGTTACCTACCATGATTTTACTACAAAATCGTAAAATTATAATTTTAGCTGATATTCAAATAAAAAAAGAAAGAAATGCAGGAGTTAGGAGCTTTATTTCTGCATTTTTCTGCAACAATAACAAATATCTAAGTATCAAAATAAGTAGGTTAACTACCTACTTAAACAGGCTTTAAAACAATTTCTTCATCGGAATCATATTGTCCGAAGTAGAGGAAGATAATGGCTGGTGGACATCTAAGTTTTATTGCCAATTTGAACGTATATTTTGAATTACAGTGCCACAAACTTTGCTGTGCCGGTGGTCAAAATGTGAAACTAACGTGATTTTTTTTAATGTCATTTTGCTGTCAAGTTGATGTCCAACCACAGCCATCTCTATCGTCTTCTACAAGCCATGCGCATAAAGTTGGCAACGTCTTTTTAAGTGAACCGATTTGACACCGTTTGCACCATTTGACAGGTAAACAGCGAGTAAACCTCGAGTAATGAATCCTATGGAGATGGCATATCTTCTATACATCTATACAAATAAATAAAATGTAACTTATGTTTGTAACATTAAATAACCGCTTTTTACCACGTACATATGACTAAATATACGATACATATACCAAAATGACATGTTTTTCAATTTTTGTCTGTCTGTCTGTTTGTTCCGGCTAATCTCTGAAACGGCTGGACCGATTTTGACGAACCGATTAATACGACAATTAGAAGTAGTTTAAAATTGAATTCTAAGATTTTCTTACATTGTGACTTAGTTACAGGTGACGCCAATAAAAGTGTGGTAAAAAGCACTACAACTGAACTACAATTGAAACACTATTGAGACACGATTGTGACTTAACGTTAGCAGACTTGGCCCCCTGTTTTATTGTTCAGACGTCCGCGTCGAATTTATTTTTGATATTTTTATAACATAGCTTAGCGACAGACATCTAGTGACAGAAAAATATAGTGAAACTTGTATTCATAATGCTGCGGCTACATTAGCGGCCGATAATTCGTGCGAGTTGTCGCGCTAAAATTATCGTTGTCGGGCATACGCGATGTTCTTGTCTACATTAGCGGGCGAAGCTTCGTGTTGCGTTGTCGCGCTAAGTATCGCGATAATTAGTTTATTTGGTTTATTGTCGTAAGTAACATTACAATTCAACACAGAACACTACCCCATTATTGATTTATATAGTTATAACAGCCAAATCGACCCGATCGCGATAAAAATCACAAAATAATCGAGTGGACGCTTTTCATCTACGTGATAAAAGACGCTAAATGAATCAAATCGGGTTCTGCTGTCATTTTCTTCCAACTCTTTCTCGCACATAGGTTGTGATGTATGGATTTGTTTCTCACTCGCACCATTGTCCGTCTATTACCCCTAGTATAAATAAGTTTATGGTGTAGGTATGCCTCACTTTTTCGTAAGTATGCCACCTCCATAGGATTTAGTACTCAGAGGAGTAAACCGGTTCACAGCTTGTTGCCGTTCCGTATCATAGCATGGCTTGTAGAAGACGATAGAGACGGCTGTGTGTCCAACCATAGCGCTGCTGGCGGCTGAAGTTCTTAGAAGTCAGGGCCGGTTAAATTACTACAAAAAAAAGAAAAACGTACGTAGCGCCGCTGTCACCGGCACAGAAAAGGTTGTGGCACTATACTTCCTATTTTGACATGAACATAACGTGACATTGAAAAGGGGCTAGATTGCCCCTTTCGGGCTAAAGTATAGAAAAACGAGTTGACAATTTGTAAAAAGAGCTCTAGATCTAGCCCGAAAAGGGCTAAGGTGGCAACGCTGCTTGCGGGTCAGAACATTGACAGATATTACAACATTGATTTTGACAACACTACACTCTTTTTCCCCATGGAGTTAGACAAAAGCCCCCAGTACAGGTTGGCCGACCATGGTCGGCGACCATGACCAATACATCGTACATTGACACTTTTGAACGAACAAGTTTAAAAAGGTTCTTTCAAAAGTGTCAATGTACGATGTATTGGTCATGATCGCCGACCATGGTCGGCCAACCTGGGGGGCTACCGGCTAAAAAATCTGGATATGGGTATGGGCTTCAACTGTCATTTGAATTCGTTATTTTGATAGAATTTTGCTGCTTTGTTATGTTGAACATTGCAAGCTAGTTATCGTAATACCCGACGTCACAAAACAAGGAACAGGGGGGCCGATTCTCAGGCAATCGAGAAAAGTTCATATTTATAGCTCGAAATTCAAATATTTTACGAAGATAACACATTTTGTGTATTGTCAGAATTTCACAAGCGAAAAAGTTCGATCGAAAAGCAGTCGAACGCAACGAGTGCTACAACCAATCGATGTTCGTATACGAACTTAGCTGTCAAAATAAATGAATTTGTTGACATGTGGGACAGCTTAGTTTGTTTGAAACGTTCTAACTTTTCAATAGAAACCACAAACAAAATGTTCGAAATACGAATTACCACACTGAAAAAGTTCGAATGCGTGAGAATCGGGCCCCTGATAGCGGCTATTTTTTTTATAAAATTGACTTAAAGTTCCCAAAAACGTATGAAGTTCATACCCATAAAGTTACGCGGTAGCCCCGGTAGCAGTAGCGGTTAACATTTTTGGGAACTTTAAGTCAATTTTATAAAGAAAATACCCGCTATCAGTTCCTTGTTTTGTGACGTCGTCGGGTATAACGATAGCTATAGCTAGCAACGTTCAACAGAACAAAGCAGCAAACATCTATCAAGATAAGGAATTTAAATGACAGTTGAAGCCCATACCCATATCCATATTTCTTAGCCGGTAGCCCCCCGTACTGGGGTCTTAAGGCGCAACGCGGACGACACACTTTTTGTGTGATCGAGTCTGCGGCGCACAAAAAGTCTGCATGGCGCGCAAAAAGTCGGTTGCGGATTTTTCACAGACTCAACGCACACGACGCACATCTTCGATCATTTTGTCGGCTGAACTGTAGGGAGGTAGACGCTATGGAAATACGCTATGGACAGACTAAAGTGTGCGCCGTCTGCTTTAGCACGCGTTGAAGCAACGTTCTATTTTTTTCGCACACTTTTGTGCGGCGCGGCGCGGCGCGGTCTGCCCGAATTACAGTGCCACAACCTTTTCTGTTCAGGTGACAGCGGCGCTACGTACGGTTTTCTTTTTTTTGTAACAATTTAACCGGCCCAGACTTGATTGCCCAGACCAAATCCTGGTGGCCTACCACAAGCTCTTATAGCAGTTATTTTTAAGTTGAGAGAGTGAGACGCCGCTATACGGCGTGTAGAGCGGCGTCTCACTCTCTCAACTTAAAAATAACTGCTATAAGAGCTTGTGGTAGGCCACCTGAAACGCAGTCTGGCTAATTTTGTTCGCATGAACTTCACTTCCTACCAAATCGGAACGTGTGTGTACCTATACGATTCAGTACTCAGGGGTGTATAGTATATGTCGCAGGCGGATGGTTGTATCCGGCGGATGGTTAAGTATGGCAGCATTTACCCCTCGGAAGTCCTGTAGAACACGTGATAGGTTAGAAATTTAAGGCGATCGCGAAGCGCAGCGAAGCGATCGTCTTCGTGGTTATTTTTTTTTGTGAATCCGTCAACCTAATGGGAAGATAAAATAGTTTACACCCTGTATCACCTTGTATAACGGGAATTTTCCAACATCCTTTCTTGGTGCTCACCTACACCATGAAAGGTATCTACCCTCCAAAAATGGTGTATCTATCTTTAGCCCTATACAAATCCCCATACAAACTGAAACACCATGTAGCACCCTGTATAATGGGAATTTTCCAAAATGCTTTCTTAGCATTCACCTACACCATGGAAGGTCTACATCATCTACCCTCCAAAAATGGTGTCTCTACCGTCAGCCCTATACAAATCCCCATACAAAGTGGAACACCTTGTAGCATCCTGTATAACGGGAATTTTCCAAAATCCTTTCTTAGTACCCACCTACACCATGAAAGGTATCTACCCTCCAAAAATGGTGTCTCTATCTTCAACACCATAGTCCATACAAATACTCATACAAATTTAAACAACCTGTAGCATCCTGTATACCGGGAATTTTCTAAAATCCTTTCTTAGTGCTCATCTACATCACGAAAGGTATCTACTACCCCATTAAGCTACCCTCTAAAAATGGTGTCTCTACCTTCAGTCAATCAGTTTTATATGTATAAAAGTAGGAAGTAGGATAGTTAGGCAAGTTGTGCCGTAGCTACTACCCAAGTAACACAAACGTGCTGAATAAAGGTTGAGTAAGAGCAATCATTAGAATATAAGCTGAATACTAAGCTGAATAACGTCTGAGTACCATCTATTCAGATTTTATTCAAACAAAATAGGCCCCAAATTAAAATGCTTTAAGCTTAATAACGTCTGAGTAACATTTGAGTAGGAGCTTAGTAATGGTACAATAATCTTAATAACTTCTGAATAACAGCTGATATTGCTTTTATTAAGCTCTTATTCCTCAAATATTCAGTTATGTCGAATTGGTTATTGTATTCAGAATTTACTCCACATTAATTTCTTGTTAACAATAATACAGATTTTTTTCATACAAATCGTGGAATTAGATTGACAATCAGTTACTTAGACATTTTTAATGTCGTGAGTGATAGATAAAATTGACAAAATGGTGAATTTATTAAAATGGTAAGCAAAAGTTTCATTAATTAAGTTAGAGGTTTGCTACATGTTAATTCTTAGTGCGCAAATTATTTTGTCGTAAATAGTTTATGATTTTTTCGGTTATTTTTGACGCGCTTCGTGAATAATCAAGATAAGTGATTGTAAATATTATTTTCGTACATGCATGCTCGATCTGACTAAAATATTTATGGCGAAATTTCTAATTCTAGCCATTCCAATTAAACATACGATAAATCGAATTGAAAATGTTGTAGTTGTAAGATTAAACATTTAGGTAATCTTGGTGAATTCTTTGTAATTATAATTATTCACAAAGACTTTAAATGGCGATCGCTTGTTTTGCTTTCATTGCTGAATAAAAGTGCACAAGAGTCTAGTTATTAAGATTTTACTTGAATAGAGTCATTTCACTACACTAACTTCTGAATAACAATTGAATAGTTGACCACATTTCTACATTACTTCGAATTTTTAGGGTTCTATAATCGAATGATTTTTTTTCTAATGTGGAATAGGGTTGGCCGATACAAATCGTATATTGATATTGAAACTTATATTAGATCAATATTGTAATACCCGATAACGATGCGTGTAAAAACTATATATTTTTTGAAACACGATATTGCTGCATTTTTGCGATACGCTCGATTCGATATCTTGCTCGATACCCAAGCTTTGTAGATATGACGATTATAATATAATAAAAATTATATTTGCTTGTCACATGGTTATTTACACGTGTTATTACAATTTTTGGTCCATTGCACACATGAGTTTTACACTCGCGAATTGATGAATAAATTAATTTTACTCAAAAATATTTTTATTTCTATTTAAGGTCGCAATCAAACTAAAATATCATCTAAGCATGGAAGACGAGACTCAATTATTGTTTACTTGTAACGTTGGAGATCAGAAATCACCCGATATACCTATTATGCGCTTTGCTGTGTCAGAAACCAACATTTTTGGAACAGGGAACACAAACACGTGAAACCGATATCGTGTTTACAAAAGTAATAAGAGACGACGTTGGAAATAAAAAGAAAAAAGAGATTCCATATTCAACTCGCTATTTGCCATATGCAAATGAAATTCTATAACCATAATATCAATGATCCAAGAAATAACGATTTCGCAAGAATAATAGCATATGAATTGGAACGACTACCCGAAAATAAAACGCACCAGCGCAAATATCAAAATGTTTGAGGTCAGACAAGATATACATCAAGAGGATCAGAACTCATCCAATGATATGCAGGCAATGGAACAAATGCAAACAACTTCACAGGCATCAAACGAAGAACATAGAAATAAATCGTTTTCGAAAATTAACTCATTAAACGAATTAAAATCAAACGAGTCTAATTTCTTTTAAGATGTTAGGTAATTTTATTTAAATATCTAAGTTTTATTGTTTCCAGTTACTTACGTAGTAATGTTTTGCAATAATAATGTATGACAATGTTGTTGTAATTATTTTGATTAAGTTATACTTGTGAACACTAAGAATTAAATATACTTTGTAACAATAAAAAATAATGTTTTATTTACTCCTAACAGCAACACGGTAACACACTAGGTAGGTACCTAGCGCAGAAAATAATAATAGATACCTAAGTAACTTTGTTTGCCGATTTGCATATCTATGGGTAGTTGTAGCAAGGGAGAATCAGAATTGCAATTCTGTTTGATATATTTGATGTACGGAATCCTCTTCATAAAAAATATAGCTTACAAAGAGATTTAAACAAAGCTGGTATTAAGCTATTTGCGCTGATAGACCGTGCCTGTGGTCTTTAATTTGAATAAGTTAGTTTATAACATACTTTTATGCCGGTGAAAACTTAATAAAAGCCTTAATAATCTTCTTTATTCAGCAGCTGAATAACTGGTAAAAAATGACAACTTATCCAATTTAAGCAGTAAATAATTATCTCACTTTACATTTATTCAGTATCAAGCTGTATAAGAGCATTATGTAATAGCTTATTCAGATTGTTATACTTTATTCAGCAATCAGCTGATTCAAACGCTACTAGCTTAGTAATTATTGAATAATAGCAATACAGATTATGATTATTCAGATAAATGCTTCCATAGGGGCTTTTTTTCAGCGTTAAGATACCTAGAATGCGTAATGCTTAATAAAGCTTGTATAATAGTCTAACAAATATTGTTTATTAAGTTTAAAGAAATAAAGTACAAAAATACAGAACTTATTAAGCATCAAGAATTTTAAGAGCCCAAACTCAACTTAATTCAGCATTTAGCTATTTCTAAGGCTCTTGTACAAACGATATTCATCTTTAAACTGTAAAGTTTTCTTAATGTGTACGGTTATCTTGCTTGTGTGTTACTTGGGATAGTACCGTCATAACCTAACCCAACTTTGCCTGCTTTTTTCACTTTTTTGATCACTGTAAATAAATATTCGTTCAGAAAACATATTTTTGGACAAAATTAAATGCTAGATATCTTTATTTTCTACTTATATAATTTCTCTAAAAATGAAGAAGAATGAAGTTGACAAAGTAAAGTGAAAGAGTGCCCAACTTACTAAGCCGTTTTAAGACTAGGTAGGTAACCTACCAGTGTTTAGATTTTTTGATGAGAAGTGTATATTCAAAACTAGGTACTTACGTACTTCGTTGCAATGCGAAATGTTCCGTCACGTATGCATACCAATACCATTTTTACTATGCCAATACCATAGATAATTGCAGTACTTGCATTGGCTGTGTACCTACAAACTCACATGCATTATGAATTGCATAGGTAGGTACTAAAATATATCAAATGAAAGTCAAAGCGGAAAGTCGATCAATACCTTGATTTATGCCTGCGCCCGGCCGCAGAGCTCATTCATGGCTCATCTCATTCGTTGCAAGTTGTTGCGTAGTGCACACGTAGGTAGTTTTGCTTGCAATCTTGCAATTTAAAGAAAGTAAAGATTTTGTCTCAAGTGTCCACACATCTGGAGAAATGAGGAATCGAAGGTTAGGTAGGTAGGCGTGATTTCATGAAGTAAAGGTAAGAATTCTATTTGTTGAAACTAAGTATTTTATTTCTATTTTTTAAATAGTGAGTACCTACGTAAGTAATATTTCTTCTTTAATTTTTTTTTTAATTATTTAGCCGTTAAATATTTTATTAAAACTTCAAAATGGAGTATACTTGTACCTTCAATAAACAGAAGTGTAGGTACTTCTGTTCTGTATTCATCAGTAACATTATTCCCAATCGGGCTACTTAGGTATTACGTACGTAGGTTAATGTTTCGAGTTTTTACGAAACTAGGTAAACAATACGCGATCTCGACTTAGAAGTGACTATCAGGATTTATATTGTAATATTCAAGATTACGTTGCAATGCGAATTATTCATTGTTATTTTAATCCACCTCAAAGACCTTGCATTGCCTGTAGGTATGCAAATTAACTCCTTTGCCATCTGAGTAAACTTTCAAAGTCAAAGTTGAAAATCGATCAATAAGTACATTTATTTGATTTATGCCCCGCTGGGATAGCTTATTCATTGCAAGTGATTGTGTAATGCATCACAAGTAGGTAGGTACGCTACGTGATTTAAATTAGTGAAGTTTCCTGTTTCAAGTGTCTATAGGTAGGTACTACACATCTGGAGAAATGTGAAGTGAAGTTCGATCAGAGTTATGTTTCACGGCTTCATCCTTTGCGATTAGTGGTTTACAAGCGTAGTGGCGCCCCCAAGCGACAGCCATGAACTTTAAAAAGAACAATGGATTTGTATTTTTCTAATTTTACCTCTAAATAAAATATATGCAATTTTTTTCATTGTGAACCGCGATATCTCGCCGAGGGTATTAGGTATTGTTAGATTTGGAAAAATTGGTCCCACCCACTTTAAATGAGAATGTGCCTAACAACTTCTAATGACGTTAACGAAATGTGTTGTTGAATGTGCACACTTGTTGCGTTCTTCTCTGTTTTGATGACTGTAGAGTCTGCCTTTGACAACTATTATATTTAATATTATTGGGTCTACCTTTTATGGCAGAACTTTTTATGTCATAATATTGTTATGCATAACTATAAATGCAGAAACTTCATTTCGCAGAAAATCGTTTGGCATACACTCATCTAGCATACATTTAAAACGCAGAAAGTTTCTAGTCAGAATTGTTCTTGGGCATAATTTTAGTACTTATCTATAAAAATTAAATGTAAGTATATAATATAATAAGTTGGTATTAATAATAAATAATAATAATAAAATACGCTTTATTGCACACAAAAATAAATATCTATAGAAGAAAAACAGTTACAACAGAAAAAAGTATACAAAAGGCGGCCTTATTGCTTAACAGCAATCTCTTCCAGACAACCTTAGGTGGAAAGAAAGAAATAAATAAAAGTGGAGTATAGGGGAGTCAGTGCGCTATGGAAAGAATTTTAAGAAGGAAATATAAATAAATTATGATAAACTACTTAGTAACATATAATTTATAAGCAATGAAAGGGATAAATACAACATATAAATGATAGTTAACACTGAGGACCAGAAGAAAGGAAATAACGACGAACTTCATTGCGAAAGGATCCCAGAGTTTGGGCTTTCCTGATACCTTCAGGTAATGAGTTCCACAGACGAACAGCGTGTACGGAAAAGGAGTAGGAAAAGAAGTCGGTAGAGTGCCGTGGAATTTCTAGAGTGAGATTAGTTGTAGAACGCAAAGTACACTGCGAAGACGAGGAATGAAAGGAGAAACAGCTTTTAAGGTAAGGTGGGGACGTTGGTAGAAAAAGAACAGAGTAGAGGAGCGTAAGAGTGTGTAAGTCCCTGCGCCGGCGAATTGGGAGCCAATTAAGTTTGGACCGGAAGTGAGACACATGGTCATATTTGCGGAGGTTAAAAATAAATCTGATACAGACATTCTGCAGTCGCTCAAGTTTACCAAGTAACTCCTCCGATAGATCAGTGTAACAGACATCAGCGTAGTCAATAATAGATAGCAGGAGAGATTGCGCCAAAGTGGTTTTGGTGGTAATAGGCAAAAAATTACGAAGGCGGTTAAGAGATCCGTATGCAGCGAAAATCTTTTTCCTAAGTTCATGAACCTGTGGCCTCCAAGAAAAATGCTGGTCAAAAGTAACGCCAAGGTTTTTTACAGTTTCCGAGTACGGAATAACAGTGCCATCTAAAGAAACTGAGGGAAGCTGTTCAAAGTCGATCCTCGAAACGTAATAAGAATTACCAATAATTATGCACTGACTTTTAGCCGGGTTTACAGCAAGACCAAAGGATTTACTCCAACTACCGATCAGCGCTAAATCTGAGTTGACGACTGCAATTGCACGTGATAGTTCAGATAAAGGTGCTTGATTGTATATTTGCAAGTCATCCGCATATAAGTGGTAGGAACTGGAAATAGAATCAGTGATGGTATTAATAAATATTGAAAAAAGGAGTGGAGATAAGACACCACCCTGGGGAACACCGGCATTGATGTCACTCCACTCCGAGAACGAATCTCCAGTGCGGACGCGCTGCCTTCGTCCTAACAGGTAACTTTGAAACCAGTATTTAAGCATATTTTCTCTCGAAGTAAGTAATAGTAATAATTGATTAAGATTATTTGATTAATTTCTTGCCACACACACTAAGTACTATTATTAGGGCTCTGCAGAATTATCAACGTTGCAGGTGATGTTCATGCTGCAACTTGTGCTGAGCAGTGTCCTATTTAGTTTCACCTTGCTTTCTTTTAATTTAATAATATTGTAATATTATTGATTTTGTGCAACTAAATACAAATTTTTGAAGTTTGAAGTTTTAAATGGCAGAACCATCATATCGCAGAAAGTTTGCAGTCAGAATCGTGCTTAAGCATACATGATACATAACAGAAAATTAACTAGAATACCTACAGAAAAATTTTATTCCCCGGGACATACGACGATGATATTTATTGCTACCTACTTATTTCTCATCAGGCGTTAATCAAATAATTTTTATTTATGCTATCCTAGGAGGTAGCCATTATTCGATGTGATATTTATATACAGGCTGTTTTTCTATAAGTGCAATACCTCTTAGGAGTTGCCCTCCGCGCCTACGCGGGCTTAAATTACACTCTCGGTAGGGCATACAAGACTACGTGAAGTCGGTTTTGCAGCGTTTCGTTTCTGCCACTGACTTTAGAAGTACAACATTTTAGAAAACACAACTTAATGACTTTTTGTTCAATATTTTAATTCAGTTGAAGCTTAAAATGTAATTTTATAGATATAACAGTATGCCTTATGAAATTATTCCAAATAAAATTCTGCCACCTTTTAAGTAGGTATGCCAAATGAAATTATACCAAATAATCGTGACACCAAATAATCGTTATGCTAAACGAAATTCTGCAAAATTTAAATTATGCCAAAGGTAAATATAACATACGAAATTCTGCCATCTGAATAGCATGCCATTGTAAATTCGGACATACAAACATTCGGCCAATCAATAACTATGCTAAATATGTTTACAAAAAAAGATTATGCCAAGTATGTTATGCCGAATAAGTTTCGGAGGATCGAAATTCTGCCAGATAGATGGAACCCAATATTATTAATAAGTATTTAAATTATTCCTAAGCGATTTCCAATCAAGCTTTTACACTAGGTACAATTAAAAATTTAAGTGTTTGCGGAAATTGATGAAGTACCTATTTGAAATATTATTAAGTACTTATGGTTTTATTTTTTAGCCCGAGAGCCAGCAAACTAGTTCGCTCTATAGAGACTTAACAATAATTCTATATCAGTAATTTCTTAACGTAAAAAATTAGATAATCTAGTTTAATAAATAATTCATTAGTAATCCACCAATATTTAAGACATTAAAAAAAAATACAAAGCTATAAAAAATCTATATAAAATGGGCAAAAATGGTATAAGTATTATTCACTTTACATTTGAATAAATTTATTAATTGTCTTTCGCAAAAGTATAAAATCCCCTTAAATATGTAAATGAAAAACAAAACAAATAAACTTAAAAAAAACTCTCTACGTAAACTCAAATTGGCA
The DNA here is from genome assembly GCA_949710035.1 of Crambus lathoniellus. Classification (NCBI taxonomy): domain Eukaryota; kingdom Metazoa; phylum Arthropoda; class Insecta; order Lepidoptera; family Crambidae; genus Crambus; species Crambus lathoniellus. The sequence continues at coordinate 26,926,681 of OX453304.1, forward strand.
TTACACTATGTTAAAAATGCTATCAGAACAACCGACTTCTTCCTAAAGTATTAGTTTATCGTTTTATATCTTTATGTATTTCGACTTTGGTGCTTACTGTCCCCCTGCTCTGTCCCCATGGGGTGACAGAATGGACAAAAAAGTTTGATCTGTCCCCCTGTTACCGATGAGGGGACAGTTCGAACTTTATTCACCTCCTTAATGTTTTATCTGTCCCCCTATCGGTATTAGGGGGACAGATCAAACTTTTTTATTCCTGTTTGTCCCCCATAGAATTAAATAAGTAGGTACTTACTTATATAAAATTATTATTATTTATATTTTATTATTTTTATTTATGTTCTTAAAAGTAATGCATTATTAAATAAAAGACAAAATGGTTTCGGTTTATAATCACCTTTAGTTATATAAGTTATAAATATTTCTTTTATTTCTCTAATAATCATCAGTTTACAATATTTACTTTTAGTTTATTAGTCCAGGTTTCATTTGTAGTAACTAGGCAAGAAGTCAAATCAGAAGACTGATTTTAATACAATATCTACTGTGATTTATATTTATAGCAAGGTTTTATGTTGATTGATAGATAAATATTCGTGATGTGATGTTATAATAGTAAGTTTAAATATAGATATTTGTATCTTAATTAGACTGATTGTGTAATATGTACCTTTCGTTATTTATGAGACTGATAATTATTAGAGAAATAAAAGAAATATTTATAACTCTTAGAATAATAACACCTAGAAACCGCGTCTGAACCAAAATACATGCGTAAACGCGTGCCATCTTCATTATCCTTATTTGCGTAAGCTGTAATGTTTCTACGCTCTTCTAACGCACACAAAATATGGCTTCAGTGTAACCATCATCGGGCGCCTACCCACGAAAAAAGGGAAAAAATGCTGCTTCGTTATGCTATGATTTGTCATGTGTTTGGTATGATGACACAAAGATGAATCATCATGCCAGCCGAACGACGCTCACTGCTGGGCATAGGCCTCCCCCAAGGATCTCCACAACGATCGGTCCTGCGCTGCCCGCATCCAGTGGGATAAAGATGAATATGATTTTATTAATAAGAACATTACCTAAGTACGTGTTTTTAAAATAACAGCAAATTAACCATTAGTCTTATGATGAATGCCGCCGTTCAATGCGTTTAAATTTAAATGCCTGTATGATAAATTCAAATAAAGACGCATCTTTTGTGAGATACATCTTCGCGAAACATTTACACAAAACGTTAACACACCATAAAAATCATAGACAAAATAGTGGGACAAAATAGTAATAATGGTGAGATTTAGCAAAATAGTTAATTATGAAAATGTACTTAATATGCCTTTTTTTATTGTAAAATTATGACGGCTGGCATCCCTCGCCTATTCAAAGACAATAATTTTCGTATACCGATTATGTTTCAACTAAAACCAAGTATGATGCAAGTAATAGAATAGGTATTTGAATAACGATTAGACGGATGTTTGAAATTTTATTTGATGCAGTAAAGTATCCATAATAGAGTATTGAATGGCCAGAATCACTAGATAAATGACAAATAAAATAAATGGTAAATTATTTTCATAGAACTTATAACACAAATATTTAGTAGCAAATAATACCAATCAACTTAAAACATCACTGTGAAATTTTTTCCAACAACTAGCAACACTGTATAGTGATATGTTATATGTTTCAAATTATTTGTTTTTCGTCGATTGTAGATGTTACGTACAGAAAATGTAGAATATGTGAGTACATACCTTTGATCACAAGTTTTTGTTTTTCTGAGTTGCTAGAACACTCTTATTTATAGTGCAAACAGTCATTTTGAATTATTTTTCGCGAGCTGTGTTCAAGATAACGTGACCTTGAGCACTGCCAGCGACAGACCTTGAGAACTGGGCCAGATATGGCTTAGTTTTAGTTGCGCGTTTTTCGTGCTTGCAATAGGTTTCTAGGTGTTATTATTCTAAGTTATAACTTATATAAATAAAGGCGATTATAAACCGAAACCACTTTGTCTTTTATTTAATAAAAGGTTGCATTACTTTTAAGAACATAAATAAAAATAATAAATAAAAATAATAATTCTATGGGGGACAAACAGGAATAAAAAAGTTTGATCTGTCCCCCTAATACCGATAGGGGGACAGATCAAACATTAAGGAGGTGAATAAAGTTCGAACTGTCCCCTCATCGGTGACAGGGGGACAGATCAAACTTTTTTGTCCATTCTGTCACCCCATGGGGACAGAGCAGGGGGACAGATCGGAATATTTCGCTTAGATACCTATGGCGAACATAAACACATGTTCACGATAAAATTGGTGATAGCATATTCGCTGAAAAAATTGCACCATTTTCGGGGTAAAACTTTTTTTTGATACCTTCCAATGCGATATTATGTTGGATTCCAAAATATAGTCTCTTAAAATTATATTTAATGGCCATTTACAAAAATTTGGCCTGTTATTGAATTTTTTACAAAAATATCGGATAGTTTTTAGGCTATTTGTATACTTACTTAAGTAGGTACATAGGGGAACGAGTACTATTGTTGGCCCCCTACCAATGATTGGCCTTTTGACTTTTAGAGCAAAATATTAAGAATTACCAGCAGAAATAAAGCTAACAAAATATAAATAATACAACCTACATTTCATAATTGGCAACAGCATGTACCTAGTAGTTTTATAATTTCATTAGCAGCAATACTGAGAAAAAAAGTATTTTTGTTTGTCTTTTGCGATCGCGTCGATGTGCTGTGGATTCTTAGCAAAATCTGTTAAGACCGTGCAACTTTATTGCTTTGTTTCTGGTTTATTATAATTTGTTATGGTAAAGGAGCTGATTTTTTCATTTAGTTAGGTTGATTAAGTGCTAATTAACTCAAATAAAACCGGTAACCTGACCTCAAAAATATAATTTTAGACGGCCAATCACTATACTTACGAGTTAAATATGAACGTCTAATTGAATGGCATGACGGCCAATAATTAAAACACGGTTTCACAATATTCTATTGTATTTTAAACCTAATTTGTGTTGAGTTATAAAAGCTATTTTTAAAATTGGTCCAAAAACCGTCATAAACACTCTGTAAACAAAAACTGGCAGGGTCAATCATTGTGCTTTTGGCGTGATTGACCGCGGCCAATGATTGTATTCGATCAGGGCCAATCATCATGTCGGCTCCCAAGAGACATAGTAGTGATGTGCGTGTTTTAACTTAAAATATATATTTTTTTATTTCATCAGTCCATCAAAAATTAAATAACTGTACACTTATCTTCTTCATTATTTTGTATAGTGTAGGTATTTTATTTAAATACAAATCCATTTTTGTATTAAATTATAAGTGTTTAGTACTGGAATTGTCTTATAATTTTGTCAAGAAATTGTTAATTATTGCAATTTTTGTTTTAGGTAAAAGTAGATTCGTCAGAGTATTTGCGGTGTAGAATATTACAGTTTTTGGTCAACGCCAGCTCTTGACCGATAGTGGAACTAATATAATTTTTGTTGATGATTTCTGAAAAAGTTTACTATTTAGAGACATCGTTTTATTTTTCCTGCAATCTTTACATAAACTTCTATCACTTCAGATTTTTCTCTATGCAAACTTCGGAGATAAGGGGAGAAATGGATTTTTTTTATTTTTTCATCAAAAATCGAGAACTATGCGGCTTAGGAAAAAAGAAAATGTTTGAGAATGTGCAAGCAGCGTTCTTTCATATGATACCCCATATGCCCTAGTAGCCCCACTTCGAATTTTTAAGACCGCCTTTCAGTCTCTGTTGCAAAAAAAATTTCAAGTTGATAGCATTAGTAGTTCTCGAGATGTCCATTTGTGACAGACAGACAAAGTCTCACTATAAGGGTGAACCGGAACCCTAATTAAAAACGACTCATCTCACAACTGGCCTGGCTCCAATTGGACTCGAACCCATGACTTTTCACTGTCCGGGCGAATGCTTTGGCGATTGAGAGGGGTGGGGGGAGGGGGGTGTAGCATAAAATAATAACCTTCATTATCATGAACGCAATGGATCCGAACGAGGTTAGTTTACAGACATAAATAATAACCTTCATCATCATGAACGCAATGGATCCGGATGAATCCGCAGCGCACATAGAGTGACATAGAGCTGACATTCTTCCGACTTCGGGCATGGTTCCCCGAATTTGACCAACAAGATAATCAATTTTGACTTTCCTTATTTCGCGACGCGAATTGCGCGACTCTCCGACACTCGTTAGTCTCGTGAGTCGTGACGCATCTCAAGCTCGCAAATTGTGCGAAGTAAGGATAATTCCTGTGTGTGTAGGTACTGTAGGGTATACCGTGCAATTTTTTTAACAATCCAAACTTCAGGGGTAGGTCATGTTACGTATTTAGAATAAATTTCTAAAAAAAAAATTAAAAAAATATTTTTCTTTTTTTTTATGTTTCCCTACTGTATTTTTATCTTACTGTCGATGTTTTGAATATTAAAATAAAACTTTTCTAACAATTTAGAATATTAAAACAATAAAAACAAAGATAATAATTTATTATTAAAATCCAATTCTTCATGTGTTCAATTTAAATTCGAACAACACTAGCGAGCAATCAGCTGTTAAGGGTTATTGACCTTTGACCGCTCCTTTCGGAATAGTTACCACCCCTTTCTCTCCTAACTGTGCTCCTGGTTATTGAACACATTATTGAAATGGGTTCCGGACATTTTCCGAAATTTTATTTTAAAATGTTAAGAGTGAAATCTCGTTTTTACTTATTATTCAAAACAATAATAATAAAAAAGCAGGACATTAGTTTTTAATCAACCATGGACGAAAGTCGGTTTAATTTTTTTAAACTACCTACATTACTTCTTAATTTTTAGTGTACATGTACCATAATAATAGCCCATATCTCAAAAACTACCTAGGTACTCAACCGATTTCAATAAAACTTAAAACTGTTGCCTAAGTTGCAATTGGAATACCCCTGATAAAAAAAAACAACTCGATATGACTAAGTTTTTGATAAATTTGTGGACAAACATACAAACAAACACACACACACTTACGAAAATACATACATACCTACATACAGGTCAAACTTATAAACTCCACCGGTTTTGATTAATAAATAGGTAATTAAATTTTTACTTTTTTGCATTCACAATGCAATTTATTATTGTTGAAAAATGGAAAATAAAGTATTTTGAAAAAATCGACCCGTCTCACAACCAGCTCCGATGGGACTCGAACCCACGACCTTTCGCTATCCGGCCACTGCTCTGACGAGAGCTTGTCTGTAAAGTCAGTTTACGGACGAGAATTTTACGTGATAACAATATGCCGCTGTTTCTCTTCTACTCGATCGCTTAGGCTTTCGTAACCGGAACGTGATGATACTTTTTCGGGAGTGCAGTACTCAATCCCGTCCCGTCAAAATGGCTGAACGGATTTGGCTGAAATCAGTTGGACACACACACATTTTGGGACAAATTGCAATACTTTGTAGCCTGGAGAGGAACATACGGCTACTTTTAATCCCGGAAAAATATCACATTTCTGCGGGATAACGTCGTGAAGTCCGCGCGGGCGAAGCCGCGGGCGGAAAGCTAGTCAATTTATAAGACGTTACACGTCAAAAACATATTATTTTGATGTCAGAACAAAATTGGAAAACCTTTTCAAAAATAAAATCAATCGACATCAAATCGTAAACATTTTACATGTCTACCAGAAATAACTTTTGACCTTAAATACTCTAATTTCGAATTCGAATTTACGAATAAGAAAAAAATATCTAAGTTGAACCGGTAAAATTACCCAAATTAAAAGTAACAAAGTTCATGATTACCAGGAGCTCATAAGTGGTTGTGGCTTGTGCGTTATAAGACGGAACCCTAATTTTCTCTAACCAATAGACCTGCTGACAGTCTCAGCGCGAGGCCACCGCGCGCGAGTGAAAGAAACGGCAAATAAATAATAACAATACTAATTCCTACTTGCTGCGGCGTCGTCGCCGCGATTTTAGCGCGAGTGAGAGAGAGGGCAAATATTTAATAACAATTTAACAAAATCCTTGCGCCAACGGGAACACGACGAGCCTAGTGTGGGTATAAATGGGTGTTGGCCGCCCGGCCGGCACTGGGCCATTGGCGCAAGCATTTCGCTAAATGTCATTAGACGGTCCGCCCTATTAGGGTAATCGTAGTATAAGTTAGTATTTATTTTTTATGTACTTACCGAATGAAAAGTAAAAATTTGGTTGTGTGTTTAAAAACTTTAATTATTCGAGGAACAGAAACAAAACCATGTTTAGTCTCGAAAACTTACATTATTATCTTATCATAATTTACAGTTTTTACTCTGTTTCATTTACACGTAGGTACAGTTAATAACCTTATGCTCGCATCTTAAAATCAAACAATTGAATTCTATTTTTATTTTCGCACAGACGTTATTATTAACATCACGTTTACTAAAGCGCCCCACAGATGGATCAGTTCGCCTGTCGGCAGCGGCCTGTCAGTACTCCTAATATCAGTTGATTTATACCGTCAACGTTTACGAAAACTCGGATGAACTGCGCATGTCGGTAAAGCAGTCAAAGGACATGAAAGAGATAGAGCGATAGTTTTCGATTACGAATACAGTTTGCCAAACTCATACTAGGGTTACTGACAGGCTGTTGCCGACAGGCCGACTGATCATCTGTGGGCTCCTTAACTCTTGTATTGATACGATGATAAGGAACCACAGAATTAGATACGAAACTCCGGGTCGTTGAGAGGCCGTGGGCCGGTAGTTGGATCTATCACCCTAGTACCAGGAGCGAATGTGACTGGAAAAAAATGTGCATGATGCGCATTCACACGCACACAAGGAAGTCACTCACACGTCCATCACCGTCAGTCGTTCACGGGAAGCACCGAAAAAGGTCGCACTTTCGGTACCTACTTGTTTAGCTTAAACGGTGAAAATTATTTACGATTAGAAGCAAGTTACTATGAATGATATTCTCAGTGTTCTGCCTGCCCGTGTTGAGTTACGTTTGTGATGGAAAACCAACTGATATTCCAGCACGATGATGGTGCAGTGCACCGGCAGCACCGGCCCATTTCGAATGTGATGTTGTACCTACTTACTTACGTTAGTAGTTAAACGACAACTTCTCTCAGTGGATTCTTATTGTGGAAATAAAAAAAAACATTGTGTTGTGTATTCAAAATAGTGTGTGTGCAGTGCAACAGAACTACAAAACGACATGAAAGTTTGCGTAGTCATATGTGGTCATATTGTGAATGTGAGTGAATACCTACCTAGTAATAGTAAGTACCTACATACAATTTTTGCATCGACTAAACTGTTTTGTCGAGTTGTGTGTGTGGTTCTCGTGATTTCCACACAACTAAACCGTTTAATTAAGCTTTTTTAATTTTTTGTCGAGCAACTAGGTAATCGAGTTGTGTGGAAGGTTGTGTGATATGCGCGCTTCAATGTACCTATTCCTATAAATAAAAAAACATAATATGATACACAACAAAATAGTTGTTCAACTAAAAGTTGTATGTATGCGCTAGCTCTAGTCTTGTAATTGTGTTTTTACGTAAAAAAAAAAGAAAAAGAAACGACACTCCGACCGAAATTTTGCTAGGTAGGTAGGTACTTAGTTCATAGTCAAAATTGAATTAGGGTAGACAATAAAAAAACTTTTTGCTATTTGCAATTTTATTCATCTTTCTAACTAAGTAAGGAAATAACTAAGTAAAAACCGATTTGTGATCGATCATCACATCATCAGTGATGTGAGCAAAATGACTTCAAATGATTAGGATTTATCAGAAAAAAACGAACCATCCTCCGCCGGGAATCTAACCCGGGACCTTTTACTTTCCGGGCGAATGCTCTGACCGCTGAGCTACGGATTCGTTAGCTGCTCAGCCGGCCATTTATTTAGTTCATCTTGCTGTCGTGAAACTCGTGATACTGTCGGCGCGGCGTCGCGCGCCGCCACCCGGCCATCGCTCGTCGGCAGTCTGCCGAGTACCAGGCTAACAGAAGGCCGGTAGAGATGGTATGCTATCAGCTGAATAGGGCATTTACCTCGATAGTGTGGACCAACAACAAATGTCGATAAAGAAATAATACTTGGAATAAAGAGTAAGTAGGTACTTACAAATTTCAATGTCTTAAAATTTTGCCCAACATAGATGTTCCCTACCTACACTTCACGCTCCTTTCGTATGTATACCCCCTTTCGATAACACGTTGTACTCATACATAATGTCATACTTACTACAGTAAAAAAAATATTTTTTTTTTGGTAAATTTATTCTAAACACGTAACTTGACCTACCCCTGAAGTTTGGATTGTAAAAAAAATTGCACGGTATATAAGCCTTTGACATAAGCCTTCTTTTGTAATGAGGAATTTTCCAAAAGGTATCGTCATTCAAAAGGTGCAAGAGATGGCGCTAGCGAAACTTTTCTTTTCTTTTTAGGGTTCCGAACCAAAATGGTAAAAAGGAACCCTTATGGTGAGACTTTGTCTGTCTGTCACAAATAGACATCTCGAGAACTACTAATGCTATCAGTTTTTGCAAATAAGAGAGAAATAAAAATATTTCTATTTCATTTTCAACAAAGACTGACATAATGAAATAATCATACTTCCTACTCTTTACAGTAGGTACTTATAATATAATATAAGTCTCAAATTGATGATTGAACATTGAATGAATGAAAATAATGATTGTAGGTAAGTAGTAGATTGATGACAGAAAACAAGTTACAGGTTCTTCACATTAAGGGATAGGTTTCTATTTATATTTAATTTGAAGTACTACATAAAAAATATTTTTCTCTTCACAGCCAATCCAGGACCCTTGACTATGGCCCCGGACCGTCACTACGAATTGTACGAGCTGCACAATCAGGGAACGGACAAATTCGTGTAATCCAATTATTTGAAAATCGCACGTGTAGAATAGGTATCACTGGTATACAGTTTGCGACGACTTTTGATCTGACTTGAAGATCTTGACTGGCGATATGGAGCAGGCAAATCCTCAGGAAGCTCGCAAGCTCTCCATCCAGCGGTGCATACAGTCTCTGGTCCACGCTTGTCAGTGTCAAGACGCGAACTGCCGGCTGCCGCCGTGCCAGAAAATGAAGAGGGTGGTCATGCACACCAAGTTCTGCAAGTTGAAGACGATAGGAGGCTGTCCCGTCTGCCAACAACTCATCGCATTATGCTGCTATCATGGTCAAAATTGCAAGGTAAGAACTCTGAACTGTTGCATTTTTTACATTAATTAAAAAGTGGTCTTCAGCGAAATTGGCCCTCTCATTCAAAAACATTAATTTAGAAACGTTCCAGAGAGCAGAATATACCTATGCATTGTCACTGTTTATCATACTCACACAGAATTCGAATCTGAGTCTGTCTGTCTCTGTTTTTAACCGACTTCTAAATCAAAAAGGAGGAGGTTCTCTATTCGTCTGTATGTATGTTTTTTTTTTTTTTTTTTATGTATGTCCACCGATTACTCGAAGACGGCTGAACCGATTGAAATGGTTCAAACGTTATTACATCAGGTTGGTTTCCAAGTTGGTCCCATTTTTTGAAATTTCGAAATCGGTTCAGTAGTTTTCAGGAAATCTTGAAAATACTGTCGTTTTCGTTACCACTTTATGTGAATTTAATACGTATCTTTAGGCATAACTCCTTTGTTTATAAACCGATTTAGATGATTCTTGTTTTGTTGGAAAGGGAATACCTCAAGGTATTTTAACCGACTTCGAAAAAGGAGGTTTTGAGTTTGATCACATACCTATTTACCAGAAAACACGTAAATTGCCTGCACGATGCACTAAAAAGAGTGAAATAAAAACTATTTTTATAAAAAAATTAAACCGCCTTCTAAAAAACCACATCAAAAAAGTAAGAAATAATTCCTCACCAAATAAATAACGTAAGTACTTTGAAGTCGGGCGGGTTTAACAAAAACAACAAAACATTGTAGGTACATGTTTCACGCCCGACTTCAAAGTACTTACGTTATTTATTTGGTGAGGAATTATTTCTTACTTTTTTGATGTGGTTTTTTAGAAGGCGGTTTAATTTTCCTAATAGCGAAAGAAAATACAAGTAAGCTTTTTTGAACCATATCAAAATTCAGACAACGTTTTTAATACTGGCAGTAGTGCTAAATCACAATAATTAATGGGGTTGGCAACTGTCATTGTAGCGCTGCGATCGTTGATGTAACTATATTACCTACCTACCACGTTTTTAGGGTTCCGTAGTCAACAAGGAACCCTTATAGTTTCGCCATGTCGTCCGTCTGTCCGTCTGTCTGTCTCCAGCCTAGCTCATAGACTCTTAGTACTAGAAAGCTGTAATTTGGTATGAATATAGCTACATATAAATCACGCCGACAAAGTGGAAAGTAAAATTCTTAAAATATTTTTTTTGGGTTACCTAGCTCCCCTACACTTGAAGTGGGGATGTAATTTTTTTCTCTTGTCTACCCCATAGTGTAGAGTGTCATTGGATAGCAATTTCAAAAATATTGCGGGTTTGTGAAAACAGTTTTTTGATTGAGGCATCCGTTTGTGAATTATTATGCTTTAAAGTGCAATAGAGTCAAGTGTCCCCACCCCCTTCCAGCCAAATGGTTGTTTTTGGATACGTGAAAAATCCACGATAGTTGTATATGATTATGACCAAGTTAAAAGGAAAACTATCACATCTAAGAAGCTTTACAAGTTTTTGAGATGGCTTTACACATTTTCGAAAACTGCAAATAAAACTTTGCCATTCATACGAACGAACACTATGAAAAACAAAGTTATTTTTTTCTGGCGAAAAATGATTGTGGTATTTTTGCTAGGTGTATGTAATCGGTGCGTTAAGTGGGTTACACTGTGGGTACGGAAAATTAATATTTAAGGGGGCTCCCATACAACAAACAAGTTTTTTTAAGGTACGGTACGGAACCGTTCGTGCGCGAGTCCGACTCGCACTTGGCCGGTTCTTACACACTAGTTACAAGAAATGTGTATTTTTTCACTAATGCCGGGGCTTCACCTGCGTGACGCCTAACGGCGTTAAGAGGATAGGCTGCGCAAAATGCCTAATTCATTTTTACTGGTTAGAAGAACGTAGCTATACCACATGTTTAAGAAAAATAAGTTCTTCTGCCAAGAATATAATGCTCAGTTCTATCGTAACATAATCATCACAAGTCATTCCAAAATAGAGATAAAAAATAAGCCGAATATGTCTGAAAAAGGTTTTCATGTTGAGTTTTAATATTATTTGTTCGAAAATCCATGCATAATATTTATGAATTAAAATCAGCATAAACTTTATTAAAGTCTGAACGAAACAGATTTTTGCTAACATGTTTACTTTTTTTTTTAATTAATAAAATTAGTGGCGACTAGCGAGTGCTCTTCTTAGCGTGGTTTATTAATGTTATGCCAAAGTGGTCCTTATATGCGCGTGCGGACGGCTGAATTTCCGAATACACTGCATCAGTACGCAGTAGATTCGGAAACTCAACCTTCGTTGGCGCAGATAAAGACCACTTTGGCATAACACTAATAAATCTCCGTTAGCTGCGCAGCCTATCCTCTTAAGGCGCCGATTCCCCAAAATAGGGTATTCTAAATTATGGATTACTCGCAAATCACAAGTACTTAATATTTGGAAAAAATATATGTTATTTTTCAGTTATTTATCTAGTGCTTACGGCCGTTTTTTTTCGATTGGTGATATTTTACTGTGTCAAATAAAATCCCAAACATCAGTCTAATAATAATTCAAATATCATATTACTTGCAGTAATACTTATATGAAAATAATTGTCTTTGAATAGCCGAGGGATTCCGGCCGTCATAAATTTAATATTTTTAATTGAATTTTAAGTGATTTTCGATTCGCGCGGTGCTCGCGACCGCGAGTAATATGAGAAGGAGACATCGTGTTTGTTCCGTTCCGAAACCTAATTTCACTTTTACAAAAAGATTTATAATTTTCCTGGGTCCATATCTATATAATAAAATCAATAAAAATCAATAAAATTATCAACCATTACCAATATCCATATCAATTATGTAAAAAAATTATAGTCGAATGGCTCATTTATAATAAGACATACGACGAAACCGAATGTCTTTTAGAAGTAATACCATAATTTTTTATTACCTATAAAAAAACATAAATCGACAATCTCATCCCCTCACACACGCTCACTCACACACACACACACACACACACACACACACACACACACACGCACGCACGCACACACACACGCATATTCATTATCTTGCACGCTTTATGGCCCCAGTACAGGTTGGCCGACCATGGTCGGCGACCATGACCGGCGATCATTTAATGACAGTGTTCACACGATCGCCGACCGGTTTCATTCTGCGTTGGACTGGCCGTGAGGATGGATGTGTATGCAATAACGGCTTATGCAATTTACATTGACAGCGCTTTTAATTTATTACGAGAATGATTCTATATTAATAGAGTCTGGATCTTGTATAATATGTCTAGATAAATGTAATTATGCATTAAAGTAATAATAGACATATTTATCATAACACCCAGACACAGAAAAAACAAATACTTACATCATATCAATACTTCTTGGGCGGGGATTAAACCCAGTATAATAATAATAATGTATTAATAGCGTTTGATTCATTTTATTTTGATTTACTTAATTTTAGATAACGAAACAGAATACCTACTCCTATACATTTAATTGTATTGAATAGAATAAGAATTGAATTTAAGTGTATTTTATTATCATTTGAATAAAAAATATATTTTATCAAAGATATACAACATCAAGGATATTTTTGACAATGTAATATGCTCCACAAAATGGCCTGATTGCGAAAAAAAACAATAAATCTAAAATATCCTACACGTGTGAACGCTCTTTGTGGCCTGCGACAAACTCCCTTTGAATCGTGCACGAAAAACCGACACGGGACGGATCGCCGGCGATCATTGCTCACAGACAGGGTTACCATATCTCAGGATTTGGCCTGAGATCTCAGGATTTTTGGACTCATCTCAGGATTGCGGCCGGATTTTGCAAATCTAATGAAATCTCAGGATTTTTAGAATTTCCAATAAAATTAAAATAAATGCTTAGATTAAAAGATCTTTATAGATCTTTTAGAACAAACTAACTTCCTTTGGTAATAATTAATTAATAAGTAGGTACTAATTTATCTAAGTAGATACATAACTTTTTAAGTAACGTTTTTTCTTTAATTATTGATTTCTTGCAACCCCCCCCCCCCCCCCCCGTTCTCAAACTCAGGCTTTTTCAATGGGAATCAGGCCTATTCTCAGGACTTTTATTTTTTTCATCTGGTAACCCTACTCACAGTCAGCAATCACACGCAAACCGGCCCTGTACACGATGGCCCAACATGGTTGCCGACCATGATCGGCCATCCTGTTGTTATAGTTTATTGTCTTTAGACTGAGTTGCTCTGGTCAACTTTATCCGATTTATGGCAAACAAAAAACTATAAATTTTTTCAAATCTTTCATATTACTTTTTAAAGCCATCGTTAAGGTCGAAGTTGAATAGTGCAATTCACCCTCATTATCCTTAGAATAATGTATCATGATACCTAATGACTTACCTTTGTAGTAGCCATCAAACAATAACCCTTGTAGACTGCTCGTTGTAACGTGATTCAAGTGCACCAGTATACCTTGGGGCTTGGGGCCGAATCCCTAAACGCAGGTTATTTCAAATAACCTATTAGGGTCAGCTTCCAACAATATAGGTAGTTAGTTTTCTTTGTCCACAAAAACTGTTAGTACTCCTTAACCTAAATAAGACCTACTACTTTTAATAAGTATACAGGGTAATTTTTTTATCAGTGCACAAATTTTTAGGATCGACTTAGAATCGGTAAGTGAACAACTTTCTCCTAGAAACATAGGTCGAAATATGACAATTTTTTTTTGACTCTTCATACAAATGAGACTGATCACGTGATCGATTTAGTATGGGAAGTCCAAAAATTTTTGACGTTTTTCGACCCATGTTTCTAGGAGAAAGTTGTTCACTTACCGATTCTGAGTCCATCCTAAAAATTTGTGCACTGACAAAAAAATTATCCTGTATATCTGTATAGAAATAGAAACTTTGTAATTATCTAGCTTGAAACTGAAATAACATTTATTATATAATTATTATATTAAACTACTCCACTTTAAACATTAAATTAGTACTTTTCTGAAAGCTGAATAATTCGGGATTATTCTAAAAAATACCGCATGCGCATAACTTACATAATCTCAGAAATAAAAGGTCTTTAGTAACAGTAATTTTTATTTAGTGTATTTTTCTCCAATTTCGCCGTAAATTATTGTAAAAAAGCTGTAGGAAAGTTAGCGTACAAATTAGTAAAACAACATACTAGTTTTATAAGCTTTACAAAAAGGTACAACAGTTATTAACTTTCCCAGCTGTCTTTAAAAAATCAAGCAAAAGAACGCTGTAGGTCAGACACATCATTACAATTTTTAAATTAAATCTGGCTCGAAAAGTCTACAGTAGAGTGCGCGCCAGTTAAGTCTGCGCGCGACTGGTGGCGTATTTAATGTTGCCAGTAGTTGTAAATAATTTTCCCATCACGTGTAGATGAGGAAAAAATCTAACTGGCTTTTGTCTGAATTTTATCTAGATAATTCCATTTATAATAGCAATATAAAACTGTAAGTCATTAAAAACACTTTTATAAGAAGATATATTTTACATTGTTTATTATAATTCTTAGTAATTTAGGAATTAAAAAACAACAAAATAAATATATTTCGAAATATTTTATTAAGTAACTAGTTACTTTAGAGTAGATAATAATAGTAACTAAAATACCCCAAGCGAAAGCAAAATATCACATAATGGTGTCACACAAAGCAGTCCGCGCCTGCACTTTAGCAAATGGTTTATGTAGCCTGTTATTGTCCTGTTTTATTTCGCAAGCACATTTCACCTGTAAAACAATCTCTCTTCCAGCACTTTTGATAACTATTGGCATGACGATTACTAAATAAACTAATAAAACACAATGACACTTGACACACTCATTTCGCCTGTCACAACAAATATCATGGCGACCTGCCAAATTTGAAATTAGTTCCCAATTCGACGGCGCGCAAAGATATCTGGCGAGCGCTTTAGTAGTACTACGTAGTAAAACACAGAACAGAAAAAAAAACTGTTCTGTGAGTAAAACCATGTTGGTTTTCAGTACTTTTGAAATACTGTTATATTGACTGTCCCACTTTTCAGACTAATTTCAGACTGTCGTCAGATTGATCGTAACGATCATGAAGCTCGACTTAATACTGTACCTCAGTATTAAGTCGAGCTTCATGGTAACGATGCATCGTACCGTATTTGGGGGCCTTACCGTTAGCAGAATCGCTTGAATACTCAAAGCAGAATCGACGCCCAGATTACCACTACATCCCTTTTTTTAAATGACACACTGTCAATAGTTCGCCATATTAGTGCCATTTAGGATCAAACGAATGCAGCGTCAGCTACAAATACCTTTGCGTTGTCTGTCAACCCCATTGCGTTCTACTGCCATTTTATACGAGTCGTGTTTGTTTTAGGAGACAAAATGCTTGGTGCCGTTCTGCAGCAATGTAAAGCAGAAGCTGAACAGCCATAAGCTCAGAAGCGGGTGCAGCAAGCCAAGCTCCTGCGGCGGTGCATTGGGGCGTTGAATTGAACACGCACGCGGGCGGGCGGCGCGGTGTGGTGCAGCGCTCGCCCTAGAGCAGCGCGTCTCCGCGGCGGCCTCAGCCCGCGCCGCACCCTCCCGACGACACCCTGCCGCCCATGACGCCGCAAGAGTCGCAAAACCAGCTCACCAAGTTCGTCAAGCAGATCTATAACGCGATACGCGTGCCTCGCGCGCCCACATATATACATATTACTTGAATAAACAAAATATTTACGTACTAAGTAATTGATCAATCGACATCATTATCCTAGATTTATCAAAAATTTAAATAAATATAAAGTTCTCAAAAAGTCTCCTTTATTTTCCATAACTCCATCAGTTTCGACCTTCAACCCTTCGTCATGTTCTACATTATAAAGACGTCACCAATCAAATATAACATCACCAACCGAACGTCATTTAGACATCCATCACCAATGAGAGATTTTCTGCCAGCAAATAAAAAAAAAATTATTTATTAGCTCGATAGATGGCGCTGACCTGACATGTATCCAAGAAATTTGAAATGCATGTATCTCATCTACACTTGTATTTCAAAGTTGTGCAAGAAGGTGCAAGGCAAAAAAAAGTTGACGTTGACGGAAGAAAAAAAATGTCATATAGCTAATTCTATTCCTATTGTTTTGCGTTGCAATGCAATACCATACCGACCATACCACGAGTTGTAGATTAGTTTAATTCATTACAAGTGCGGAAAGCCTGTCATTGCAAAGAGTTCCGACAAATGTCTACCCGAGCCGAGGCGCAGCCGAAGGTGAGGGTTGACAGTCGGAACAAGTTGCAATGACGGTTCCGCAAGTGTACTGAACAACTATTTTTAATACAGTTGCGAAAAAATGAAACAATTTATTAAAATAATAAAACACAATAAACTCAACTATCGTAAAAGAATATAGACAGAGATTTTTTTTGTTTTCTTCACTCATTCTCCATTCTGGGTAGGCCATGGGAACTATGCCCATACAGCCAAGTCTTCAGTGGAACTTTTTTGAGATCTCTGACTGAATCCAATGAGATGAAATGAAATGAAACAAAAACCCGCGCAAACTCTTATAAGCAGAGACTATGGCAGTGCACGTCATACAGCCAACTTTTTTATATTGATAAATTTAATTTGGCCGATACTAATATTAATTTAATGTTTAAATTTTAATTAAAATTACTTTTAAATCTGATATTGAAACAAATTAGTGGTTTCTTTTTAGAAATATTTGCATGAATCATAAAAACTTCTATTTTTTTTTTAGTAAAAACTTCGTGGTTGTTTTTTCTTTTTAACAGACATTATTTTGACAGTTGGGAAAGAAAACGCACGAGTTCGGGAAAGGTAAAGAAAAAGCTCGAGTGTGTAATAGCCCACATCCCGAACGCTATACGTCCCTGCAATACGCCACTTTTTGAGCAACTGTATTAAAAAAGCCTTTTCAGTCCTGTAAATGTTTTTTTCCTCCTGCAAGTGTTTTTTTTAACATTGACCGTCTTAACGTAGACTCCTTGCCAGCAAATTAAAAAAAAGCAAACCCATGTATGTGCGGGTCATAAGCTTCCTCATAAGACTTAGCGAAATTCTATGAGGACTATCCTATGCCCCCAGTACACGATGGCCGATCATGGTCGGCGACCATGACCAATACATCTTACATTGACACTTTTGAAAGAACTTTTTTAAACTTGTTGGTTCAAAAGTGTCAATGTACGATGTATTGGTCATGGTCGCCCACCATGATCGGCCATCGTGTACTGGGGGCTTTATGACGAAGCTGATGACCCACACATAACCCATGTCTGATGAACGCCATCTGTTGAGTTTTTTGGAACTAACTTTTTTCTTTTTTAATCATCTGTCAGAAAATCCCTCATTAAACGTTTATCTATTAAGACGTCTTAAAGCAGTCATTTTTTAAGTAAGTAAAAAAGACATCCAAGGCCTCATAAGGAGGACTACAAAATGACGACATAAATAACCAAACACCCACTTACTAGGCCAGTAACCTTAGACATAAATAAGTTTTTTTGTAAAAAAATCATTTTTATGACAAGTTTTTTTGCTGACCTTAGGTACTTTAATATTGTATTGTCATCCATACCAAACCTAAGAGATTCTTTCCTTGCGTTGGTTTGGGATTCCCCATGCATTAAAGCTTATTCTATTTCAATTTCAATTTATTTTTTCAATTTATTTATTTATTCTAAGTTGTTGGTTGTTGAATGGTTTCTAGCATTTATGCCAAAGAGAGAGCCGTTGGACTAAATTCTAGTGATAGCGATTAGCTATAAGTGTAAAAATGTTATAAGGTTATTAAAAATAAAAGTACCTACTTTTAAAGATATAAATGTCTTTTTAAGGCCCGATTTCACAAATGATATTTAAACGTGATTAAAGCTAGAAACACATTTCGCTGGCGCAGCGCAGCGCAGCGCGATCGGTTTCATACATTTAGTATGGCTAGAAACACATTTCCCTGGCGCAGCGCAGCGCAGCGCAGCGTTTCCGCCCGGCTCCGATTGCGCCAGGCCCCCCACCACTTTCTAGCATTGTATCGTCAGATGGCTCGGTAGCGGACTGCGCAGCGGAGCTCTGCATTTTGCTTTTTACTACTTATGTTCTCCGATTTCTCCGTCAATAATGGGCCAATTTAAAAAATATTTTTTTTTGTTTAGAAGAGTCACCAAATGTTAATTATACTGTTAAAACAGTATTAAAGTGTTTTTAGTACACTATACTTTTTAATTTTATAACAAAAATAATGTATTATTCTGATTTGAAAATAAATTACACTAAATATTTCTAAAATCGGTTCAGTATTTTTTTGAGTTTATCTATTACAAACAAACAAAGTGTATTTATAGTATTAGTATAGATATAAATTGCATCTCGTCTTCATTCATCATCATATTATCATCGTAATCATCAACATATATTTTTTTTGGATTTAATATGTTCATGTAAGAACAGAAATTGTTTTCAAAATTAGAAGAAAACATAATGCAGATGTTAGCTCGGCAACGACTCGATTGACACTCATCAAAAATTTCGTCAGGAAACGCTGCGCCATAGAATAATATTACTCCGCTGCGCCACGCTAGTAAAGTGTGCACACCCGGGTCGACGCTGCGCTGCGCTGCGCTGCGCCAGCGAAATGTGTTTCTAGCTTTACGCTAAACGTGTTTAAAACGTTTTTCTGTCTCTGTCGCATTCAAACAGATGACAGAGACAGAACTATGTTTTAAACACGTTTAGCGTTAATCACACCAAATATCAGTGGTGAAACTCACCCTTACTCACTCACTGTATTTTCATGTACAATTCCCTGTATTTTTTGTTGTAAACACCATAGATGTATTATTCCTGTAGATGGATCACAAAAATAAGCTATAACTCACCCATCTTTTACCCCTTCTGACACTATCAAATTGTCATAAGATAGAAAGAGACATACATGTTAATCTGTTGCGTGGACATTAGTGAATGTCTCCATTTTGACTATGCAATGCTAGATGATGATGATGCAATGATAGTGCTGTGGTTTTTTTTTATAACAAGTTATCGATAAAAGATGTCAAAATAATTTGAATGCAATGCGATACATAAAATTACAATGTATATGTATATATCGCAGGCGTATTGTATATTTCACAGTATTACATAGCAACTAGCTGTATTGGAAAAAACAGTACCGCATTGTAATGCGGCGGATTCAAGATACGCCGTATTCAATACGGCTGATCGAAAGTACGCCGCATTGAATAGAGCGCTTCGCGATTTTCAATGCGGCTACACTTAATGTAATTGGGCGGTTCATAATCCGCTTTTCTGTCAGTTTTTAGTACTAATCGTGTCCAAAGTGCTCACGGCCTTAGAATTTTGTTTATGCTATGAAACATCAGCATAGGTCGAAATATGGCAAAAATTTCTTCCCTCCAGACAAAAGCGCACGCTCAGCTGATCGATCTAGTGTGGCAGAATATTTTTTTTATATTTCGACGTATGCTATGCTCCAAAGAGAAAGTTGTTCAGTTTCATGGTCTAAGCAAGCCCTTTAATTTTGAATCAGTGCCAAATATGAAGTATGTACTATAATTATACTTGATGAGATCGATGGGTCATTGGTACCTACGCGCATTCTGCATCCGGTCGTTGATGATAAGCAACATTCGTTGCGGTTGGACATTGGGGGGGCTACCGCGTAACTTTATGGATATGAACTTCATACGTTTTTGGGAACTTGAAGTCAATTTTATAAAGAAAATAGCCGCTATCAGTTCCCTGTTTTGTGACGTCGGGTATAACGATAACTAGCTAGCAACGTTCAACAGAACAAAGCAGCAAAAATCTATCAGAATAAGGAATTCAAATGACAGTTGAAGCCCATACCCATATCCAGATTTCTTAGCCGGTAGCCCCCCTGAATGGTGACCAAAACTTTATTATCTCGTCTCCTCGGTGCTTCGGAAGGCACGTTTAGCCGTTGGTCTCGGTTGCATTAGCAGTCGTTGGCACCCTCACCCGCCAATCCTCATTGGCTTCGTGTGGTGGGTTATGGCACTTATGGCCCGTTCTACCTGTGGTGTTCTCTTGCACAGGAAAGGCCCAGCAGTGAGGACATTAATATGATAATGATGATAATTATACTATTTATACAAGCAGGTATAGTCGTAAAACTGAACGAGATATCTAATCAATTTATTAAATTAAATAATCTGCTGAATGATATCAAGTAAAAAATACAGATTTCACGCTAATTTTTATACTTTTAATGTATTCCATTTTTAAAGTATAAATCCACAATTTGCTTTAATAAGTGCATCGAGCATATTCTTGTTTGTTGCGAAGGTCTCCAATCGTCGCCTTTTCTTACGTTTCTTATTCACGTTTCCTTTACATCGACGGCGGCGCGGCGGTAGGAAATCTGTTTAGAATTGAGAAAAATTAAGTCTAAATACAAAATTGTTAACACTACAATTTTTTATCGATATTACATAATAAAATCGGACTACAACACTATCAGGTTGGTCAAATGTCAAAAAATCCCAATTGGCTTTAAATTATATATTTTTAGCCTAAAAACACCCGATTTTCTTCAAACAAGTCAATGTTAAACTGTATATACACGTACAGCGATTTAGTTTTTGCAAATTTGCTATAAAAATGTGTTCGCAAAAACACAAAACAATGAGTGTGACTTACCTCTGAAATGATATGTGTTCAATATTCTCTTTCAAAACACTCACTCTGCTTGAATAACCGGGAACAGTACAGGCCATTCTTAACAAACAACAGATTTACCGCACCACACCATCAAATCTTTCTATATTTTTGTACAAAAATAGCTTTTCTTTCTGAAGCATTTGTTAACCAGCTGGTTAACAAACAAATATGACGTTTACTTTCAAGTGGCGCGCAGCTCATTAAGACGCACACGTTGGGCTATTGTTATCTCTTTTTAACACACGACATGTCGCCATTTGAGAGACGAGAGTCGATTATAGAAGGAATTGTTCATTTTCTTAAGCTCCATCTACAGGAATAATACATCTATGGTAAACACTGTATTTTACGTCCAAAACCAAAGATGTACTTTTAATCATAAAGTTAATATACCGTATATTAACTTTATGCTTTTAATCAGGAATAATACATATATGCTTTTAATTAATGATTAAACGAACTTACCTGTAAGTGAAGTTCTATCATAATTAAGGCTAATTTACATTTGCATAAGTACAGTAGCGAGTTAAGACATCAGTCAGTTAAGTAACAAGTAGTAAGTTGTAAGTAGCGTCCAAACGTATAGGCGAGTACGTAGTCATAAGTTGCCGTTCCGAGAAGAAGTATCCGCTCCGCGACAAAGACAACAGTTGTTGGTTATTTTACATAGGTAAGTACTTACCTACTCGGATTCAGAAAGATGGACGAAGAATTAAATTAGGTGTCATAATCGGTGAATCATCATCACCATCAATTTACGTGTGATAATCGAAGAATTAATAGTGCTTTTTCTTGTGGAAGATATTGAAGATGAAATTGTAATAGAAAGGATTAGACCTAAACGCATATACCTAGGAAAGAAAGTGGATAGCAAGAAGAGAAACACGGGGCGCAAGCAATCAACTTCTTATGGTACTGGCAGATGAGGACCATAAAGAATTATAAATTATCTTCGCGCATGTCCACAGATTCATTTTTGTTTCTACAGATAAGTGGGACCTGTCATTCAAAGATCTAACATAGAAAACCAATAAAAATATAAAATGTATAAGTATTGTTTGATTTCGTTTTTTATTTTACAGCTTTTCTTGTGTCGTATGGGCAGTAGTGCCTATTGTTCTTTTTCTTATGCAGCATCTCGAGCTAATTTGTTCTTATATTCATCGCTTTTAGTGTTATATTTATATAGGCAATCATGTCCTAAACATTCCTTGACGAACTTTAATGTTGTCTCCTCCGACCACTTCATAGTGCTGTGATTTAAACAGATTTAAAACTCAAACTCAAAACAAATCAACTTCAAGAAAGAAAATTATTAAAACAAAACACGTTGCAACCAGAAAACTTATGAACTGTACTAAACTCGCCCGTCTACACGCGCGGCGAGTTTAGTTGGCGAGGTGCGGAAGACGCACGGGCGGGGTGGACTTGCACTTGACTTACCGAAAAAATAGAACTTCATTCTATTCTCTGTACTTAATCGTTAAGTTATTACTTAACTGGCAAATCCCTGTCCAAACGATGATAAGAACTTAACTCGCCAAGACCGTAAGTTAACTCGCTACTGGACTTATGCAAATGTAAATCAGCCTTTATACGAAGTGCTTCGTCCGAAGAGATTAGTAACAATGAGTATTATATAAACACTATGTAGTAGAACATGAAGTTTGACTTAATACTCTGAGGTAACTGGAGAGTGCAGTACGAACAATTTTTTGAATACCACAAATAACACAGTGGCTGTCTTCCGTCTCACCTACACTTTAAAAAAATACGTATGGTCATATGAGACAGCTGACAGCCACTACCTGCCACTACATACATAAATGTCAAATTTGCTGGCGACACTTTTTTATTCAGGGTGAGAGCTCCAGTTACAGTGCCACAACCTTTTCTGTGCCGGTGACAGCGGCGCTACGTACGTTTTTCTTTTTTTTGTAGTAATTTAACCGGCCCTGACAGCCGCCAGCAGCGCTATGGTTGGACATCAACTTGACAGCAAAATGACATTAAAAAAAATCACGTTAGTTTCACATTTTGGCCCCCGGCACAGCAAAGTTTGTGGCACTGTACTTCAGAGTATTAAGTCAAACTTCATGTAGTAGAATAACGCGTAAGTGACACCACTTCAGCACTGTAGTTGAGAAAATATAGGTAGAAATATAAAGTTTTGCACTAGCAACACACATTCCCGCCAAATGTAAAATAAAAATTTCGTAAAGCGCCCTCTTTGTTAGTTTTCCCGCGCCCGGTCTCACAATTTCAGCTTCATTAAGTTCAGAGATTTTGATATTTCCTACATCAAGGGAATTCTGTAAGAATTAGCGCTAGGGTGGGTGTTACTAATCTCTTCGGACGAAGCACTTCGTATAATTATGATAGAACTTCACTTACAGGGAAGTTCGTTTAATCATTAATTAGACTTGTGCTTCGTCCTCAAGATTAGTAACAATGAGTATTATATAAACACTATGTAGATTTTGAGAGAACGCAGGAAATATCAACAATTAGCACAACATATTACGACGATAATTGGTTGATTATCATATTTGTAAGTAATCAAGAAACGAATGCACATAATAAAAAACCAAATCGTTTTTATAATGAACAAAGGGTTCGTGCTAATTCAGTGTTATCATTATTCTCCAAAAGAGGTCTATTATAAAATTTGGCAAAGGTGAAGGAATTGCCGCTCCATCCAGCCGTTTTTCTAATAACGTCTAAATTCACTCCGGGCTTATGTGCAGCAGACGTACTGGCATGTCTTATGCGATGAAAAAATTGAGACATCAATTCTACTAGCTTTAAGGGTATCCTTGATCCACCGGCTTATAGATTGAGTGGAAACACAGTTGTGTGGTTTGCGAATAAATAATTGTTTTTTCTTAAATCTTTGGTTTTTTCTATGTACCTATATTTCAAGAGTTACAGCAGGACATATTTCTGGACGTTGACTATAAAAGGGTAAATAAAGAGTTGGTTGATTTATACTGCCTTTGAAGTTTTGATTAAGTCAGTTATTTTAATAATTATTTGATCTTGTTGAAAAATAATTTGATCACATTTTATTTTTGTAAAGGTTTGTACCCCATAGGGTACAAACCTTTACAAAAATAAGCCCATAGGCTGTGACAAGTGCTAGTAATGTAACACATTTCTTTGACAATTGCACAAGATTTAACTTATCATTAGGATATATAGATGCTAAATATGTATGTTAATACTACACTTGGATCCCAAGTAACATTGTAGCGTGGCAGCGGGGGCCTTCATTTATATACTCCTTTACAAAATCGTATGATCATGTCCTGTCCTGAGCCTGAGAAAGTGCAGACCTATGGCTGTTAATGGTTCCGTATTGACCACCATCATTAAAAATGTTTGTAAGAAAATTTATGACAGTTGGAACTGAAGGGTTATAAATGCTAGCATTATTTTCAATACAAAATGAATACCACCGCTTGTAGCAAACATCGTACTGTTGTAAAGTGTTAGACGATAGCGATGCCAACGTAATGTCTAATGCAGATTCTGGGACACAGCGTTGGTGTAGCGCTGTCCGGACAAAATCCCGGCAACCAGGGAAACGTGCGCCTGCATGTTGCGGCTGCTGGAGGAAGGGATGATAGATGATAACGTCATAAAGATATAGTTTTATAACATTCGAAACAAGTAGTTGGCAAAATAGGGGATGTCGAAAAACCATATAACTTTATCGACCCCATTTAAGTGTGGGAATTGTATGTCGCCCATACGATTTATAAAGCCGATTGCGGTGGTAGATTTTATCTACTCGAAGCAAAATGTAATGCTCATAACAATTATTTGTAAAAAAATTCAGAGCGAAGTATACTGCCAATAGTTTTGATTGATATGAAACTTTTTCATCGTCAGTCCAGCGACCTTAGACACGAGGTATTGAGTATTGACCCCTAGCGGAGTAACATGCAGCTCCCCAACCCGTTGTTGAGGCGTCAGAGAATGTTTCTAAAGTAGGTATACCTTTCATTTCTAATTCTATGTGTGGAATGATAGGAATGATATATATTTATATAGGTAATAAAGAATCTGATAAATTCATGTAGATATTTATCATAATCATTACCTACTAGGTTGTTTTTATAATTATTGTAAAACAGGTAATAAGTGTAAAAACTTGCATAATTTTATTTTTTCTGGTGATCATTCAATCTGCCATTTACGTGTGTTAACTATGAAGGTCAAAACATCGGCATGAATTTGAGGGTAGGTATATTTTTGTAGTTTTCATCTCGTTGATAATAAAGGCTTTTAATACAGATTAGGTTACTTTTATAATTTGTTATACATTCATCGCACGATTTGTATATTTAAATCTATGGAGGCATTAAACGATATAAGTTTAATGAGAATCTGAATGTCCTCTAGTTTGCTTTGTTGACATAAAAAACTGCGAGATGCAAGTTAAAAAGATTGATGTATTGGGATATCAAACTATTATAAAATTGGTAACCAATTAATCCATGACAAAATATTAGGGTCTTTCGTTATGAGAGACCACTAAGTATATATAAAAGAAAAAAGCAAAGCCTGCAAGCAAAACGTACCGGGTTTACGGCCGATGACTCGGTCCTGGTCGTTGCAAGTAATTCATCGAGGGTGCTACGCGACGATATGGCGGCGGTGGCGGCGGAGGCTGTGCGCTGCACGCCGCTGGCAGCTGGAAGCGCGGCTTCGGGCCCGGTGGCTGCCTGCACGCTGGAACCCGCGCCTTCCAGTTTAAATCCTTGTTTGAAGTAGGTACTTGACGACTTCATCGACTTTTTCAAAACAGCGAACTTAAGATCTGAATCAGATTTGGTAACTGTCTTCGCCGTTTTTACAGTTTCAGCCAAATTGTCCCCGAACAAGTATTTATCTACTTTCGTAGATGATAACTGATCTTGCAGTTCTTTTCTTACGGAGTACAAACAGAAATTTCTTCTTGCTTCAGTCTCAGAATGTTGAATGTCGCAAAATATTTTGCCGACATCCATCAAATCTTTTATTAATTTAAGATTTTTCCTTTCCGCAGAAAGTTCCTCCGAGATTATTTTGCTTAATCCAGAAATGCCAGCAGCGATTTGTTTCTGCCTAGCCTCTATGGCTTTGTCTCTTTTTATGACTTGTTCGTTGACGGCCGCTTTAATTTCGGCATTGTGTAAGGGTGCGGAAATATTCGGACAATTTGCAGGCACCAGGTACTTTTTTACAAGTTCCTTACGAATATCATTGTTGCCCAAACCAGATGTAGCAATATTATTGAATCTGGTAGCTAATTCTTTATTAATGTCTAGTCCGTATTCAACGGTCACTGATGGGTCTTCGCCAAGTATTTTTAAAATTTCTAAATCTACCGAAGTTTCGATTTGAGCACTCGGCTCGGCCGTAGCACTTGGGTTTGCCTCTCGAATCATTTCATTTCTTTGCGTATTATCGGCTATTGATACTAAATCAATTGTGTCAATAATGATATTTGGAATTTCTTTAGGTTCCACATTAAATTATTGTATGAAGTGAGTGCTATGCCAAGGTGTTTAATTCTTCGATAAGAAGAATTCAGGAAAGACAACATAAAGAAAAGAGGGTATTCAAAGAATACAATTCAATTAATTTAATATTTTATTCCAATATTGTGATCATTAGCAATTTAATGCGAGATGCATCATATATGATACATTTTATTCTGGATACCACAGCATGCGACGAGCTAGCCCTACAGGCTACTCTGCTACATGACTTTGTCTTTTGCGTTGGATTAGCCCTTATGACTATCCTGAAGCCATGATGCAAATTTTGCTGGTACCATGCGGCGAGGTAACCCTGCGGGTTACTCTGATGCATGTTTCGTTCATATTTGTAGTTATTGCATAATTGCGTTGAATTCGTCCCAAAAGACTATTCTGATACCAATTTTGCTATACCATGCGGCGAGATAACCCTGCAGGTTACTCTGATGCACGTTTCGTTAATATTTTAGTTATTGCATAATTGCGTCGGAGTAGTCCTTATGACTATCCTGGTGCAAATTTTTCCATACCATGCAGCGCGATAACCCTGCAGGTTACTCTGATGCACGTTTAGTTCATATTTGTCGTTATTGTATAGTTATATAATTGCGTCGAATTAATCCCAAAGACTATTCTGATGCAAATTATAAAAAACCATGCAACAAGTTAGCTCCAAGGGTTACTCTGAGCACGTTTTATGAACATTTTGTATAAAATTTTAATGTAGGTAGGTAGACACAATTAAAAGGAAACTCATTTTACTTACTGTTTGAGTCCTCCCGGGGAACCGGCGTTGGAGCCCGAGAGCTTCGTCTAGACGAATTGGCAGACGAACTAGAAGATTTACTTGAATTACTAGAACTACTAGAAGTTAAAGCCAATATGTTTTTATTGCGCGAATGTTTTACTTGTCTTTCTAGTTTGCGCAACTTGTTGACAATATATTCTAAATTAAGATCACCGGATCTTTTCGACATGGTTCAGCACAAAAGTAGGAACTTATGTATTTGTGTGAAGCGGTTGAGCACTTCATTGCGAATGAAGCTGAAATTGTGCGACCGGGCGCGGGAAAACTAACAAAGAGGGCGCTTTACGAAATTTTTATTTTACATTTGGCGGGAATGTGTGTTGCTAGTGCAAAACTTTATATTTCTACCTATATTTTCTCAACTACAGTGCTGATGCTGAAGTGGTGTCACCATGAAGCTCGACTTAATACTGAGGTAACTGGAGAGTGCAGTACGAACAATTTTTTGAATACCACAAATAACACAGTGGCTGTCTTCCGTCTCACCTACACTTTAAAAAAATACGTATGGTCATATGAGACAGCTGACAGCCACTACAAACATAAATGTCAAATTTGCTGGCTACACTTTTTTATTCAGGGTGAGAGCTCCAGTTACCTCAGAGTATTAAGTCAAACTTCATGGGTGTCACTTACGCGTTACTAGTGCTCGTCAGATAAGTCTGCGCGCGGTAAAAATCGAATACTAATCTTTTATATAACATTAGAACAAAAAAATGCACTGTAACTAGCGCCAACAACGCACCAGGCAAGTGCAGAGTTATCTGACACACACTTCTATATAATACTCATTGTTACTAATCTTGAGGACGAAGCACGAGTATAATACTACATCTTTGTCCAAAACACTGTATTCTCCTCTGAGTACTGAATCCTATGGAGATGGCATACCTACGAAAAATTGAAGCATACACACACACACAGGCACACATATCGAGAAACCAAAATGGCGCCTTTCCGTAGTGCTGCCCTATTTGTACATCGATATATTTATTAATGAAGTTATAGATCAAGTATTTTTGTGACTACCTACCTATATTACCCTATATTTTATAAAAAGCAGTTTCGTAATCAACTCGATAATTTAAAACGGAATTATAGTATATAATTATATACCTAGCTTTTTTGAAAAATAAAACTTAATAATGTGCTTAAATTATACTTACATTTGCACATAATTAAGTTCTTTATGACAATGACACAATGTGTGTGTTTGTGCATGTACGCACACAATCATTGGCCCGACCGAGCGCGTGAGATACAACAACTGTAAAGCCCCCAGTACAGGATGGCCGATCATGTTGGCCGACCATGATGGGCCATCGTGTGCAGGGGCGGTTTGCGTGTGATTGCCGTCTGCGAGCAACCCAAACCGGCCCTGTACACGATGGCCAACATGGTCGGCCAACTTGATCGGCCATCCTGTACTGGGGGCTTAAAGCCCCCGGTGTGGGAGTTTGCGTGTGATTGCCGCCTGCGAGCAACGCCAACCGCCCCTGTACATGATGGCCCATCATGGTTGACGAACATGAGTAGCCATCCTGTACTGGGGGCTTCAAGGCGAGAAGAGCCGCCAAGTGCTTCCTCATCTATAGTAATATCGTAAACAGGAAAGATTTGATTGGTTGTTGTTTGATTTTAATAGGTTCCAAAACTACTGGACTAATTTAGAAATTTCTTTGACCATAAGAAAGCTACATTCTTTCCGAGTGACAAGCTATATTTTATCGTGATATTCCCATGGGAACGAGTACCATGCGGGTAAAACCACGAGGATCCGCATGTTATTATTAAATTTATTGCTTGTTAAGTACATAATGTATCAAAAATTCAAACGCAGATACAGATGATACAGATTAAAAATAAGGTCCTGTAGT
The DNA here is from genome assembly GCA_949710035.1 of Crambus lathoniellus. Classification (NCBI taxonomy): domain Eukaryota; kingdom Metazoa; phylum Arthropoda; class Insecta; order Lepidoptera; family Crambidae; genus Crambus; species Crambus lathoniellus. The sequence goes on from OX453304.1 coordinate 26,955,919, forward strand.
TTATTTACAAACTAACCTTTGTAAAATATAGATGTTGCAGTAGTAGTAGATAAAAGACCAACCTACTATATTTTACTGAGGTTATAGTTTGTAAATAAACTACACGACCTTAGCTTCAATCTGTACGATTGTAGATACATTAATACTGAGCGAGCAATAAATTTGATTGTCGGCTCTACTCGCCTTTACTTAGAAACTGCAATTTTATGATCAAATTTTTTATGTTTTCTGAGTCACGCGTCTATACACTACACATGCGAGACCTCCATAGAATTCCAGATCAAAGGTAGCGAGAACCAGTTTAAGTAAAGCAAGGTAATGAAATAAAACAAAAAGCTCCATATTGTAAAAAACCTATTATGATTATACAACAAGGATTGTTTTTTTTTACATAACACACATTACAATATAAATCACAAAGGAGAATGCCTACTAGGTACCTACCTACCACAGAAAAAAAGAAATGTCTCAAAAAAAACAAGCATTATTAAGTAATAAAATAATAAACAGTTTGAATCGAGATCTTTACAAGCAAGCATATTTTTTTATATATTTAGAATATAGCGAAGCGACATCTAGTGGTAAAAAAATATACTTACTTTTAATGTGCTAGAATGAATGTAAGTTCGACAACAACTTTACAGCAAAATGACATTAAAAAAACACGTTATATATAAGTATCCAGTTTTTGGCAACCGGAACAGAAAACGTTGTCGCACTATAATTTCGATTTTGCCAGTGGCCTAATTAACGTCTTTTTCAAAATTTAAACTGTCGTTAACGTTTGAATGAAACTGTTCTTCAAAATGAAAAGAGCACATAAAAATAGTTTTCGTACGAGTCTTTAAATTTTCCTTTCGCATTGTTCCAGCCATATTTTTCTTTTTTTGTTATTTTTAGGCAACCTAAAACAATAAAAACAGTTTAAAATTAATACACTCAATTTACACTTGAAAGGAGATGTCCTAAAATGGATTTTTAAAAATCATGTCAACTAACCACAGTTATATAAATTTATATTGATACTTAGTCCAAAAACAAAGCTATTAAAGTAAGTTGTATAATTTTAAAGGCCTCCAATTCCGAGAAAATTAATTTTAGGTGTTCATGAAAAAGCTTCATAAATGCCTGCCATTAGGCTTAAAAAACAGTATCCAAAGCCGTAAATAATATTGGAAGTAAAAGAAAAGGACTTTAGAAAACATTTGCTGTCAAAATTATCATTGCTAATGTCATAAAATATAATTGAAAATAGAATCGATTCTTATTTCGATTATTGGTACAGACGCCATCTAGTTTGGTTTGATATAAAACATATTATTTGGAAAACATTTGGAAAAACGTTCAGAGATGGCGATGCTATCGGCTAAATTATGTTGTTTGCTATATAATATTTGATCAAAGAAATTGTACGACGACGAATTTATGAATGGTTTCATTGATAAATTCTTCGATCAAATGCATATTGGACAAAGATCTTTGATAATACGTGGAATACCACCTCCCCTTGCTGCGACCAACTTTGAATTTGACATGACATTGACAATGTCCTATTCGACAGTGAAGGTTGTTCAGTGTTGCCAACCTTATATAAATATTTCTACCATAGAAATAATCAAATTATTTAATTTAAAAAAACGGGGGTCTTTATAATTTTTATTTTAGAGATTTTGGGTTCTCAATTTTTGTTACTATTAGATAAATTCACTTTTATGGTGGTTAGTTATCCTTCGGAATAAAAATCTTATCTCCATACAAAAAGAGGACATCTCCTTTGAAAACATCGATAATTCGATAAGAAAAATGCTATAAGGGCAACTCTAGAGCAAAACAAACAGATTTATATTTTCTTGAAATACACCAACAAAACTCACCAAAATAAGTAGTAAGTTACATTTGGTATGAATTCTAAGTAAACTATTCACAGGAAAACCAAAACACAAGGCATTTATTGTATTGTTTTGGTGTTTTTGCAAAATAAATAGTACGTACCGGTGTAATGTAATGTTTGGACGATTTTCACTTTTTTTGATGCCACAAACTACCACACTGCAATTAGACATGTTCCTTGTTGCTTTCTCTCACTTATTAATACCTTTTATTCACATGAAAGTCTCAAATTAAAAGACTTTTATCACAAAACACTGCAAATACAACTCGCGTTGACAGCTCACATACCGAGAAACCTAAATGGCGACCGGCTTCAATCATGCATTACGATGACGTCACGTTTCAATGTTGCCAAAAAATAGGTCGAATAAATATATTGCTGTCTCTTTTTACATGAAGTATTGGAGGTAAGATAGAACGAGATGGCTACAGGTTTATGAGTACAATGTCGATTTAGCTCATATTTGTATAACCGATAGTTCATATAGATCAATATGCCATCTCCATAGGATAGGATTCAGTACTCAGAGGTATTCTCATTTTCCTTATCTGGCAACACTGCATGCATGTCATATTCATATTGGCACAAAGGGCAGGAACCCAGTGCCGTAAAGCACAATAAAAAAAAAGTCATACTCATATTGTCAGTCATGTCATGTGTCATGTCAAAATTTTATTCTAGACATTCTGGATGTATGTAGCGCTGACGTCATTCATAACAAATTTTATTTCACATACAAAATTACTGATTCACTCGTAAATTTTTTAACAGCAATATTTGGTGTCTGTCTTCGGTTATAGTTACTGTTTAAATATTTTTGTAAAATGGCATCAATGCCGGATTCCAAAGCGGCAGAAACCGAAAGCTTTGCAGATGCACCTGAGTTTGAAAATGAGGTTTCAAAAGTGTTTAGCCCCGTAAATATATTATTGTCCGTCATTATATGTTTTCTGTTGTATAAAATATACTGTAAGTTTATAAAGTCATCCGCGGATCCTGTCGTACCAGAATTGCCGAAACTTCGAAAGGACATGACTGTCGCAGAACTGCGACAGTATGATGGAAACCAACCCGATGGTAGAGTTTTGGTCGCAGTCAATGGTTGGATATTCGACGCAACTCGAGGACGCCGATTCTATGGGCCCGGTATGTGCACCTTGATACGTTAGTTTTTATTTATAGATGACACAAGTGACTTATAATATCTCATTTTATGCTAAACATTGTTTTTCTTCTTTGCCTTTTTTGCTGTAGTGTGATTAAAGTGTTTTTGTTCTGCCAAATTCTCATTTGCATAAATCATGCAGTGTTATTTGAAAGTCAAACATTTGTACCCACTCTTTCTCAACTCTAATACAGTGCTTGTCTAATGGTTTTTATGGGATACTTAAATATCACTAAATAGCAATTACTGTATCTAACTCATTATTAACCACTCTTAGTTCTTGTGTATGTATCAATGTATGTTTTAACTCTTAATTTTAGGAGGTCCGTATGCAGCATTTGGTGGGAAAGATGCATCAAGAGGTCTTGCCACATTTGTGGTTACATCTTCTGACAAGGAGTATGACGACCTGAGTGACCTCAACTCAATGGAGATGGAGTCTGTCAAAGAGTGGGAGGCACAATTCAGAGGTTTGTCTTATACATGTTTGTTAGGTCATCAAAATGACATAAGGAGCAGGCTTTTACTTATTCCTCATTATGGATTACTAGCGGATCCTCGCGGTTTCACCCGCGTGGTACCCGTTCCCGTGGGAATGTCGGGATAAAATATAGCCTATGTCACTCGGGAAGAATGTAGCTTTCTAATGGTCAAAGAATTTTCTAATTCGGCACAGTAGTTTTGGAGCCTATTCGATGCAAACAAATAAACAATCAATCAATCAATCAGGAAGGGGCAGGGTGGGGCGCCCAACTTCAAGCTAAATAGCTTATAGAGTGTGCTCAAAATATTGAGATTCCATACTTTTGCCCAACCCAGGAGTAAATGCTGGGTACTCCATGCTGCCCGCGACTTTGTCTGCTTGGAATTTAGAGTTTTATATATATAGATAGATTGCTTTTTATAAGTTTTTGAATTTGTTTGTTGGTCTTTAGTGTACAGCTGTTTGTTTTGTTATACTTGTAAAGCATCATAAAATAAAAATTCGATTGTTATAAAATATAAGAGCAGCCTATTGCTTCAGGTGAAGCAATAGGCTTGATAGTAGGTCAAAGTATCTATAACAATAATTAACGGTGAATTGATTCCAATACAAGTTTGGCCTTTGTCAATTAATAAATGAGGACTGTATGGAGGGGAAAATACATTGTAGTTCTGGGGTCTAAATTGTCTAATTCAACTTCTGTCTCAATCTGTCGCATTGAATGTCAAAAGTATGAAAGAGACATCACACCTCCTCCTCCCACACTGAGTAGCATTTGAGTATCCAGGCGTAAGACAATCAAGAGGCTGATTAATCATAGCTTAATCTTGCTTGACTCACATTTGGAAATATCTGTTAAATTACATTATACACACTGCAGAAAATTAGATTAAATAATGAAATAACTCACATTTATCAGGTAATTTCAAAAATATTGTGGTTGATAATATTGTTTTATTTTTTATTTACTTTTAAATGATAGCTGTCCTTTTCTAACTTTATCTTTAGTGGGGGGGTTGTGTATTTGTAGGAAGTGTTATTAAAACTACCTGTGTGATGTGGAGTTGTTTTTCTTTGTGTTTTTGTTTAGTCTGTTTTTAACAATGATTCTTTTTTATGCAAAATGTGTTTTACGAACATCATAAATTATAAAGAAATACTACTGTCCATCCAGCTTGAGAGTTCCTGCAGTGTCTGCATATTTTTATTAATGTTTCATAATTCCGAAGCTAAATTCTCCTGGCTTTTCCCCATTTTACTTGTGGTCAGATCATTTCAATAATTTGTTGTTCATTCAATCTTAGCTTGTTTCATGTAGTAAAATGATAAAAGGAGGGCCATAAATAACTTTGATTGGCATATTACAGAGAAGTACGACCTTGTCGGGCGCCTACTAAAGCCAGGCGAGGAGCCAACCAACTACTCCGATGAAGAGACGGAGGACACCGACTCGCCCGCCTCCACGCCCGCCGACAAGAAGCAGGACTAGGCCTCCGCAAACTACCGCCGGTATCACACTAAAGAGGTTTTTAATTGTTCACAGCCATATACAGATTTCGTGGCCATAATTAGTTGCATTACAGTATTTATACATACAGCTCATCAATGCTAGTAATCTTAAAATTGTAAAGAGAATTGAGATCAATACACTCTCAAACAACAGGCAAGGGATGGAGTGGCAATATTTTTGCTCTCTTAGTTTCGAGAAAGGTGTCAAAAGCGGTTCCGCCTTGCCCCGCTTCCTCTGTCAAGCATACAAAGTCATAAATAAGGTAAAAAGTAAATTAAATCAAGTAGAAAACAAATTACCAACACAATTAGATTAAATTAAATTAAAATTAATTTATTTCAGACAATAATATCCATATTAAAATAAAATGGCTGTGGAACAAATCTAAAATCTCATTTGCTACTTTTCTATTTGGCATCCAGAGATAATAAATGATAATGACACATAAAATGCTGCACCATGTGTGATGTAAATATTTGTATTGAGACATGTGCTGTACTGAATCAATATTATTTCTACAACCAAAATTGATTTAGCTAAAGTTTCATATTAGAATTTTTAATTAATGACTAATGCTTCTGTACTGCCTTTATATCTAACACCAACCTACTTTGCAAGCAGAAAATGCACAAAGCATCTTGAAATTTATGTTCTAACAAGGTTCTAACTAAATTATTCTTATCAAACCTATTTTTATAGTAATTATTTTTGAATGTAATCAGTGTGGGGCTTCTGTTGAGACATATTTTAGATTCTGGCAGAAGTAAATTTTCAATGGTGATTATTTTTCATAATTTATGACAGACACAAAATTAATTTGTAACAATTCAAATATGTAACTTTAGTAAAAATTACAAACTTAAAGAATAGTCCAAAAGATTTTATCAAAATAATATTTAAAGTGTGTTGTATAATTTTCACAGTTAACAGTTATTTACTGCATGTGTTTGCAATTATTATATTTACAGTTTTATGAATTGAAAGACTGAGTGATGGCATATTAATTTGATTGAAATAGTTAGGTATTAACAATCATGACTATTTGAATATAATTGCACATTCCTAATTTGGCTAAATATAAGTTTTGTGCCAATTTTATGATTCAATTGCTTTATGGAAAAACAAATGGAAAAGCGTGGAAAAGAGTAGTTTTTTTTCGTAGAATGTATTCCTGCATGAATTATGCATGTCAAGTTGTTACCAATGGATAAAGTCATTTGTGAATTCTTGGGTCAAATACGCTATTTCAGCAGCAATTGAAACTCAATTTAACGAATGTTAAAATACGACTGAATTTTGTGTGGCGGCCGAGCATTTTGGTCTCATTTTGTTGTTGTCTCCGAGTTGGAAACCGTCCAGAAATGTTGAACACAGTCAACATTTTAGAAATGCCCAATTCTAAAGGGGGGTTGAAGGGCTGTTATTGATTTTGTATTGCAAGCAATGTACACATAAATTGGCACAAATCAAAATTACATAAAGGAATGTCAAAAAGAATTGGAATAATCATTGGGTTAAAGTTTTTTTACTGTTGCTACTTTTTCAAATGGTAGATAGATTTATAAAAAGCTGATTGTATATGTGTAGACAGATTTATCCGTTATTTAACCTCAAATTCATTTACTGGACAAGATATTACAGTGGATCCAGTTGCAATCAAGTGCTGGTTGGGATTTTGAGTATGTTCATATTGTAAACTAAATGTTGCAATTAAAAAATGTATAAAAAAATTAAATGTGCATAATAATTATATTAATTAATGCGTATGTGTAAAATGTATCTTGGCAACCTCCAGTTTTGTGTTAATTATGTATGATGAGTTTATACTGTCATGTCTGTTTGTTGAGCTAATCTTTAACACTGGATAGGCGAGTCTCAATTCCTGATGTATCATATTTTTAATATGACTTGTTGGATTATTTTTTTGTGGTGGCGACTATTACTACCATTACAATACAGCCTGTCCCGACATACAGCTCCCTTATTCACAAACGTTCGGAAACGTTTCCGACGGTGGAAAGTATACATTGTCTATCACTATCACTCACCCAAGAACAGACAAAGACAAAACACAGAAACAAATCCGATTCGCTTTCCAAACGGTTGTAAATCAAGGGGCTGGCTGATGAGATTTGGTTTGGCTCACAATCATTATTATATTGTCACTTTCACATCGCTGTTATTTTTTCAATAATTCCGTATTTCCTTCACTGCTCATAACTGTCCGCGTACTAATTCTAACACTAGTTTTACGTACTGGCCTTACTATGCTATAAGATTCAATTCAGTGTTTTGTTTGATTAGAGTACAAAAGGGTTTCAAAATCTTTAAATGCCCAAATGTATTTCGTGTATGGATAGCTTGTTGTTGTTATACACTCTGATGATTGTTTTTGTTAGATTATTTAGTGGTTTAAGATTCCCGTTGTATGATTTATAAGAAGGTTTTTGGGGTTGTAGGTTGTATTCGCGAACGCTCGAAAACTTTGAGAATAAAAAGTAACCGTAATATAATGTGTAGGTACTGTCGAAAATTGTATTCTTTTTGATGATGATTTTAATAATTTGACAAGGTTCTGCAACACAAACTGTAAAGGGTCCCACAGACGCAAGGGCCTGTCAGTTAGCCGCAAGGGCCTGTCAGTTAGCCGCAACAGGCCACACACTCGCAGTTCCCCTTAAGGTTTAGGACTGTCGGCTAATGCGCATGCATAGTGTGCAGCCGCTGGATGGCGCGGACCAGTGTCAACAGTTTATCAGCCGAACAGAAACTATAGACTAAGCCTGTTTCACAATGTCACAATTAAGAGATACTTTCCACTTTAAATGAAAGTTTTGTGTAGGCTTTAAATGTCAAGTAACAGTTGATGAGAACTTACTGAGACATTGTGAAACAGATCTTAAAACTAAAACTGACTACTATCAACTGCTAGTGTGTGGCCTCAAAGCCGGTTTTCGACTATTGCCGACAGGCAATGATCGGTCTAGTGTGTGACCGTTGGATTTCTCGAACGGCAGACGGCAAGCGGACTGTGGGGCCCTTAACGTAACTTGAGTACATCACATTGTATTAAATGTTTGTTTGCAGATCATAAATCATCGACATTGAACAAAGCAATTGGAGTTGTCAAATGTTTTTTTTATTTTTTCAACTTTTTACTATTGACTATATCTAATCAATACTAATATTATAAAGAGAAAAGATGTGTATTTTTTTTTCTGTTTGTAACGAATAAACTCATAACTACTGGACCGATTTATAAAATTCTTTCACTATTAGAAAGCTACATTCTTCCTGAGTAACATAGGCTATATTTGATCCCGATATTCCTACGGAAACGGGTACCCGGGTGAACCCTCGGGAGGGCCACTAGTATTGTAATAATTTGAACAATGGATACAATAAATACGAATTCATAAGTTTCAAGCGTTTGTGAATACCAGCGGAATAATGTTTAACGATTTGTCGTTTGCTATATAAAGCCCAAGTTCTTTGCTTTAGATATCGCTTTTAATAATTCTTAAGTAATTTTAAATTATGGGGTTTTTGAAGTTTGTCGACTGATCACCATCAGAAATGAAGCTGAGTGCTTAGTACGAGTTTATGATAACTGGATAGTTATCGGAAACTATCGCCCTTTCTTTAACTCGCATATACTATTTTACTGACACGAGTATATCCGATAGTTTTCGATATCATCAACAGGGGGGCTACCGCGTAACTTTATGGGTATGAACTTCATACGTTTTTGGGAACTTTAAGTCAATTTTATAAAGAAAACAGCCGCTATCAGTTACTTGTTTTGTGACGTCGGGTATAACGATAACAAGCTAGCAACGTCAACAGAACAGCAGCAAAAATCTATCAGAATAAGGTATTCAAATGACAGTTGAAGTCCATACCCATATCCAGATTTCTTAGCCGGTAGCCCCCCTGTTTACATAAACACGTATTCAAGGGTCTAAAAGCCCTTTTAAGTAATTATGCCACACTATGCTAGTAACAATTACGCCTATGAATGGAATCAAATGGTCTGCAACGTATTGTTGTAGTAAAAGTGTAGTTCCTTTATATTAAGGTCTTTATTTCGGAGCTAGTCTACTTAACTTAAATATACCAATGATTTTTAATAATAAATTCGCTAATTTATGGGAACTGGGAAAGGTTATTTTTGTCATTAAGTATATTTTAATAGTACAACTTGCACCGTCGTCGCTTTCATCTCAACAGTGCAGAAAGAGTTGAAGTCAAGAGTATATTACCATATTAAATATCGTCATTACAATTAATTTCGTGGATTGAAATCAGAGTTATCAATTTTTGGTTATAATAATTTACCCGATGTTTATTTGGAACAAAAACTAATTAATTTTAAATAGGCTAGTGGGCATTGGTGGGCAACATCGTGAAATAAAATGTATTATTGTACAGCACCGCAAAATGTTACTTATTCTAAAATTAACTACTTAAGATGTTTATTTTAACATTGTCACTGATTAAACTGTTTTATATAATTTTGTGTTTTATTCAAGAGAGTTACATTACATTCACCTTTAAATAACATCGCTTTTTTAAGTTAGTGGTGGAACACAGTGGTCCTGCTCCCTGATTCACGAAGCGTCGGAAACGCTCCCGACAGCGGAAAGTATACCCTTGTCTCTGTCACTCATTATAGAATAGACAAAGACAACGCACAGAATTTGAATCCGATTCCGTTCGACGGTTCGAGAATCAGGGGGCTGGTTGCACATTTACATTAAGTTGTTGAATAAATTAGCTAATTACAACCACCAGTAGGTACAGTCAGCGTCAAATTGATATAAGCGTCTAGAGTAGTCAAAAAGATCTGAAAAACATAAAACCAATTTGATCTAGGCAGTTCAAATCATCATATTGTTGTAAGCGCGCAAGGTGTTCAAAACATCTAGGCACTCATTGTTTCATATTTATATAAGCAGTCAGAGTGTTCAAATTTATCTAAGCAAACAAAGCTATCAAAACATCTGTGCATAATGTACAACACCATAGTGCACAGATATTTTGAGAGCTTTGTTTGCTTAGATGATTTTGAACACTCTGACCGCTCATATAAATATGAAACAATGAGTGCCTAGATGTTTTGAACACCTTGCGCGCTTACAACAATATGATGATTTGAACTGCCTAGATCAAATTGTTTTTATGTTTTCCAGATCTTTTCGACCACTCTAGACGCTTATATCAATTTGACGCTGACTGTACAGATAGAATACTCGTTAGTACTCTGGTCACGATCACAGAAAACGCCAATAAATTGCAAGCCCCGCCCACTGTTTATTACTACTGGCGATGTGTTCTGTGCTCGCAATTTACGACGTTGCTCATAATCGACATGGTGATGAGTGTATTGAAGTAGGTAATTAGGCGTGTACGCACGAACGAACATTGAATAGAATAGGTACGAACGTCTGTTTGTTGCAAATCTGTCTGTGTAGATGTAGGTAAATTAACAGAGCGAACACTAACACGAATTCAATGAAACTTGCAAATGACGATAGGTACATAAGCGTCTAGAGTAGAGCAGTCAGAGTGTTCAAAATTATCTAAGCAAACCAAGCTCTCAAAATATCTGTGCATTATGCACACAACACCATATTGCCATGCACAGATATTTTGACAACTTTGTTTGCTTAGATATTTTGAACACTCGACTGCTCATATAAATATGAAACAATGAGTGCCAAGATATTTTGAACACCTTGCGCGCTTACAACAATATGATGATTCGAACTGACTAGATCAAATTGCGTTTATGTTTTTCAGATCTTTTAAATACTGCTCTTAACGCTTATATCAATTTGACGCTGACTGTACATATAAGATTGCCACAAACATTAATGATGAACACGGTGTTGATGTTCGTTATGGTGCGTCAGATCTGACGAACGCACTATGTCAAAGACGGGGCGCAGGGATCATCAAAGGCCCTTTGATGTTCTGCGCCCTGGCAAAACCCAAACTCGGGGTAGCTAGCACCAATAGCGGCTGAGATACAGGCCTTCAAAGTTGGCGTCCGCCATCTTGGACGCCATTTTGGAAAGCTTTGGAGGGCCATATCTAACCACCTAGCCAGCCTAAGGACTGCTTCATCGGTTGCCGTCATCAGGTCGCTTGCACTGCAGGTGGAGGGGCATAGGGGACACTCCCAACAGGTGGGACATCGTTTGCATTGGCGTCCCACATTCGCACTGCAAGCTATTCACGTACCCCCATTTTTGCAGGATGTACTTGCAGCGGCCAACCCTGCCCCCCTTCCGCCTAAACACCGTCCCCCTTATTAATAAACGAAGAGTAAGTTTACACTTAGCTTACACCAAAGAGTTTGCTTAGGAATATGACGCTTTAAAACGTCAATCGTAAGGAGTAATATTGCTAAGCAATATTTTTGGTTGAAACTAGGTGTAAACAAGAAATTTGTATGTTGTTGTTCCATGATGGGTGTAAATCTTTGAGTATTCAAGTAAACTTACTCCTTGTTTATTAATAAGGCCGCGTGCCTACGCGTATGGATGAGATGACGCGCAAGGATGGTAAGGCTACCATCCTTGTCATGCCATTCCAAATGTGTTACATGACGAGGATGGCACGATGCGTCGTAATCGTAATCAAGCCGAGACGGTGTTAGTAGGTAGCCCCCCTAATACGCGGGCGGTTGAACGATTTCCAGATTGGCCACGGTACGTTATGGCCAGGAGGACCCTTCCCTAGGAGGAGAGTGGCGGAGGGGGGTGTTCGGTTTTTCTACTTCTTGACTCTGGCTTCGGCAGGGTTGTCAAGGGCGGTGAGGTGACGCATCTCACGAAGCTTTTGGGTTTTCGGGCAATGGGCGATTTTCTGAAAGCTCGTTGTGATTAGCTCAATAGATGGCGCTGTCCCACCTATGCAGTTAGAAGGAACGGAACGTTATAAATTTTACTTTGACGCGACTTGTTTCATAAAACGGAACGTAAGACAGATGTTATTTATTTACCATAATCTTTAAATTTACCTATTTCGTTTCTGTTCCTCACAGTAGTAAGTACCTATCAGTACTTATTTAATTTATTATTAGTTCCCTTTGGGTTTTTAAAAAGAAATTAATATAAATATGATTCATACCAAAATATACCATAGACAAGTACATAATTCGTTCAACGCCAACTAGTGAAGCTTTTTTTAAAATGGCCTGTCAGAAAATCGCTCATTGCGATCTGATGTTGGAACAGTGGGTGTCGGTGGTCGGACCAAAGGGTCGGACTCCTGTTTACCTCGTTCCACGGCGCTGGCATCATCAGATGGTAGAGGCTTGTCTAGTGGAGTTGGTTTGAGACATCCGGTAATTATACGTAAGGTCTCGTTTAGAGAGATTTTTCATTAAAATCATAAAACTGGTAGTGGTAGGTAGAGGTGATTTGCAATGTTCATTTGAGGAGAATGGGATTCTAAAATTCTTTCAGGATTACTATAAAGTTGATAACATCTTTTATTATTAAATAATACTTTCGAGCCGGGTATTAGTTTTAGAGCCAACGCGCACTTGTGATTTTTAATCGGGCGATAGTTTAGTCGGAATCGTTAAGACGATCACGATCAAACTGTCGGCCGATAGTTTGGTTTTGAGAGCCTGCGCGCACTTGTGATTTTTAGTCGACCGATAGTTGGTCGATAGTTTAGTTGAATCCGGGCGCGCGCTCACATAGTCCTTCATGCACATTACCGCTACCGTTTGATTGTACAACTATCGGCCAGTCATTTTCGATAGTTTAATCGTCAGTGCGCGCACTGCCATATAACTCTATACTGAATCCGAGAACGATCAAACTATCGCCCGATTTTAAAATCACAAGTGCGCGTTCGCTCTTATGGTTTTATTGAATAAGCTGTGATATCTCGTAGTGATAAGTAAAACAGGTAGTTCGAACAAAAACAACAGTTTATAATGATCACATAATTATATTATAAAATGATTTAATTACAATAAACAGAATAAGTATCATAATGTACCTACACTACGAACAACTTACATTACGCAAAGCGGACAGGACGTTCCTCTCATATTTACATTTTGTACATTGAGCGCTCGATTCATCGGTAATACTTAACTACCCTCGCGCGGTAATAAATAGGGCGGGGGAGGGGGGCGCGCGAGGCACGCGTTACGCGTTTATTTACAGGTATAATAATGTATATGTACACTACAACTGCTCGACGAACTTGGTGAGCTGGTCTTGCGGCGTCATGGGCGGCAGCGTGTCGTCGGGCGGGTGCGGCGCGGGCGAGGGCCGGCGCGGCGACGCCGTGCTCTCGGGCGAGCGCTGCACCACGCCGCCGCTGAACCCGTAGCGCGCCGGCAGCCGCGGCGGGACCGCGCCCGCGCCGCCCGGCGCCGCCACGCCCACGCCCACGCCCACCCCGTACGGCGCGCGCATGCCCATCATGCCGCCGCCCACGCCCACGCCCACGCCCGCCGCCTGCTTGTACCAGCCGCCCGCCGGCGCGCCCATGCCGCTGCCCATGCCCACGCCGCCGGGGCCGACGCCGCCTACGCCGCCGACGCCTCCCACCTGGACAAACAACAAATTTTATTTTTTAATTACACAAGCTCGATTCTACTAATATTATAAGTAGCGGCACGTTAGTTCCGCGCTTACCGTGACATGGTAGGGGATAGCTGCGAATGTTTATGGTATGGCGCAGGCCCAAAATACCTTAATTTTTTATTTCTGCGCAATAACGGTCAACGCTAGAGATTCATGCCGCTATTTGTATAAATGCGAAAGTTTGTGAGTATAGATGGTATGGATGTTTGTTTCCTTCTTACACAAAAACTACTAAACGGATTTGGTTAAACTTTGGAAATAGTAGAAGATAGCCTGGATTAAAACATAGGATACTTTTTATCTCGATATTCCCTCGGAAACGGGAACCACGCGGGTGAAAGCGCGGGCGACCGCTAATAGCTTGAGTGTGATGTCAACAAAATTTTTTCGACAATTCTCATCATATTCGTCATAAATACTTTCTACCCATTAGGGTAGAAAATATATGGAATGGATTACCATTCCATATTATATTCTTCAACACTAAAAATTAACATGAATCTACTTCAAACTAAATTCCATCTTTTTGAGAGGGTCAAGAAAAATTGGAGTAACAATATAAACGCTGAACAATGACAGAACACAACCATAGAACAGACAAAAGAAGTCAGAAGGAGAATGTTACGCAGTTTTATACTGAAATAGCCTGCCAAGCGCGGCTTCGCCGGCGCCCGCGTGGCCTATACGACAATATCCCTCGGGAACGTGATATTTTTCCGGGATGAAAAGTTCCCTATGTCACTTTCCAGCTCCTAAAGTATCCCCATACCAAAAATCACGTTGATCCGACAAATAAAAAACACTACGTCATCATGGATGGAAGGGCGAATCGAAAAAAAGCTAGTTGCCGTGACAACTCGATTCAAAATCATACAGCTAAATGTATACAGGGCTTTTAGTTTAGACTTTAGACCAAAGGAAACTGTCAACGGGTGCCCCGCCCACTTTGTAACGTCTTGTGTTCGGTGACTACGACATTTGAAGTGGTTCCTGCCTGCCACAGTCACTGTAATAAGGAATTTTCCCGAGAAGAATATTTGGACAAATATAAGTTTCCAGTTCCACTCCGATAAACTCCGAAGGAAAAGTTAAATCGGCAGAGCAATTAGAAAGTTGTGGGTTGAGTCAATCCATGACTGACTACGACATTAGAAGTGATTCCTACCTGTGACTGTTGCGGCAACATCTGGTGCATCTGCTGCAGCCGCTGCTGCTGCGGCTGCATCATGTGCTGCATCTGCGGCTGCTGCTGCTGCGGCACGCCGCCGAGCCCCACGCCGCCCACGCCCACGCCGCACACGTTGCCCACGCCGCCCACGGCACCCACGCCGCCGACGCCGCCCGCGGCAGCTTGCTGGTTTTGGGCGTTCTGTGGAAAATATAATATTGTTTTACGAAAATACGGATTTAAATTACCAGTAGTCCATTTAATGGAAAGCTCTCGGGAAAAGACCAGCAGTCCCATGGATGGGACTGCTCCTCTGGCACTACTGGGAATACAAGCGTCGTCGGTTCGCAAATTCTACGGCGGGAGACCTTGAACCAATGTGAAAAAAAGAAAAATATATTCCGCAAAAAACACAATCACGCAAGATGCTAAAAATGTTTTCACTGCTCATGCTCGTAAAGTTCGTGTTTATGTTGGGTATAGGCTGCATAATAGTTATTTGTTATACAAGAGAGCAAAATCATTTTTCGCTGCGAGTGCTGAATTTAAATCACGAACTAGCGAAGTAGTCCAAAATTGAATCACGAGCGTAGCGAGTGATTCAAATATAGACTACTGAGCACAGTGAGTGATTTAAAGGCACGAGACATTAGAAAATTTTGCTCTCGTGTTAAACATACAACTTTTCACCTCTACCAGCGAGAAAAGTGTTACAGGTCAGAAAAACAACATTGAAGGCAACATTTAACAATAAAGAAAACATCAAAATTAATAATTAAGAGTAAAATTGGTGCAATTATGCAAGTTGAAGGTAACTGTTTGCATTGCGTTCAAAAACTGCACTGCATATGTAATTTTATGAAAACCAAACATGATATTAGTAAGCGATATAATGTTCACTTCATATTATTTATTTTAAATATTGCGTGTTTATTAAAAAGCAATAGTAGTACAATCGTATTTATATAATTTGTTATTAGAATTCATTAATTTTTCTTATTTTATATTTATATCATGCATGCGACCTCATTTCGTCCATACTCTTTATTTAGAACCTTTGGTATCCGTGTATTTCTTTTTTAAGCTTTATATTTCATGTCCATCGACATAAAGCTATCTATCTATCCTTTTTGCTCATATTAATTTTAAAAGTCTCATCCTTGTCACTCTATTTCTTTTTTCTTAATTATTTCAAAAGTTGGTGTAAGAAATTAAAAAAGCACTTTGCCTCACGCTCGCAGCAAAAATCGATTTTGCTGCGCGTTTTTAGGCGCCAAAAGCGCCCTTTTCGAGCTGGAGTGGTGAAAAATCGTTTTTCATGCTCTAGTGCATAAAGTAAAATCTTCGTCTAAGTCTCATATTCTAAGACAAAGGTCGTCAGGTAAACAGACACGCACGCAATTAAACTTCGTTATATAAACCTGTTATTTCATTCTGTTTCTTAAATTTTGTACATAATCCATGTTAAATTACTAAATTAATAAAACAAGGCAAAATTAATGAGTTTTCTAAGAAATAGGTAAGTATTTCAAGAGCATTATGGACTACGAGTACGATCTATGCTAAAGTTACTGTGCTGCCACTGCCACGTATAAAAAAAAAGAAAGTCTTCCCGCCAATATGGCGAAGTCTTTATTTTTTCATTTTTGCAATATTGTTATTTATTAAATTTTCCTCACACTCGAAGTGAAAAGCAGAGTGTATAACTCGTACATAAAACCCATTTTACCCTCGAATTGACTATCCACCCTCGCCTACGGCTCGGATGGATATATACGTCTCGGGTAAAATGGTACGTTTTATGCACTTGTTGTACAATCTACTATTTTTCTTCTATTTGAGGCTCTACAACTCGTACTCTGTGATTTAAGTTTTTACTTTTTTGCATTCACAATGCAATTTTCATGGTTGAAAAATGGAAAATGAAGTATTTAGAAAAAATCGACCCATCTCACAACATTTTTCCATTTTTTAACCATAAAAATTGCATTGTGAATGCAAAAAAGTAAAAACATAAATCACTTGCCATAGTAATTTCTTCTTTAGCGGTTGTCAAATATCTGGAAAGGTATTTCTTTCATGTGTGGGGGTAGTAATATCTTCACATTGATGAAATTAACGCTGGCTATACAGCGTGTAAGAAGTATTTGATAAATTCGACGCTTCTCGTAACGACTCCGTAGCTCAG
Organism: Crambus lathoniellus; assembly: GCA_949710035.1. Classification (NCBI taxonomy): domain Eukaryota; kingdom Metazoa; phylum Arthropoda; class Insecta; order Lepidoptera; family Crambidae; genus Crambus; species Crambus lathoniellus. The sequence continues at coordinate 26,972,943 of OX453304.1, forward strand.
TGGTTAGAGCAGTCGCCTGGATAGCGAAAGGTCGTGGGTTCGAGTCCCATCGGAGCTGGTTGTGAGACGGGTCGATTTTTTCTAAATACTTCATTTTCCATTTTTCAACTCGTACTCTTTTATTTTAGGCTGGCAACATTCTTCAAAGGTTGTCAGTCAATCGGCGCGGAGTGGGGAGTAAGAGGCGATAAATACGTTGTCGGTCAGTAGGTATTGTAACTCATTTGGTGCTGGTTTTCGAACGATCTAACTCCTGAGGATGTTCCGGGTTGGGGTGAAACACATGTAGAGTAGTCTAATGAGTGAAGATACAAAGTGTGTTGCTGTTTTGCTAAATGCTGGTATTGTGCACTGCTATTTTGGTGGTGTGCATGTGCAATTTTTTGCGGGCGGGCAGTATTTCTTTTTTTTACAATGGTTAGGGACTTCCGCCAGGTGACGCCCGATTTAATCAAATTCTTAAACCAAAGTTTATGTATATCAGAACTTGCTTACCTGGCGCTGCTTGATGAAGGCGGCCATCAGCGGGGGGTTGGACTTGAGGATCTGCAGTATCTCCTGTTGCTGGTTGTGCGTGGTGGGCGACCGTAGGGTTGCCATCAGCTGCTGCAGCGCTTTCTGGTGCATCGGCTGGCTGGCCTGCTGCTGGGGGGCCGCCGGCCGTTGTTGTTGCTGCTGCTGCAATATGCACTTTAATTAGAACATGTTTAGATAGATAGATAGATCGTTTATTTGGTGATCATTTCACACACATCACATACAATTTCAAACAAGGTAAACATAAAATAACAAAAAGGCAAGGGAGACGAAAGAAAAATCCAAATGCGAAAGTTTGTGTGTGTCTGAACGGATCTGGATGAAATTGCAACAGAGACAGATTATAGGTTGGAATAACACATAGAATACTTCTTATCCGGATATTCCCAGGGGAAGGGGAACCACGCGAGTGAAACCGCGGCCGGCCGCTAGTCTAAACAATTCTTTCAACATTAGAATGCTACGTTATCCCAGAATGACTACTTTTTATCTCACTGCTGGGCACGGGTGTTAGTCCACGCGGATGAAACCGCGCGCGACAAGACCAAACTGGTTTGATATCCCCGCCATCCGCGCATTGAGTCGCTTGCCACCTAGGCGCGCAGTGTGGCCTAGAAAAGTGGCTTTCTATTTACGATATCGCCAATAGAATAGAAAGAAAATGTATGGGATTGACATTAGCGGTCACGTGACATTTTGATCGCTAATGTCAATCCCATACATTTGTCTTTCTATTCTACTGGCGATATCGATAATAGAAAGCCACTTGTCTACAGGGGCAGAACGGGTGGATAGGAAAGTTTGAAAAGGAAGCGTGCTATCTCGCTCAAGCAGCGCTCAAGGCACGCTAGGGGCCCGCCTTAGCTAGTACACTATGGACGCAAACGACGGTTTCATATGTTTGATACTTCGCGCCCGTCGTCGCAACCGCGCTAGGCCCGCACTGTGGACGCACACTACGACATCAATTTCTAAGCCGGATCAGATTTTTGCGGGATACGCTTTAGTCACAATATAATTTATATGTATGACTTTATATGTGCATTCGGTTTGAAGATCTGGCAAAGAACCGAAACGGGCAAAACTAGACATCCGATTTTGCGACTGCAATCAGATTCGGTCACACGGCAAAATATCGAATACGATACAGTGACAATAGCTTTTTAAAACATGCGTTCACACTAGCGCAGATTCAGTTTTTTACCGACTGCCGCAAAAATCCAGGTACGGCAAGTGGATAATACCGGTATATGATAGCAAGAGTGTTCACGTCCATCGCTTCCAAATGAGAGTGAGAAACTGAGCGCTTTCCTACAAAAACCGAATAGCCTGGGGGGTAATTGTCTAACTCAACATCAATCGCAATCGCTTTCAGTTTGACATCCATCACTTGTTGTTGAAGAAAGTTGACAAAAGCAGCAATGGCCGTACAATATCTTTCAAACTGAATGCGATTGCGATTGATGTTGAGTTAGACAATTACCCCCCTGGTCCACACATGCTCAGCCTCGGGCGAGCGCGGGGCGGCCGAGCCGAGAGGTGTCGGTTTTTTGATTTGCTCAAAGGTGTCTCAGTCGTTTGCCTCGCGCAGTTAGGACGCCACGTTAGATTCGTGCTGCGCTTGTTCAAAAAACTTTCAACTGAGCAAATTGGCTCAAGCTGCTCGAGCGAGGCAGTCTCGCTGTGTAATATTTTCCGACCAAGCATGCCTCGCGCTTAGCGCGGTGGGCCTCGCGCGATGCTGCTCGCTTGGTGTGGACCTGCCTATTTAGTTTTTTGCAGAACACAAAACCGACACATTTGCGTAGGTGGTTGGTAGATCACGCGTTCTATTCTGTTGATGAATTTTTAAAACATAAGGAGTCTTGTTGTGTTCGATGCACGGCTTAGTTTAATAATAACTGCATTGCTAAACTTTTATATTAAATTTAAAATAAAAAAAAACATTGACATTGAATAATTATGACATAAATTATTGACATTGAGTAACAAATTTTTATCGAATTATGTGAAATTTTTGTACTTTTATAAATTGCATGCTATATCATATGGCTATATAGGTTTAAGCACTAAACTAATGACGACCAACTTCATTGTAACAACCCTATTTACTGCAAATAAATTATTTGTATTTGTATTTGAACGCCGTCTGAACAAAGTATTCGGTTCTGCCGTATACGGTAAAAATCCAATCCGGTAAAACGCGTCTTCGTTACTCGGTGTACATACCTGTGGTAGCGGCTGCGGATGATGCGGTAGCCTCGGGTGGTGCGGCGCGTGGTGTAGCGGCGGCGGCGCGCGGTACCGGGCCGCCCAGTCGGCGCGCGGCGCGCCCACGCCCCCGCCCACGCCGCCGCCCACGCCCACGCCGCCCACGCCCACGCCGCCGCCGTTGCCCACGAGCGACACCATGCTCTGCGGCACGCTCGACAGCGTCATGCCGCCTTGCTTGCCGTACGAGGGCGCTTGTTGTCGCGCCGCTTCCTCTTGTACCTAATGGAAATACAACAGCGTTGTTAATAAATTAGTCGCGACGTGAACAAAATTTAGAGAAAATTTATGTCGAAATTCCAAAGTCTAACAGCTGTACTCAGAGACAATTTAACTACTTTGATCTACTTCGTTAAATTTTAGCTACGACGCGCGACGCACCGTTTTCGAGATATTGACATTTATTTTAAAAAAAAATCTGAAGTTATTACTATAGTTCCGATTGTTATCGATACACATCGTACTTGAAATGAAATAAAAGGGCGAGTTATTACTATCGATATATATCGTACTCAAAATAGAAAGGAGAGGCGCGGCGGGAGGCGATCCACCTTCACTCTCCTCTCCACCTACCAACAAGCAGGCATCGTCGCGGAACACACACCTAGCAAATTAGGCCCAAAAATTAAGTAAATGACCGTTAAGAACAAAAAATGCCGACTCTTCAACGCCCGGGCGGTCGAATGGGGCCAAACTAAAATGCTACCTTTTCTTTAGAAATAAGGCAGCAATCTATATAATTCGCTTGGCCCTTTTCGGCCAGAGCGGCCGACTTTCTTGGGTTCAAAAATGCGGTTAAAAATACTTGGTTATTTTTGTTAATAACCGGCTCCGCCGCCGCCGCCCGCGCGCGTGTTCACGCCGCCATAGCTCGTCGCTGTATAGTGACATACCTGCTGCAGCGCCTTCTGCACGTTGTGAGGCAGCGCGTGCGGCGCGGGCTTGGAGGGCGGCGGCGAGGCGAGCGCGGGCGGCGGCGGGGGCGACGCCGCGCCGCCGCCGCCCGCGCGCGTGTTCACGCCGCCATAGCTCGTCGCTGTATAGTGACATACCTGCTGCAGCGCCTTCTGCACGTTGTGAGGCAGCGCGTGCGGCGCGGGCTTGGAGGGCGGCGGCGAGGCGAGCGCGGGCGGCGGCGGGGGCGACGCCGCGCCGCCGCCGCCCGCGCGCGTGTTCACGCCGCCATAGCTCGTCGCTGTATAGTGACATACCTGCTGCAGCGCCTTCTGCACGTTGTGAGGCAGCGCGTGCGGCGCGGGCTTGGAGGGCGGCGGCGAGGCGAGCGCGGGCGGCGGCGGGGGCGACGCCGCGCCGCCGCCGCCCGCGCGCGTGTTCACGCCGCCATAGCTCGTCGCTGTATAGTGACATACCTGCTGCAGCGCCTTCTGCACGTTGTGAGGCAGCGCGTGCGGCGCGGGCTTGGAGGGCGGCGGCGAGGCGAGCGCGGGCGGCGGCGGGGGCGACGCCGCGCCGCCGCCGCCCGCGCGCGTGTTCATCGCCGCCATACGCCGCCGCAAAAGCTTGGCTTGTTGCACCCGCTGCTGTACTTGCTGCTGCTTCAGCTTCTGCTTTATGCTGCTGCAGAACGGCACTGAGCATTTTGTCTCCTAAAACAAAACAGGCGTGTAAAATAGCAGTTGAACACAATGGTATTTGTAGATGGTGCTACGTTCGTTGGTTTCTAAATGGCGAACGTTTGACAGTGTCATTTTAAAAAAGGGATATTGTGTGGTAATCAGGGGGCCAAGTCTGCTAACGTTAAGTCACAATCGTGTTTCGATTGTAGTTCAGTTGTAGTGCTTTTTTCCACACTAGTTACAAGAAATATGACAGTATGATGTGATGTGAATTTATTTATTTATTTTTTTATTTATTTTAATTGACACACCATCAACAATAACACAATAAATACAAAAATAATAATACAGATATAAATATAGGACCGCGTGCATTGTCTTTATAGGCGTATACAACACTCAAATAATCAAAAATGGTACAAATAGTCTGCCCTTACATACCTAAATACTTATATTTCTTAAAGGGGTTCCTAAGTAGGGAATACACTAAAATTACAAAAAAGAAAATAATCGAAACAATGTAAATACTAAAAATAAATTGAAAATAAAATTGATAGTAAAATTGATGATAAAATTCATAATAAAATTTGAAATAAAATTGAAAAATGAAAATTGAAATAAATTAGCACTATAATATTGGCTTTTCGCGTAACATTTTTTTCACTGTTCCATGAGAATGGTAATAAATATCAATGCTATCCGAGACCCTATTGCATGATTCCATAAGACGATTCAATGGTGCCACCAGCTTTGTACGGTATACTGATTTGGTAAAAGTCTCTGGCATGGGGTGACGGGGTATCCTCCTTGGAACTTTGAAATTTATTTGAGCTAATATATCGGATGCATCAATGTTCCCATTCAAAAGCTTATGCAATAAAAGTACGTCAGAAATGTTTCTACGTTTTTCCAAAGAGTCAATTCCAAAGTGCTTGAGACGTTTTTCATAATTCGCACGATAGGGACAGCCACGAGTTTTTTGTTTGAATGTAGTGTGTGGTGTGACCATCAATAGTATTGTGAAAAAAGTACATATTTCTTGTAACTATTGTGTAAAAAAGCACTACAACTGAAATACAATCGAAACACGATTAAGACACGATTGTGACTTAACGTTAGCAGACTTGGCTATTTACCTCCAAGATATATGGAAAAAATTGCTGTTCCTGGCATGTTTCTGAGTTTAAGGGGGAATTAAAACAACGGGGTGTGTCGACAAAACGGAAAAAATTAAGAATAGTTAAATGGTTAGAAATCTATCATATTGGATTTTTTTTTATAATTTAACACAAAATATTAACAAGAGAAACATCGGCCACATATTAATACTTTGTGGTGCAGTGCAGTACTATTCGGTCTTATTTTTAAGAAATTAGTGAATCCCATCACTTTTACGGCCAATTACGCATACCACTTGGTAATTTCATATAAAAATATCGTGTTTTTGAAACCAACAATCGCATCGCTACAATGACAGTTGCCAGCCCCATTCATTATTGCGATTCGGCATTACTGGTACAAAACATTGTCTGAATTTAGGCATGGTTCAAAAATAAAGCTGTTATTTTCTTACGCTTTAAGGAAAACAGAAAGAAACACACAGACAACGGAATCATATTCAAATTACTTGCTTTATCTATGACGGTTCTGAAGTGAGTAACAGTGACAATGCATACATTCTGCTCTCGGTGACGTTTCTAAATGTTTGTGAATGGAGGGCCGATTTCACTGAAGACCACATTTTAAAATAACCCAAAAAAATGCTTAAACAGTGGAGTGTTCTTACCTGGCAATGTTTCGCATGATAGCAGCATAACGCGATGAGTTGTTTGCAGATGGGACAGTCTCCTTTCGTCTTCCGCTTGCAGATCTTGGTGTGCGTGACTACCCTCTTCATCTTCTGGCACGACGGCAGCCGGCAGTTCGCGTCTCGGCACTGGCACGCGTGGACCAGAGACTGTATGCACCGCTGGATGGAAAGCTTGCGAGCTTCCTGAGGATTCGCCTGCTTCATATCGCCAGGAGACGACCCCACATCGATGTCCAATCCCAACTTCTCCATCTTGTGAGGGTGACCCTCCTTCTCGTAGCAAGGCACGCAGAGATCGAAGTCGTCGCAAACTGTACAGTGATACCTCGTCTCCACGTGCGATTTACAAGTATTGCATGTGTACACGAATTTGTCAGTTCCCTGGTTGTGCAGCTCGTACAACATGCAGAGCGTGGAAAATCTCGCGCGTCTCGTCGATGAGAATTCGTAGTGACGGTCCCGGGCCATAGTCAAGAATGCATCACGGCCGTCCATTAAATCACAATTCAATAATGGGTCCGGGTCCTGGATTGGCTGTGAAGAGACAAAATATTCTTATGTAGTTTAAACACTTCAACATAAATATAAATCTAAATCTAAATCTAAGAAGAACATATAACTTGTTTCTGTCATCAATCTACCAGAACAACTTCATTCGTTCAATCATCAATTTGAGACTTATACACACGCAGGAACTATCCTTCAAGTACTAGTAGTTAGCACCATTTGCGAGCTTGAGATGCGTCACGAGTGTCGGAGAGTCGCGCAATTCGCGTCTCGCGTGCGTTGAAATAAGGAAAGTTTGAAATTATCCTTCTTGATCAAAAGGTCTAAGTAACTAAATGTCCAACAGCGCGAAACGTCTGATGAGCAGTAAGTCTAATTAGCAGAATGTCCATTTAGCAAAACGTCCAACTATCAAATGGTCTGTATAGCAGAACATCTATTTAGCAAAAAGTCATTTTTAAAATGTGTACACTCATGATAAAAAGGAAAAGATAAAAAAAAAGTGTAAATTACATTACATTTATTTGAGAAAACTAAATCTGGATTAAAAAGCTAGAAGCGCCATAAATATTATTAGGATATTAGGCGCACAAATTCCCCTGCATTTATTTACTTATTCTTTTGATATGACCCAGGTTTATCAAAAATTCAAAGGGACTATCTTTTATACCCTCAAACTTTTGCAGCTCTTTTGTATTTGGCATTAAACATTAAATCGATCTTCCTTCTTTTATTTCCTTAATAACATATTCTTGTATTTGCGATCTTGCCAAAGTGCTTTTTTTCTAAGAGCTTTATGTAATGCTAATCAAATAGCATTCTTGACAATACATTGTCAGTCACCACCAAAAAGATATGATTTAAGCTACTTAGACCAAAGAGTCTGTAGGTATGTACAAATCTGTACGTACGTACATATTATAATTCCGTGTCCGTTTCCCTCCCGATGTAATTTGTGTGTTGAATTTTGTGCCTGAGTATCCAGACATTTTGATAATGTGACGATTTGCTAAATAGATGTTCTGCTATACAGACCATTTGATAGTTGGACGTTTTGCTAAATGGACATTCTGCTAATTAGACTTACTGCTCATCAGATGTTTCGCGCTGTTGGACATTTAGTTACTTAGACCTTCTGATCAGGAAGGTAATTTGTTGGACAAATTCGGGGAACCCCGGAAGAATGTCAGCTCTATGTGCTCGGCGGATTGCGTATACGCGATGACTCGTCACTACTAACGTACTACGCTCGGATAGTTCCGATGACATTCGCAAACAATCTGAACTCCGTCAGTTCATGATAATGAAGGTTTTTGTGTTGTTTTATAATAGGTAAACTAAAAAATATGATTATTATTTGTGTCTGTGAACTACGGAGTCGTTCTCTCTCTGTCTCAGTGGTCAGAGCATTCGCCCGGACAGTGAAAGGTCGTGGGTTCGAGTTCCATCGGAGCCAGTTGTGAGACGAGTCGTCTTTTTCTATTTAAATTCCATTAATAAAAATTGCATTGTGAATGCAAAAAGTAAAAATAATTTTAAACAACATTACTTATACAAAAATAAAACTCCGATATATACTTAGTCTTCATAGGGACCACGCCTATTTTAAATACTTCATCCATTTCCGCAAATACGTAAATTTTAAATTATAATGTAAACGTTTTATTGGAAATCGCTAAGGAATAACTACTTTAAATTTATTCATTAAGGTCAAAGGCAGACTCTACAGTCAAAACAGAGAAGAACACAACAAGTGTGCGCGATCAACAACACATTTAGTATGAACCACAAGAAATCTCGATTAAAGTTGGCGGGACTAATCTTTCTAAATCGTACAGTACTATAAATTGCTGAGATATTGCGGTTCATGATAACTTTAATTACTATTTTTTATAGAGATCGTTATGCAAAATACTCCTTTGTTCCTTTGGAAAGTTCTAAATGGCAATAATATATTCTTAGCTTCACTTCACGAAATCGCGCCTATTCCTATAATTTAAATTTTCTCCAAATGTGTAGACACTTGATTGAAACAGAAAACTTCACTAATTTAAATCACAAGTACAGTTGGTGCATTACACCAAAGAGCATGTAATCACTATGTTTACATTACACAACCACTTGCAATGAATAAGCTATCCCAGCGGGGCATAAAATAAGTATTGATCGACTTTCAACTTTGACTTTGAATGTTTTTTAGTTACTTGTAAATTGCATCTATCAAAGGCAAAGGAGTTCATTTGCATACATGCAATGCAAGTACAGATAATATTATCTTTGGAGTGGATTAAAGAACAATGAATAATTCGCATTGCATCGTATTTAAGAATATTTTTGGAGGTTCTAATCAAATAAAAACAAGAATGTATATTCCCATAGGAACTAGGTGTTATTGTTGATCGAAGTACCATAGTCACTTTTTCATCTACATCGCGCATACTGTCTAGTTCCGTAAACGCTCGAAACTCTAATCGGCTAAGTAATAGCTCGGTAATTTTCAGTTAACTTTGTTTTTTTTTTTCAGTATATAATAGGTCTTTACATATGAAATTGCCGTTTTTGTCTTTTGTACATATAACTTAATAACTTTTATAATATTAGAAATATATAATTTCTTTAATATTGCGTTACATTAAGACCGTATCGAGCAACTTTTGATAATTTAATAACCACGATATTTGATTATTTACATAGAAAAAACTTATTCCGAAAGTTACGACTATTTTTGTTTCCAGAATTTCGTACTTTATTAGTTGTAACTTAGTGAAAAAAAATTTTTTTTCTCTTAACGAATGTGTCATTTAGTAGTTAAAATGTCCATAAATACGTGTGTAAAATTTTGTAAATTTACATAATATTCATCGTTAAATAATAACAAAAACGTTAGTATGGAAAAAAAATAATTACAGAAATCTCCATACAAAACGGCAATTTCATAGGTAAAGACCTATTATTTTGAAGGTACAAGTAGACTTCATCTTGAAAAGTTTTAATAAAATAGTTTCAACAAATAAACTCTTAGCTTCACTTCACGAAATCGCGCCTATCCTTCGATTCCATACCACGTTCTGGCAAAAAAATCTTCTTATTCTTCTTATTATCCACATTTATCCAGATGCGTGGACACTTGAGACAAAATCTTTACTTTCTTTAAATTGTAAGCAAAACTACGTGTGCACTACGCAACAACTTGCAACGAATGAGCTATCTCGACAGGGCATAAATCAAGTATTGATCGACTTTTCACTTTAATTTTGATTTATTTTTAGTCTGCAATCAAAATAAAATTATCATTCATATGGCAAGGGAGTGAATGTGTACACAGCCAATGCAAATACTGAAATTATCTTTGTTATGCATACGTGGCAGAACATTTTGCATTGCAATGAAGTAGTTGAGAATATATCTGAGTATGATCAATTAAAATAATTTAACACAACAATAAAACTGCATCGATTGTTTGTCCAGATCGCACCGAAAGTGATTAGTGCACATTTGATACGTTCCGTATTCACGCGAACTTTTTAACTGGTGCTATATGATATGACCCAGATTGGGAATAAAATAATAAATAAATAAAATATTGATGCAGTAAGTTGTTTTGTAAACAATGATTAAGAATCTAATTGATTTTACTACGTTAGCATAACATTCTTCATTCCGGTCCTACGTCGTTTTCACAGCGAGAAATGCGACTAGTTTGCATACTTATTCGCACGCAAAGTGCGATAAAATAGCTTTTCAAAAAAATAGGAACATAATTTATTTTATTACTGGCGTATAATCGTGACTGAAATATTTATTTTTATTTAATAAATAAATTATTTTTACTTCTGTATATATTTTGAAGGTGCAAGTATACTCCATCTTGGAAAGTTTTAATAAAACAGCATCGTAAAAATCACAGCTGCACTTCACGAGATCGCGCCGATTTTTACAACTCCACATAACATCTCCTCCATATGTGTAGCCACTTGGGACAGAAAACTTCACTCGTTTTAGTCACACAAGAGACGCAACAAGTTGCAACGAATGAGCCATCCCGGCGGCCCCGAGTGCACTACGCAACAAGTTGCAACAAATGAGCCATCCCGGTGGCCCTGGCCGGGAATATATCAAGTATTGATCGACTTCCAACGTCGACTGAGTTTTTTTTTAATTAACCTACATGCAGATGACAAATGAATTTATGTGCATACAGCCACTGCAAGTTCTGAAAATTATTGCCTATGGTTTATTCAGTCAGAGTAATTCGCAATAAAATTCCAAGTTTCATCAATCGAAATCGCACCTATTCACAAGAAGTAGTAAATTAAAAAGCCGCACATCGCCACCATTTTGCGTAAAAAAGCAAAAACATTTTATATATTTCCCTTTATATGATTGTGAATTTCATCACGTCTCATGGCAGTACAATATAAAAACTGAAAAAAAAACTGCCACAAACTTTTTTCTTGTGTTGTGTGGTTTAACCAATGTGGTTTACCTATGAAATTGCCGTTTTTTTCTTACATATTCATTGATATCTAATTTTTTAATTATTAACAATATAATTATTAAAATTAATAGTCAGTTTTGAAAATAGAGTATGTCGTTATGTTAAACATCTAAAAATAGAATAATTAAACACGCGTCCAAAATTTTTATAAATGCTTCAAAATAGGTACCTCTTTTTGTTTGAAGATTTTATGTAAGGACTAATGCAGTTTTTTAAATGAGATTATAGGCAATAGTTAGATAAGTGTTGTCTGATCATGATCATAATAATAATACCTAAAGTTTCGTTTAATTCGGAGTTCACATGTCCAAGAAATCCCCAAAAATATATTTTGTATGATAATTCAAACTTCCTACAATATCCTCATAGAAAACGGCAATTTCATGGGTAAAGACCTAATATTAAATAAGTTTTTAGTAAAAAATTCATTTATATGACAAGCTTTTTTGCTGACTGTACTCTAATATTGTATTGTCCAACAATCCAATAACCAAATCTGTATACAAAATTTCAGCTCCATCGGACACAGGGAAATGGGCCAAATTAAGCTTGCAAGATTTGTCCCCCACTAACTAACTAACATACTAACAGAATAACTAACATGGCAAGTTAATAAAAAGCTTGTAATAAAAGATTACTTACAGCTAAGCTGGCCGCGGACTGTGCGGAATGTAGCCTTATAACGAAGAACACCTCCTTGTGTTTCTCCATGGTGGCAAATATCTTTGCACTGAGATCACTACCCTGCTGCTGGTCGCTTTGTTTCTTACTATTCTTTCTTTGGGCGGCCTTTGACTTATTCGATTTCTTCGCCTTCTTCTGCCCCTTCTTCTTGCCATCGGGGCCTTGTTCATTCTCCTCGGATGACTGGAATATCTAAAAATTTGTAAGGTATTTTTTACTTCATACCACCACCAAAGTGTATTTACAAATAATGTACAAGATGTGATAATGTAGCAATTTTTTCACTGTTAACCAACAAACATAATAATATTATATCAACACTAGCTCTCCCCTCGCGACTTCGTCTGCGTGGACCCCTTTTGAGGGGGAATTTCCGAAAATCCTCTCTTGGTGCTCCCCTACACTAACCAAGGAACATGCATGCTAAATTTCAGCTTCTTGCGCCCAATGGTTTCGGCTGTGCGTTGTCTGTCGGTCAGTAACGCAAGAGTGTTATATATATCCTCCTAAGTCACCGCATACTTTACACAGAACAAAATGGCGACCATAGTTGCGTCCTGACTGCTGCGAAACAAAAACATGTTACATTGTCCTCCTAAGTCCGCGCAAACTTTACACGGAACAAAATGGCGTCCATAGTTGCGTCCTAATCCTAACTACTGCGAAACAAAAACATGTTACATTGACCGGAAATTCTGTGTAAAATACACATTTTCGTCTAACCTTTGTTCTTTTTGTAGGGCATCCGGCTGTCCCTACAACTCAGGATATAATTATAAAAAAAAAGTATTTGTGGATCATAAAATGTTGTTTTTAAGTAAAAGCAGCGACGAGAATTGTGCAATAATGGTTTGTGTAAGAAATATACTTAAAACTGTGTAAAAGAGCATACTGACCACTGCTTCAGCGGCCTCCGCTTGCTTTCTCTTCTCCTCCTCCTCTTGGTCCAATTCCTTGATAGATTCTTCTAACACATTGGGCCAGAAGTCACCCTCAAAGTACGGTAGCTCCGCCGCAGAAGAGATATTGTCCTCCATCGCTTGTTTTAAAATGTCTTTATAATCTAATATTATTCTCTCTATTATACCTTTATCTAACATTTTCTTGTACCACTCTTGTAACCTTTTGGGCTTAGGAATCTTTTGTTCGGGCGGATGGCAGTGGAAAATGTAGTCATCGCCCTCTGAGGGCGGGCAAGCCCATATGTGGGCCATCGTGTAGCCCAATTGTTTAGCGTAGTCCAAATAACCTAATAAAATCTCATGATAAACTGCAGTTCGGTACTGCCTAGGTTGGAAGAAATGTACAGAATCTAGATATGCTATATAAACGCGTCTCGTGTTTGGCGATGGACTTTCGCTGCCATATTCCTGAAACAAACGTTAAAGACATTATATCAATGTGCAATTTCAAAAGACATTGTTTAATTTCTTAGAGCTCAGACTGCTACATACCTGCACATGCATACCAAAGAAACAAATATCAGTTCCGTCAACTTCTTCAAATGCAAATAACGCCTTAGCCCGATACGGGAATTCGGCACACAGCTCGCCGGACTCGACGAACCTCGATCTCATTCCAGGTTTCACTTCCACCATCTGCAGAAAAAGAATACAAGTTAATGTTGAATTTGGCAATTAAAATCTAGGTTGTTTTTTTTGTAAAACTTCGTTTTTATGACAAGCTTTTTTGTTGAATGTACTTTAATATTGTATTGTCATCCAAACCAAACCTGTATGCTAAGTTTCAGCTCAATCGGACACTGGGTAGTGGGTGAAATTTAGCTTGCAAGATTTGACGAACGGACAAGCATACATACATACACTGCAAGTTAAGTAAAAGCTTGTAAAATCTAGGTTGAAAAGGTGCGAAGTGAACATTACCTTATCCGACGATGCGACAACCCTGATATGCACTTCTCCAGCACTAGCCTCTTTTTTCTTGAGAAAATTATTAACTCTTGTTTCAATATAAATGCCGAGTTTCGATGGAGGCAGCTTTTTAGCACAAAATTTGTTCTCTTTTCGCTTAGCCCCCTTCATTTTAAAACAATTATCACAGCAGAAGCCTTGAGGCCATATTTGATCATGGTGCAGCACACAAATCTGATGCTGTTTCCTACCACAGTCCATACACACTACAAACGGTTCTTGTTCTAAATGATCATTTTTCATTTCTTTAAACTGATCCTTTTTGATGGCGCTGTAAAAAAGAAGCATAGCTTAGTATTATGTTGTTAAAGTTGACAGTAATTTTATTAAAAATCAAAATAAATAACATACAATATTACAGTAAACTTACGTCTGTGGCTGCAGCGGATCGTCGCCGAGCGTGACGGTGTCCCCTTGGATGTCGTTGAAGCATTTCTGGCAGAAGGTGTATCTATCGGACACAACCCCATATGCTTTTAGACTTTATTCACAATCGTCCGTGTAGCATGATGTGAAGCGTGACAGGATCGTGTGCAGGCAAGGACGTGCGTGGAGGGCAAAAAAAATTAGTAAGCAATGAGAACATAAACGTTATTATAAGTTAGACAGTGAGCACGATGACAGGTTATGAGAACACATCGACACATAAACGTCATTCCCAATAACTTATCCTCAGTGATGGTGCATACACACAGCCCGGTGGCATTGCCGGCGGATTGACCATAACTACCAGAGAAGTGAGAAAATCCGCCGGCGCGGCGCCACTCAGAAAACAAAGCATACTGCCGGCCTGTGTGGATCCACATTAAGAGATATGCTATTCATACTAGAGTTTAGTTTTCTACATATTTTAGTAAGTCGATCAGTCCAAAATAACAACGGTTGCTAAGTAACATAACCAAGATAGGCCTATTTCCAACTAAGGATTAATTATTGGGAATGGCCATAAGACGTGTTAATATATCTAACATTGAAGTTTCACACAAGGAAACAAGAGCCAGTACCGCAGAAATTAAGGAAAACGTGTATGAAACATTAGTGCGTTTGGATACAATATAGCAAGAATGCTTCACATTGTTACTCAAGAACACAGCAACATTTATTTAACAACTAGCTGACCCAGCGCGACTTCGTTCCCGTGGCCCTACCCCCTACTCCACCCTACCCTACCCGTACTCTACCCTACCCGCACTCTACCCCTACCCTACCCCTACCTCTACTCTACCCCTACCCCTACCCTACCCTACCCTACCTCTACCCTACCCTACCCTACCCTACCCCTACCCCTACCCTACCCCTACCCCTACCCTACCTTACCTATACCCTACCCTACCTTTACCCTACCCTACTTCTACTCTACCCCCACTTACCCCCTCTTCCCCTATTTTCTCACCGTAAGAACCTTCCTTGGACTTCCACGAACATTTCAAGACCAAAATTAGCCAAATCGGTCCAGTCGTTCACGCGTGATGTCGTGACCAAGGGAAATAGGGATTCATTTTTATATATATAGATTAAATTGAATGTTTTAAATGTAGTTCGTTTTTAAAGTGAAATTGTTTTATCAACATAAATTGTTATTGGGTACTTAGGTACTTTTGGGGATATTTTTTAAAGCTAAAGAAAATATTTGAGTGGGAAGAAACATCTTATCTCATGTGATTGCATTTTTTACTGACAAAAAGCGAAAAATATTAAATTTTATTAATTAAGAAAGGTGTTTGATTTCTATTTGTATATGTAACTATATTTTTGTTTTAGTCCTCATAATTTGTCTTGGTGTACCGTAGCAATAGTTTAATAGTCTTTCGATTAGTAAAATAACACCCTGAGAACCCTTCACAGAAATTTCGAAAACCTATAGTGAAAAATACACTTATCTACTTTAATTAAAGCCATTGCAATTTGCAACTAATTTTATATTAAAACCAAGCCGCACTATAGTGCTGTACCTAGTTGCATAAAGCGGTTCTGATAATAATTTGTTGCAACAGCGCGGTTGGCGGGTAAAATGTATTGTGTTACAAATTGCAGCGATAATCGCATCCATTAGCAAATGACGCCGCCGGGCGACGCTTGCAACATATCTATTTCAAACATGTATCGAGCATGAACAAAAGCGCTTTACACCAAAACAGAAACACCTTCTTTTGATAAAGATGGTGAGTTTCTTGCGCCCGTTCTTCTCGTCAGTTAAAAGAGTCATGAATGGGTGGTAGGGCAAAACTGATGATTCAAAAATGCTTATGAACAAAAGTTTAATTGAATAAAGACTATTTCTACTTCTAAATATTGGTCAAGTTAATTAGTTTTAGTAGAACTTTAAGCGAAAGCATTGAAATTTATTTGAAACATATCAATCCACCAAAACCAGGCCTGTTTCACTTCCCGTGTCGGCTCGGACGCGCGGCGGCAACGCCGGCGGTGCAAATCCATATAAAAATTAGGTCCGCAAAAGAGCTAGAATATATGCGATAGAAAGAGATGCAACGAGTGGCCGTTCGTAATTTGCGCCGTACAAGCTGAACCCTACTTTATTGCGTTATAGTTAGAGTTGCTATTTATTTAAATGACTTAGCGGAGTGCACTATCTGTTACATAGTAACTATTTAGTAATCTGTGCCAAAACATAAAATGGTCAAGATAGTAATTTTTTTATATGAGAGAAGATGTTCCTTTGATATTTATTTGGTTATTGAATCTCTCGTACGTGCACGTACACGTTACGCAAGCAAGGTACACGTGAGTAGAAAAAACGACTGGCGATAATAATATCTACCGGTATATGTTAAAAAATTATCCAGACTATCTTTGACAGTATCATAATTGCAACATAATTTGAACTATTTTGAGTGCGGCGATCGATGTCATATGTATAAATGGCGCTCTAAGTAACATCAATAGTCATGTAAGCACTACCCCACCAAAGACTAACAGTAGAACATCAATAGGATAGGCGTACAATAAGCAAACAGACAGTTGAGCTACACCAAAGCTAAGAAACATCGGGTAAAAAGCTAGCTTTGTGTGTAAATAGTATCTGTTTTCTTTCGCTACAATACTATACAGCGTGAATTCTTAATTACCTGATAAACTTAGGGGATATATCCACCCACCAAACCAAAGGTCACAAGAAAGACGAAGAAGGAGCAAATCACGCTTTTGTATTGAATGAAGCGTTAATCGCAAACTAGCTACCTAGTTGTCATGACGACTTGAAGAAATAAATTATAAACGATAAAAGTTAAAATGTACGGAGGATTTGTCATTTCGAGCAAAATGCTTTTCTACACGCGCCCCGCTTACACTCACTTCTTCTAACTTCTTTTTGTTCCTTGACTTTTGCTACGGACAACCAGACATACTGGACCAAAATGTAGGAAAGGCCAACAAAGAAATACTTGACCAAAATGTAGGGAACAGCTCAATAATAATAATTGTTTACTAGTTGTAACTGACACTATTGTGAAAGTTATTTATATTAGTGGGTAGATTCACGCCCAGAAGTTTCTCGGTTTTTAAAACGCTCTGAACTCGTTTCTTGAGTAATCAAAAATTCACGGCATATAAAACGTACATGACAATCATGTTACTCAATGCCAAAACTGAAACATGTTGAGGAGTTGGCGAACAAATGCAGACTTGTCCACTACCTCTAAAGCATCGGCGGGAGCCACCTGGCTCCCTTATTTCTATAGAAATAAGTCTCTAATACGCGGTGCCAACTGTCAAAATTAGACAACAGTCAAACTTCTAAGGTTAATGCTTTTTTAGAGGAGCCAAAAAACAAAAATATAGGGATAGGATTCAGATAGCTTTTTTACACTCATAATCCTAACTTGACATTTAACAAAAGTCCACTTTCGCCGTGTGAAATAGGACCCTGTTTTATTTTATTTGTTTAATTTTAATAGACATGCCCATGTCTGGTTTTGTTTGGTGTTTGTTGGCTGTACAAATTTAAACTCGCGTCAGGATCACGTGATCGTCAGATCGTCAGATGTGACCTGATCGAAACTCTGTTACAATGTCATTAGAATACGAAGGCAAATTTCGCCACCATATCCAATGTTTGAAGCCAGAAGACCTCGATTCAAATCCAGTCCGTTTATTTGTCAAATTCCTTTTGTTTGTAAAAACGTCTAGGGAGCCCTTTTCACTTCTGCCGGCACTCCCGGAGTGCAACCCGTTGTTTTATTTTCTTACGATGGACAAGTCTACTTATGTTCGCCAGCTCCTCATATGCAAGAGTCAGATCAGTGATTGAATGACGTAATTACCTGTTCTGGTAGCTGAAGTACTTGGCGTCGCGTGGGATGGTGCACAGCTGTTTGCCGTAGCAGCAGAGCACTTGCGGGTTGAACGTGTACTTCCGCCCGCAGCAGTACCCTAGGCTTTGCATCACGGGGTCGATCTCTTGTTCGAAAACTTCCGATAGCTGTGGAGAAAGAACCGGAGTCAATTTATATTTAATTTTGCTACTAAATTGTTCTGTTATGGGGTTGTTTAGTCCTACTAATCGCCCGCAACAGTACCCTAAGCTTTGCATCACGGGGTCGATCTCTTGTTCGAAAACTTCCGATAGCTGTGGAGGAAGAACCGGAGTCAATTTATATTTAATTTTGCTACTAAATTGTTCTGTTATGGGGTTGTTTAGTCCTACTAATCGCCCGCAACAGTACCCTAAGCTTTGCATTACGGGGTCGATCTCTTGTTCGAAAACTTCCGATAGCTGGTGGACGAAAAACCGGAATCAATTTATATTTAATTTTGCTACTAAATTGTTCTGTTATGGGGTTGTTTAATCCTACTAATATGGTATGGATATGGATGTTGTACGGTTTGTTACTCTTTCACAACCAAAAACTATTGAACGGATCTGGATGAAATTTGGAAAAGAGACAGATTATAGGCTGGAATAACACATAGAATACTTTTTATCCCGATATTCCCACGGGAACGAGAACCACGAGGGTGAAACCGCGGGCGGCCGCTTGTTTATTATAAATATTAAGGTTTTCAAACTGGTTAAATCGCATTATTTTTACATAATTTATAGATTTCATAAATTTTCGTAATAGTAACAAATACATCGGCAAATGAGAGGCTATAAGATCTGCTGTTTTGAAAAGCTTTTAACTTGTATGTTGGTTTGGTTGCTGTCGGAAAAACGCCAAAATATAGTAATAATAGCGGATCCTCTCGGTTTTACCCGCGTGGTACCCGTTCCTGTGGGAATATCGGCATAAAATATAGTGTTTGTCGCTCGGGAACAATGTAGCTTTCTAATGGTCAAAGAATTTTCTAAATCAGTCCAGTAGTTTCAGTCTATTCAATTCAAACAAACAATCAAATCTTTCCTCTTTATAAAGATTATAATATAATATTAGCATCGATAGAAAGGGAAGATATAAAAATATCAAGCACTTAACGTTTGAAATTAGTTTCTTAGTAAATAAAGAACTAACCTTAGTACAGTATCTGTAGACCCTAGAGTTCTTGCGGTTGTACAGCCAGGCGTTTTCGAACATGAGCCACACATCGTCGACGTACTGCCAGGGATCCTTGAACTCGCCACGGTCCAGCTTGTTCTTGATCGTCGACAGGTCTATGGGGTTCTTCACTATGTCGAAGTAGTCGGGAATGCCGAGAGCTTGCGCATCCACCGGCTGACGGAAGGGGAGAGACTCGGGCTCTTGCCGAAATAACTTCTCTAGCGTTGGCATTAAGGCTTGCCGTAAGTCTTCAGGCTTGAATACGAACGTCCGCCGGCCTCCGGTGGTGTTGTCGCTTCCGCCCGCTTCCCCCGGCTCCTCTTTGATTTCGGGCTTGATCTCCGTTTTGATCTCTTGCTTGATCTCCCGCTCGTTCTTTACGGTGTTGAGGAAGTCGTTGTGCTCCTGTTGCTCCCTCTCTGTGGGTATTTCGTCGCGCATTCCTTTGCCGCCGCAGTCTTCTTCCAACTCCTCTTTAATTCGAATGTCTTCTGGTTCTTGTTTGATTCGAACCTAAACAAAAGTAATAATATTTTTAGGTAGATATTACATTATGAAGTTTTTTGAAGCAGCACAATTTATTGCCAGAAAAGATAGGTACAGGTGTAGGCGGGACGACATTTTTTTAGTGTAAAAATAAATAAATAAAATAAATATAATTGTGAAATAAAAATAGCATTGCAAATGCGTAATAAGTAATATTGATTGGAAAAATGATTTTTTTTTTGTTGTTGTACTGACGCGGAGAACTTCGCCTCTAATGAGCGGAGTTTTAGCGTCCACAAACATGTTAGTTCCGAAAGAGGAATATTTTCATACAGTTCAGTCTACTTAGCTGGGATGCGTTGGCGGCGTACGATGTAGCATCGTTATATGGTCACTTCCTTGAGGCAGTCTAGACATCGCCAAGGGCTCCCACAGAAAACTGAGAATTCGATGCGATGCGATGCGTGTCAAGTATTTGACAGGCAATTAGAGATGGGCACTGTGTTTTAACCCATTCAGCCTGCCCGGGTTTTAACTCGGTTAAAACCCAAAACGCCGGGCCATTACTGCCCATTTTGTGGGCGTAAACAATGTTTTAAAGTATTTTTACCTGTGTAAGTATTTTAATTATTTTGGTTATAATGCACATGAATATTATCAATAGGCAAATAATACTAGTCTGTTAAAATACCAAAAATTTGTAAATTTTTGTTATTTTAACATGCTTATATTAAAATGTTTTAATTATAAAATGGAGTATGCACTTATAAGTATAATATTTTATTTTATTCATGATCAACATAACGGAACGAACGGACACTCATCACGGAATTAATATTAATGATCTGCGTAGGCGAAGTTAAAAAATTACCCCGCAATGGGGTACAAAGGGAGGGTTTCAAGTTTATAAGGAATTTCCTCATTTTTAGTATTAGAAATATAAAATTTGTATGTAGGTCAGGATTAAAGATGATCTGCGTAGGCAAAGTTAAAAAACTTCCCCCTAATGGGGTAGAAAAGGGGTTAAAATTTCTATGGAAACTTCCTCACTTCTGGGCTAAGTCCTCATGTTGAGGTAACAAGGAAAAATATATTTGCAGCATAAGGCTCACTTAACCGGCTTCGTAACTTTTTGCCGACCAGTACCAAATTCACTAAGGAGGTTAAAATTTATATGGAAACTTCCTCATTTCTGGGCTAAGAAGTATGGAAATTGATATGTAGGATACTGGTCTGCATTAAAAATGATCTGCGTAGGCGAACTAAAAAAATCCAATCAAGAAGAAAGGCTATTCTACATTAAAACACACACACAAACGTACTAGTGGCAAAGTATTAACTTGAGTTTTTGCATTTTGGTAGTTCAAGAGTTAGGAGAATGTCCGAATATTATTCATTTGAAAGTAGCACCTGTCTTTTTGTCTAGGTATCGTTACCTTCTCATGAGTAAACCACTGATCTGACTTTCACGAAATTTGGTAAATAGAGCAATAGGGTAGCGTGCTTGGTCTGCGATCGCTGAGGTTATGTGACTTTCGCAATGGTCTATTCTATCATAGGATGGCTGTTCAAAAATATATGGTACTTCGGAAAACACGCCGATGGTTCTGGTTACATTTGGATTGGTTAATACCCCTTAACCTGCACCTGCTCCAGTTAATGTTGGGAACATTACACTCGAAGTTTTTTACCACTATGTTTACCTGGGACAGACGGTCCAGTTAGTTAAGTCCAACTTTGAGAAAGAGATCTCTCGTCAAATCCAGCTTGGATGGGCAGCGTTTGGGAAGCTCCGGCATATAGTTGCGTCCGAAATACCTCAATGTCTCAAGACGAAAGTCTTTGCCCAATGTGTCTTGCCAGTAATGACCTATGGAAGTGAGACGTGGTCTTTTACTATGGAAACGGTGCTGCGGATTTTTGCGCTACTTTTTGAGGTGGTAGAAAGGTGGAGTATGATCCAGGTTTCTTTTTACCTCGGAAAGACCTTCTTCCACTATGATAAACTACTTACTTTAAATGCGGATTTGCATCAATTCATACATAATTATGTGTTGTGGCGACATCTAGAGGACGCGCACATAATCAACATGGCACGGTGCTTCAAAATGGAGAACCTACATCGCGCTTACGAAGTTCATTCACCAAGTTCGCTTATAGACGAACTCCGACATAAAAACCAGCGGACAGTTGTCCCCGGGCTAACAACACCTATCCCGGAAGAAAGACACAACATCAGTCTTAACCGTTGCGCCATTCCCCACAGTGTTTTGAACATGATTTGAACTCAATAATTATTGTACCTAAATATAAAATCCATACATAATGTCAGTGTACCTACGTACATTTTGTATACGGTAAGCGTTAGCGAGGGTTCCACTTGGTATTTTTTTTTTATTTTGAATTGTTACTTCTATGTCCTTGCACCAGAAATGTGCCATGCATTTTTTAAGGCATTAATATTATTAATTCCCTTTGACCACGCAGGTAAAGCCGCGGACAACAGCTAGTTGTTTATAAAATTTTAATAACCTCCGACATAATCTCTCTCTCATTTTGTGCCCCGACCGAGAGAAAATTTATTTTCTTGAGTTTTTTTTTGTGTCGGGGGTTTTTATTTATTTTATTATTATTATTCCCTTTATTACATTTTAAATACTTACAAAATTATATTTCTAAACATAAAATTTTTACAATGTATAACACTAAAAAATATAACATTTAAAAATACAAAAATGCAGGTCCCCAACGGTAGCAAGATCAGAGTCCCGGCTACCGATGGTTAAGGATCCAGAGACAGGAACCTTCTCACTATACGGGCCGTGTCCAGAAGTACTGCCTTCTGCATCTGACTCCCGATCCATCCACCTAACGCAAGCCTCTTAAGGTGTTTATCGAGGCTCTTGGCTATCAGACCATGGGCAGATATGACTATCGGAACAATAATTGCTGAATCAATGTCCCACATGTCAACAATCTCGTGAGCTAAATCAAGATATTTGTTTTCTTTATCTTTTTCAGCTTTCACAAGGTTGTCGTTATTATTATTAATTAGCAGGCAGGCAGTTGAAACAACTGGTGAAAGTTATAAGTTCATCCTTTTTAAATAACACATAAAATAAAAAAAAACACATTTTAATCGCTAATTTCAGCCAAATCGGAGCAACTTAATTTCTGGCGGCCATTTTTTTTGCCGCCATTTTGTTTTTTTTATTGCACCAAAATTTGCCCAGGGTGTACATTATTTAAGTCAAAGCACCACGTCCGTATCTTTTTCCGTTTTGGCAGGCAGTTGACCATCTCCATAAATGGCCGGATGGATTTTCTTCAAACATGGCTAAGAACCATCTCGTTTAATATAACTTTCAATTAAAAAAAACCGCAATAAAATCGCCTGATCCGTTTAGGCACTACGAATATACGTACAGTACAGACAGACAGACAAAGGCCTCAAACTTATAATACCCCTCTTTGCGCTGCGTCGGGGGTTAAAAATCAAAAAATATATACGTACTCTAATATTACTTAGCATTATTTAAGTAATGAGTTTGTAAATCATGTAAAATTTCATAATATTGGTTAACTGTTATTACTGATTTATTATACAGTTTCTGCCCAACTTTTCGGGCAGAAATGGGCATAAATGGGATTTAACCTGGGCATTTTCAAAATGCCGGGTTTTAACCGGGCATTTGCCCATCTCTGCAGGCAATAGTTTCCATAAAGGTGTCCAAACACCCGCGCGGCGAGCGATTTCGCATCAGTTGCTGCGTCACACTTACTTATTTGATTAGAAGTCTGCGCGAGCACGCAATGAAGGTGCCAACTGCTAGCCACGTTTGGACACACCTTTAGCATAGCGCACCGCATATTTTTTGCATCCAAGTTTTATGTGGGAGCCCTTAATCTATGTGGAGCATAAAGTTGCCGTTTCCTTACCTCTGCCGGCCTAGCATGAGCGGCTTTTATCAAGCGATATGATATAGCATGTCATGCTGTCTTGCTTATACTTTAGTGGGGTAAGCCCTACTTAAATCCAATGAAAAACGAAACTTCGTTAGCCCTGCTGCGCCGCTTTCACTCGATTCTGTCACGCCCGGAGAGTGAGAGGGACGGGTATACCGAAGTTTAGTTTTTCGTTGAATTTGAGTAGGCCTGCAGGTGCCATGTTAGTTCGCCCAAGTTGTACTCATTTGATTAAACTTTTGTCAAGCACGGCACATGACTAGCAGTATCCTTACCTCGCGCGAAGCGGGGCGTGGGTCGGGCGCGGGGTTGGGGTGCGCCAGCCGGCGTGCGGCGTGCCCATGGAGCTAGACTTAATACTGAGGTAACTGGAGTATTCACCCTGAATAAAAAAGTGTGCCCAGCAAATTTGACATTTAGTATGTAGTGGCTGTCAGTTGTCTCATATGACCATACGTATTTTTTCAAAGTGTAGGTGAGATGGAAGACAGCCACAGTGTAATTTGTGGTCACAAAAAAGTGTTAGTACTGCACTCTCCAGTTACCTCAGTATTAAGTTTAGCTCCATGGGCGTGCCAGTGTCCTTACCTCGGGCGGGGGGTCGTCGTCGGGCGCGGGCGGCGGGGGCGGGGCGCTGGTCGGGCGCGGCACGTGACTAGCAGTATCCTTACCTCGGGCGGGGGGTCGTCGTCGGGCGCGGTACGTGACTAGCAATATTCTACCTCGGGCGGGGGGTCGTCGTCGGGCGCGGTACGTGACTAGCAGTATCCTTACCTCGGGCGGGGGGTCGTCCTCAGGCGCGGGCGGCGGGGGCGGGGCGCTGGTCTGGCGCGGTACGTGACTAGCAGTGTCCTTACCTCGGGCGGGGGCGGGGGCGCGGGCGGCGGCGGGCGCGAGACGGGGCGCGGGTCGGGCGCGGCACGTGACTAGCAGTGTCCTTACCTCGGGCGGGGGGTCGTCGTCGGGCGCGGGCGGCGGGGGCGGGGGCGCGGGCGGCGGCGGGCGCGAGGCGGGGCGCGGGTCGGGCGCGGCACGTGACTAGCAGTGTCCTTACCTCGGGCGGGGGGTCGTCGTCGGGCGCGGGCGGCGGGGGCGGGGGCGCGGGCGGCGGCGGGCGCGAGGCGGGGCGCGGGTCGGGCGCGGCACGTGACTAGCAGTGTCCTTACCTCGGGCGGGGGGTCGTCGTCGGGCGCGGGCGGCGGGGGCGGGGGCGCGGGCGGCGGCGGGCGCGAGGCGGGGCGCGGGTCGGGCGCGGCACGTGACTAGCAGTGTCCTTACCTCGGGCGGGGGGTCGTCGTCGGGCGCGGGCGGCGGGGGCGGGGGCGCGGGCGGCGGCGGGCGCGAGGCGGGGCGCGGGTCGGGCGCGGCACGTGACTAGCAGTGTCCTTACCTCGGGCGGGGGGTCGTCGTCGGGCGCGGGCGGCGGGGGCGGGGGCGCGGGCGGCGGCGGGCGCGAGGCGGGGCGCGGGTCGGGCGCGGCACGTGACTAGCAGTGTCCTTACCTCGGGCGGGGGGTCGTCGTCGGGCGCGGGCGGCGGGGGCGGGGGCGCGGGCGGCGGCGGGCGCGAGGCGGGGCGCGGCACGTGACTAGCAGTGTCCTTACCTCGGGCGGGGGGTCGTCGTCGGGCGCGGGCGGCGGGGGCGGGGGCGCGGGCGGCGGCGGGCGCGAGGCGGGGCGCGGGTCGGGCGCGGGGCTGGGGTGCGCCAGCGGGGTGTGCGGCGTGCCGGGCGCGGGCGACGCGGCCGGGTCCCGGAACGCGTGGTTGACGAACGGGGAGGGCACGGGCGCGCCCAGCCGCTTGTCGGACAGCGGGCCGGGCGACGCGAGCGCCGGACCGTTGCTCTGTAGCGCGGGGTACGACGCGGGTGACGTCATCGTCTGCGCGAACGGCGACATGCCCGGGTTGCCTACGCCCACTGAGCCGTTTGGTGTTTGAGGCATCTGTCGGAGACAAGTGTTTTGGTTATATGTACACGGTATTTTTTTTATCACCTCAGATAATTTTAGGGATTATTCTACTCATGAAATAAACAACTTTTATTATGGGACCAAAACTGAAATCACAGCTGTTCTATACAAAACTTCAAAAATATTTAATCAAAATGTATGGAACAGCTGATTTTTTTTTGCGTATATTTGGTCCATCCAAGTTCTTTATTATTATTATTATTATTATTTATTCACAACGGGGTAGCACTTAGCCTTCATCACAGCTGATGATAAGTGGTGATAAGGCTGAAGGTGGAAGCGCACTACTCCCGGAATCCTCAATAACTGAGGAACTGGCTATCTTATCTCTAACTGCCGGAACACAATAATGCTGAAAACATCATTGTTATGGCGTCAGACTTAGATAAGATGGTGGTAGCTAGCCAGGCGGACTAACAAGTCCTACCACCAACCAAACCGAATACAATATGTACCCCCACTGGGAATCGAACCCGGGACTTCTGGAAAATATAGAAAGGATTGCAATCGTTTGACGCGTATACGATACAAAGAGGCGTTTGCACTTAACACTTTATATTTTAAAACCTGTCTAAAGAACTTTTAAGACGCACTACTGATTTGCCTAAAAGACTACAAAATTTCCATAGTGTGTCATTGATCTCCTTGAAGATTCTATAAACGGCGCTTAGCGCGTCATTGATCAGCTTGAAAGATTAATCAAGTCGCAGTATAAAAAGCAATGAATCGCAAATCCTTAAACGGAAATAAATAATGTTTGACTCTATCAAATACTGCTAAACATTGGTTACTTCTTCTTCTTAGCGTGTCGATCAACTTGGCTTTAAATCCGTTCAGCACAATACTGCGCCACACGTACTGCGTTCTCAGTGGCGTAATATAGGTCTTCGCGCGTGCAAGATGAAGGGCACGTGGGGCAGGACATTAGATGATTTTACTAAGACTAACATACATAGTTAATAATGTGGGGTGTTTATCAAGACTAACATACAAAATGAATAATGTTACCTGGTTGGGGCTGGGGCCGGGCGGGCCGACCAGCGTGGGGAAGGCCATGCGGGCGGGCTGCATAGTCAGCGGCATGCCGGGCGACGGGATGCGCATGCCGGGCAGCGGCTGCTGGGCGAGCGGCCCGCGCGGCATGGCCCCGCCCACGCCCACGCGCACGCCCACGCCCATCACCCCGCCGCCGGACATCACGACGGGCTGTTGCAGCTGGCCTTGTTGCAGCTGGCCTTGCTGCTGGAGCTGCCCTTGTTGCTGCTGTTGTTGCTATACACGAAAACAAACGCATATGTTTACCTCCAAATTATCGAAATCTACCTATTTTTCATTCAAAAGTAAACGATCAAATATTCCTTATTATGAGCAGATAAAAATATAATGTTGAAGTTTCATAAACGATCTTGATTATTTTGTGGCTAGAAACACGATATTCGTATCGTAACTCGACAATAAAAAATTTCAAAAACAAAGAAAATTTTATTTATTTTTATATTTTTTTGGTTTTATACTTAGATTATTAATCTCTAATTCACGAATAAAATATAGAAAAATAGGTAATGACATATTGTAGACTATTCTCAGGCTACTTTTTCAAAAAGTTAATTTATGCTCAAAATAACAACAAAAACATTGAAAAAATGAAAAAGTGAGGTTATTTTCATTACTCTTCACACGTAAAGAAAAAGACAAAGACAGAGTTTTTGGAAGATCCTGCCCTTAGGGTAGCGGTTTGCGCCACGACCGCAGACCGAGACAGGAGACCGCGACCGGCACTTGTCATTAGCTGTACGGGCGCCAGTTCGCGCACGCGACCGAGACAGGCGACAGGTCTCGCATCTCAGTCCATACCATGGAGGTAGACTACATACTGAGGTAACTGGAGAGTGCAGTACTAACACTTTTTTGTGGCCACAAATTACACAGTGGCTGTCTTCCGTCTCACCTACACTTTAAAAAATACGTATGGTCATATGAGACAACTGACAGCCACTACATACTAAATGTCAAATTTGCTGGGTACACTTTTTTATTCAGGGTGAGAACTCCAGTTACCTCGGTATTAAATCTAGCTCCATGGTCCATACTAAACCTAATGGCAAGTGCCGTTCGCGGTCTCCTGTCTCTGTCGCTGGTCTCGGTCTCCGGTCGCGGCGCGAACCGCGAACACTACGTATGGTGTCTTTAACACGCAAATAGTGTACAGTCGAACTAATTGAGTAATGTAATGAGTGACCCATTACGCTAATAATTTGTTTGATAGCTTCAAAACTATAAAGGTCAATGTCCAACTCAATAAGTTTGAAATTGACTTTATTGAATTTTAAAAGTTGTTAGAAAATTAACTTCTGAAGGATGATGATACATGATACAATTCAAATCGAACAAACACGGTATTCAGTTTTACACAAATATTTTCAGATCTTTATTATAAACTCTGAAAAATAAATAATACTCTGAATAATATCCCGTAAAGAAAAGTAATAAATAATACAAAACCTAATTCGAAAGCAATGTTCTACTATCCGGCTCGAAGGACCACTGCGTACATTATAGTATTATGCTACATATTTAATTTTAAACAAACTATATCTTAAAAACTATTCAAAAATATAGTGCAAGAAGTTTAGCATTTTGTCTTGAGAGTTCTGAAATTCTAAGCCATGTTAAAAACAATCTTATATAAAGAACAGCTATTAATGTTAGATATGTTAGCACTAACCTGCAGCTGTTGTTCCTTGCGCTTCTGTCGCTTTTCTTCTAGCTCCTTCTGTATCTTGTATATCTTCTCGGCGAGGAGGTGGTAGTACTCAGATCGAGTGCTCGCCATTTCGTACATGTCTCCTTCAACCTTCCGCGCGTACGCGACTAGGTTGTGCATTCTCTTGTCTAGCATTGCGTGGGGGTCGGGCGTCGGAAAGATTGCTTGCACCCTGAGATGGAAACGGATGCTTTGTTAAAGTCATTCTTTACATTGGAAAACTTATTCTTTACATTGGGGAGCTGAATTGCCCTAATTTTGAAGTTATATTTTTTTCTATGCTAGCTGCCATTGGGAACTTGTGTTTTTCATATGATTTACTTTCAGGGATAATAATTTTGTATTAATCGAGCAGGTGGTAGTACTCAGATCGAGTGCTCGCCATCTCGTACATATCTCCTTCAACCTTCCGCGCGTACGCGACTAGGTTTTGCATTCTCTTGTCTAGCATTGCGTGGGGGTCGGGCGTCGGAAAGATTGCTTGCACCCTGAGATGGAAACCGATGCTTTGTTAAAGTTATTCTTTACATTTTGGGGAGCTTAATTGGCCTAATTTTGAAGTACACAAAACAATTACTATATTTATTTCTTTGCTATCTGACATTGGGAACTTGTGTGTGTGACATTGGGAATTATTCTTGTGAAGAGAAGAATAATTTGGCAATCATAAAAAAAATTACGTTGCCTAAGTCCTAACCATTTAGTTTTGCTTCTATCATTAAAAATAGGGCGATCGGGTTATTATGAGAACGCATCAGGTGACAAAGTACTGTTTATCTATTGGGGTAGTTTTCAAAAAATTGCCGCTTTTGACAAAAAGTAAAAAATTTTTTGAATGTAATTTTTATATTTTATTAAATTTGTTATAAAAAAACAAGTACTTTTCACTAAAAGGGAACTAGGAATAGTCTGGTTTTCTAGCAGGTAAGATTCTAATTCACCTGCCTTGGCAGGTTAATTAGATTATTATTATGAACCTTAATAAGGCTTAATAAGAACCTAATTTGACGATCAATACTATTCATCTCATTCACTCGAACACATCTCATCCACCTGACATGCATTGAGCAGGTTATTTAGAAACAGGTTAATGAGAAAATGACTGTTATGTCGTAGAATATATGCAAACCTTTAATTTAGCAAAGCCATACCTACTCCACCCTAAAGCTGACCCCATGTACTATACCATGAGATGAAACTTTAATCACTACTTGTCATTTGTTAAAATTATTGTAGGCAGAAAAAATAGAACTTATCGTTACAAATTTACCCAGCGAAAACTATATTTATTTTTTTTTGATCACAATAATACACTCACATACTTCTCACCGCGTCCGCCGCTAGCAGGCATTATCAAGAAACGTGGACTTATTGCTAAGTTAGTTTGCGAACCAACGGAAAATATTTGAAGTTGAAGTGGTGTACAGGTGATGTAGAAATTATTGCTTACAAAACATTTTTTTTTTCTCTCCTACTTTCTCGATTTACGAGTCACAAATTTCACAGACTATTGCTGGACTTTCATCAATGAAGTATTTCTGTTGCAGTTTGTTAATCTCCAATGTGCAATATTTCATGTATACATTTCTCACACACTCGTTTTTTGGACACGCAGGTTAATTAGAAAATGGAGTTACAAACTTAAATTCGAGTTCTCCATCATTATATAAATGGGTTAAGAGGATTTGCCTCGATGCATCTGATGTCATCATCATCATCATCATCATCATGTCAGCCGAACGACGCCCACTGCTGGGCATAGGCCTCCCCCAAGGATCTCCACAACGATCGGTCCTGCGCTGCCCGCATCCAACGGCTTCCCGCGATCTTGACCAGATCGTCGGTCCACCTTGTAGGGGGCCTGCCCACGGAACGTCGTCCGGTACGCGGTCGCCATTCGAGAACCTTTCCGCCCCAACGGCCATCGGTTCTCCGCGCTATGTGTCCCGCCCACTGCCACTTCAATGATGCAATCCTTCGAGCTATGTCGGTTGTTTTAGTTCTCCTGCGGATCTCATCATTTCTGATTCGATCGAGCAGGGAAATACCAAGCATCGCTCTCTCCATTGCTCGCTGGGTGACTTTGAGCCTTCTTATGAGACCCATAGTAAAAGACCACGTCTCACTTCCATAGGTCATTACTGGCAACACACACTGGTCAAAGACTTTCGTCTTGAGACATTGAGGTATTTCGGACGCGAATATATGTCGGAGCTTCCCAAACGCTGCCCATCCGAGCTGGATTCGACGAGAGATCTCTTTCTCAAAGTTGGACTTACCTAACTGGACCGTCTGTCCTAGGTAAACATAGTGGTCAACAACTTCGAGTGTAATGTTCCCAACATTAACTGGAGCGGGTGCAACATGGGCATTGAACATGATTTTCGTCTTGTCCATGTTCATCTTAAGACGAGGTGCTGAGGTACTTATACCAAAACGCCACCATGTCGGTCCGATTACAGAACCAGAGCTCTAATCCTATCCAACTACAGCGAGGTGTGAGACAGGGAGATGTCATCTCTCCCAAACTGTTCACAGCTGCGTTGGAGGATATTTTTAAGCTGCTGGACTGGAAAGGATACGGCATCAACATCAATGGCGAGTACCTAACACACCTACGGTTTGCCGATGATGTAGTTCTTATGGCTGAGACCTTGGAAGACCTGAACACAATGCTCGAAGATCTCGGTAATGCTTCGCAAAGAGTGGGTCTTAAGATGAACATCTGATGTACTTTAACCTATTTTTAGCAGTTGCGTTACTTTAAAACCAAAAATTAAAGTAAAACAAGGTTTGAAAGTCTGGCAGGTGAAAGCGGCAATTTTTTGAAAACTACCCATCGAGTTTTCGAGTACTTACAACGTTATAAAATAGGCTGTTGATGTTGAAGGGAACTTGCACAAAAAGTTTTGTGGGTTATATTATTATGTATCTAAAAGTCAGTGCAACCTTCCGCGCGTACGCGACTAAGTTGTCCATTCTCTAATTTCCCGGGGGATAACGTCGAGTCGACCACGGAAAGCTAGTCAAAAATAAATTAACGTTAACGATTTAGTTTTGCTTCTATTATTAGAAATAGCGCGATTGGTTTACTAAAAGAACGCATCAGGTGACCTGACCAATCGGTTTTTTTTATTGAGTTTTCGAGTTTAACGTTACAGAAAATTATTTAAAACAAGCTCTTGACGTGTTGATGATAAAGGGAACTCACGTAAAAAATATATAGCACGATTGGTTTACTAAAAGAACGCATCAGATGACAAATATGTTTTTTTATCGAGTTTTCGAGTTTAACATTATAGAGAATTATTTAAAACAAGCTGTTGATGTTGAAGGGATCTTGCGTAAAAAAAGTTTTGTGAATTATATTATCTAAAAGTCAGTGTTGAATGGTTATTTCACTTACAGTTTATGAACAAGATGGTTTCTGAGATCGGCTGTTATAGACTGGTGCCACTCTTTCGTTCCGGTGACCGCGTTCGCGGTGACTGGCCCACCGGGGAGTTGTAATGTGCTGCCGCCCATCTAGAGATGGAACAAAAATTAGTCATACACACAGAATAGTTTTGTTTGTAATAAGAAACATAAGTTTTAAGGCCTCATAACAGTTGCAAATAACTGAAAAACGGTTTCCAAATAAAAAAATCTTCAAATTTTGATAGCACAGAAACAATCAGAAATAGTTTTACGAAAAATATAACTTTAAAACCATCTCACAAAGTTAAAGTTTACAGATTTTGTATGTCATTCTTGCACATTGCATTTGGTTGTCTCTTCATAGTTTAAATTTTAGTGTCAGCATTTGCTAATTAATTTTATATATATTATTTAAAAAAATTCGAACTCAATTCAATGACGAAAATAGGTTGAAACAAACAACTAATCCTTACTTATATTATAAATGCGAAAATGTCTGTCTGTGTGTTACACAATCACGCCTAAACTACTGAACCGATTTAAATGAATTTTGGTACAGAGATAGTCTAGAGCCTGAGAAAGGACATAGGCTACTTTTTATTCCTGAAAAATATCACCTTCCCGCGGGATAACGTCGTGTAGTACACGCGGGCGAAGCCGCGGGCGGAAGGCTAGTAATCCATATAAACCATACAACCTTGGCCTCTTCAAGGCAAGTGTCAATGGGCACCTACTGGGTAAGCATGCTACACTTTAGACTGCATCCTGTCTGTTAGGCAAAATGGTGTTCAAATGCTTAACCATACAAAAAATTAACGGGTTGCACTCCGGGAGTGCCGGCAGAAGTGAAAAGGGCTCCCTAGAATTATTCACAAAAAAAAGGAATTTGACAAAAAAAATTAGAAAATACTGGACTGGATTTGAACCGAGGTCTTCTGGCTTCAATGACGCCCGTTTTCTAACTTGAGCTATTACAACTTTGGAAAAAATGTTACACGTAAATGATTTGGGCAAAGGCACTCACCAACTGCTGCTGCTGTAGATCGGGCTGCTGCTGTGCGAACAGCTGCTGCATGGGGGTGGACTGTTGTTGAGGCACCACATCCGTGAGGCCGGGCGGCCTTGGTACCGCCATCCGCGTCGGCTGCGCTCGCGGGAACCCCCCGGTCATATTCGACACGGATGTCGGACACGCGATGCCCAGCGCCTCGTAGGCCCGCTTCATGTCCGCCCCTTGCGTGCTGGGCGCGGGCGGCGCCGGCGCCAGCGAGTTAACCATGCTGCCGCCCGCGTTGCCCACGCCCACGCTCCCGACGCCCACGCCGCCCACGTTCACGTTGCCCACGGCCACGCCGGTGCTCACGCCGGTCGTCGTGTGGCTTACGGCGGCCGCTAAACATGGAAATTACGCGGGTGAGAAACTAATAGCTAGAATACTCAACAGAAGACAGACAAGTGTTTTTCACAGTTTTTCTATTGAAACGTTATACACGCTAAGTTTTTTATAAGTTTTTTATCACCCTGGACAGTTTTAGGGATTATTCTACTCATGAAAACAATACAATTGCATACAAAAATGCAAAAATATTTGATTAAAATGTATGGAACAGCAGATTTTTTTCGCGATTTCAGTGTTGGTCCTATAATAAAAATTGTTT
Source organism: Crambus lathoniellus (assembly GCA_949710035.1). Lineage (NCBI taxonomy): Eukaryota > Metazoa > Arthropoda > Insecta > Lepidoptera > Crambidae > Crambus > Crambus lathoniellus. Next base: position 27,006,513 of record OX453304.1, read on the forward strand.
CTTTCCATGACTAGAATAATCCCTAAAATCAGCAGATTTTTCGCGATTTCAGTGTTGATCCCATAATAAAAGTTGTTTCTTTTCATGAGTAGAATAATCCCTTAAATTACCCGGGGTGATAAAAAAAAATACCGTGAATACTTAAGTATATCGAAAACGGTCAGAAAAATCTAAACATCAAATCTTTAAATTATAAAAGCAGTTTTAAGTAAATGTAACAAGAAAACCTGCTGAACATGTTGAAACTAAAACACCGAAATTATACTTCTTTATAGGTATACCTAAGTGATATTGATTAAAGTGATATTTTAGAAGCGACAAAAAATGAAAAATAAACCCCTATAAAAATGTGTGGAATCGATTCTACTCTCGATTCTGAACAAACTATTTTCGCAGTTTCGCTAAAAGTATTAACACGTTGTATACTTACCGTTCATATTGTTAGGTCTTGTTCTGTCTGCTTGCTTTAGAGGTAAACAGACAGGACAGTCATTCTTGTTACAGTGTTTCCAATGGTTGATGATCTGTCGCGACGACGAACAATGAGGTACTGCACAGTTTTTGCCCGCCTGAAATAGAAGAAACATGTCAAATGGTCGAAGACTAACTTTTGTTTTGGCTGTATTGTAAATTATACTAAGGCCACTCGAAGAATTCCGATTTGACGTTTAGTTATTTGTGAAAAATAAATATATGTAGCTTTCTTCCGCGGAAGTATCCTTCCTATTATTTGCGGAAGAAAGCTACATATATTTATTTTTCACAATGGTTAGGGACTTCCGCCAAGTGACGCCTGATTCAATCAAATGTTTAGTTATTTCGTTGCAAAAAGTTCAATTTTGAATGAAACGGGTTTAACAGCTGTCGAACTGGCAATCTCTCGGCGGTCTTAAGTATAAACGTCTTTATTCCGTCCAAGCGATGAGGAGTCAAAAAGTTACTAGGAGCATTCGCGATATGTTACGTTACAGGAGCCGTACTCCGAAACGTAAAATTTTAACCTTCGTTGGCCCCGCCCGTTTCACTCGATTCTGTCATGACAGGAGAGTGAGAGGGACAAGTATAACGTTTTGGCTTTTGCGTTTCAGAATAGGCACTCAGGATCAGGGTTCGAAATTTTCAAGATACACTTCTTGATAATTATCCGATATTTTTTTTTTATTTATTGTGAAAGTCAACAGCGCAATACATTAGAGTACTTAATGATAAGTTTATACAAAAAGCAGGGCCAATAACAGATTTCCCTCTTGAGATCCAAACATACATAACTAAACGTAAACTATTTATCTAACTTTCTATAAGTTTATTTTGTGAATATTTATTTATATTGTTATTTATTTAAAAAACAACTGCTTTACGTTGTTGCGGTTATGCAAATACAACTTAGTTTTGAAATATCATGTTAGAATTTAGGTAATTATCTGATAATTATCACCAGTGTAAAAAAAGCATTTGTTATATTGCTTCATAATCATAAAAAATGCATTATAATTTGGGCAATTTCTAATAAAAATAATAATAATATCCAACACAAATTAACATTCATTAAAGGTAGATTGAGTAAAAATTTACCAAAGAAGCCAAAGGAATATCTTCATCCGATGATGATTCTATTTCCATTGGCTTTGTTGCTGCAGTAGAGCTTCCTTGTTCTCCTAAAAGCTAACTAGGCCACCGAGCCCATCGCCCAGTATTTTTGTCCAAAGTATGACCATGTTGGGTCTTTCTCATGAGGCATTTTTCAAATTCAACTCAATGAATAATATTTAACAAACCAATGACACTCGAGTTCACTTAACTTTGAATAATCCAAACTGATTTTTTCTTGTAAGGGGAATCCCCATGGCACGTGGGCACTTCCAGCGTTCGGATAAACGCAAGAGCGGAAATACACGTTTAAATACAGTTAACTTTCACGAGCGTAATTTTTTGTTATTATCAATCGATAATTATCCATCTGTTATTATCACGATAATTATCATGATAATTATCATTGATAATTATCCTTTCGAACCCTGCTCAGGATCGCGGAAGATTCGACATTACTTCAATGAAGCATCGTAACGCATCGGACAATTTATACAAGCTGTAATATCTTGATCAGATTTTCATTTACAATTTCTTACAGTGGTACATAATGTATTTTTTTTTAAGTTGATTTAACATTGCCGCACTCCGTATGACTGCTTCGTCTGACATTGTAAAAACATATAATTCAGCAACCCTGCCGGCCTAGCATGAGCGGCTTATAGCGCGCGATATGATATGGTACGGCAAGTTGTCTTGCTTACCCAGTGGGGTAAGCAAGACAACTTGCCGTACCGCTCATGCTAGGCCGGCTGAGACAGTAATGTGCTTGGCGCAATATCATGTGGTTCAGCACCCCCTCATGGTCTCTTGTAGTGTGGTAAGGTGCACTGCCAGGTCTCGCCGTTGAACTGAGTCTTCCTTCGCTGTCACTTGTAGTGTAGCAGTAACACAAGTTGTTACTGGATCAGCTTGCGGTTTTCGCGTCCATTTGTGATTAGCTAGAAATTCTGACACATTGACATAATGTGATTCAACACCCCCTTAGTCTCGCAGTGCGGTAAGGTGCACTGCCAGGTCTCGCCGTTGAACTGGGTCTTCCTTCGCTGTCACTTGTAGTGTAGCAGTAACACAAGCTGTGGCTGGATCAGCTTGCGCTTTTCGCGGGCACTTGTGAATAGCTAGAAATTCTGACACACTGACATAATGTGATTCAGAACTCCCTTTATAGTCTCGTAGTGCGGTAAGGTGCACTTCCAGGTCTCACCGTTGAACAGGGACTCCTTTCGCTATCACTTGTAGCTTAGCAGTAACACAAGCTGTTGCTGGATCAGCTTGCGGTTTTCGCGGGCACTTGTGATGTGATTAGCTAGAAACTCTGACACACTGACATACACACATGGGCAATTATCTTGAACCAAAACATATACAATAAAATCTGCGCAGAAGAAAATATGTAAGTACTAAATATTGCAACTGCGCAGGTTGTTTTGCCTATGGGTTGGTTCAAGATAAACGCCGGGAGCTATACCTGACACGACATCATGTGATTCAGCACCCCCTTCATGGTCTTGCAGTGCGGTAAGGTGCACTGCCACGTCTCGCCGTTGGACTGTGACTCGCGGCGTTGACACTTGTGCGCGTGCAGCAGTAACACGAGCTGTTGCTGGATCAGCTTGCGTTTCTCCGGGTCCGCGATGGAGCCCGACGCAGGCGCTTGGTGAGGCGCGTGCGGCTGGTGCACGTGGGGGGCGGCCGCCTAACACAACATATATTTTATCTACACTCATGTTATAATATTCGAATTATGAACTCATGCCTGAACGTATAATGATACACTTTATGCCATAGTAAACTTTAAAAAAATAAAACTGTTTCTTAATGGTCATTATGATACAACCGGATACAGCTGTCACTCATTATAGTACACTTATGTTTCTTAATTTTACAGTCTCCATAGCAACCATAGGATTTACCGGCCCTGACTTCCAACTCTTTCAAGCCCTTCTTTATCCGGCAACAATAACAAACTTTTTTAAAATTAGAATTTTGAATTTAGAGGCCGTATAGACTCCTATAAGTGGGGTTTCGCACCAATTCACATTTTATAATTAATATTTTTTATATAGATTTGCTTTATTTTTTAAATATACTTATAATAAATGTAATGAGTGTAGATAAAGGAGTGTATGAGACTGCACATAACTCGGTATTATGCAACAGTCACATAAACTACTATTTCATAGACGCACGCGAAAGGAATACTTTAAACCAGCGGCAGCGGTCGGTAACGCGCGGCCCGCGGGCCGCACTCTTCCTTGCAGCCCGCGACTACTATAGTTTGTGCGGTGTAGCATGGGTCCTATGACAGCTAAGATTCAGATTCAGGTTGTATTGCACGTCACAAGTCATTTAAGTCGGATTCTGATTCAGATTTTATTGCAGTCAAGTAAGCTCATTCGTGCAAAGCAAAAAGTTCCTTATGCTATTGGAATAAAACTCAAGAAAAGCAGCATTAGACATTTTTTATGCAGCTTATGCAAAAAATTAGACACTATTCCATGTGCAGAAGCAACATTTTGCTTTGCACAAATGAGCTGTCATAGGACCCATGCTACACCGCACAAACTATAGTTATGCCAAAGAAGTGCAACTAAACTAGCAATGTCGGGAAGGCTTCTCACAAGACTTACAGTGAACCAACCAGTGTCTTAAAAATCATCACACTGACAACACACACTGGTCAAAGACTTTTGTCTTTTAAATTATGAACAAATGCGACCCGCCTATATTGTTTTGCTACTATGTGGCCCTTGCCCGTCAAGAGGTTGCCGACCGCTGCTTTAAACTGACTACAAGCAGCAACTGCAGGGCAGTCAAAATAAAATAAAAATAACTTTCAGCAAGAACTGCCTGTATACAAGATTTTTTACATATCACTATACATATCTGTCTCTTTTGCACAAAGAATATGAACTACGGAATCATAGAACTATTTTATTAGTTGATTTAAGTACTATTGTATGAGTGATTTGATACAAAAAGGTTATCAGGCATAGACTCATTAAAAATTGATTTTAAATTACTTTTTGATATCGTGCGTGTTTCTAAAAAGAGAGGTTATACAAAGAAGGGCCGTAATGCCCTGAGCAGACGAGGGACTTTTGTCCGCCGACATAACCTAAAAGTGGAAACATTTGCTGCGAAATTGCGAATGCAACGTAAACGAAGACTGTTCTGCCCATAAAGCTCCTCCTGCCAACTTGCTAGATCTAACGTAGTATGCATATAGTTCGTGGAGAAAATAACCACTTTTTAAGTTAGTCTGACGGACAAAAGTCCTAGAGACTCCTAAGACTTTGTATATAACTTTGACAGTGAATAAAGCGAGCACTTACCTGAGTGGCGGCTTGAGGTTGCGACTGTCCGCCGGCGGGGGCGCCGGGCGTCTGTGGCGAAGGCGCGGGCGGGACAGCTTGCGCCGCGCCGCCGCCAGCTTCCCCGGGCGGGCCGAAGCGGACGCCGGCGGCGCGCTGGGCCGGCGGCACGCCCGGGCCCTGCGCCGACTGCCCGTACGTGGGGTGGTACGGCGCCAGCGGGTGGCCGCCGCCGCCGGGCGCCTGCATGCGCGGGTGGTGCTGCAGCGTGCTGCGCATCGTCGGCGCCTGCATGCCGACGCCTACGCGCCCGCCGAGCGGGCCGTTTTGCATCGCCTGACAAACATATTGTATGGCAGTCTTGAAATTTTAATCAGATCTAAGCTTACTGTGGACCTGTTGGGTTACTCTCGACGGAATCGAATTCACATCAGCCCCCTTGACATAAGCGGTCACGTGACATTTCGTTCGCTAATGTCAATCCCATACATTTTCTTTCTATTCTACTGGCGATATCGATAATCGAAAGCCATTTATCTAGGCACTCAGCTCGGCTATGGAAACCATAGCAACCGTTTTCAAGGCACCAAAATAACAGATTTTTGAAGTCGATTCGATCCTAATGTGAACTTGATTCCGTAAAGAGTAAGAGGGCTGTTCCTTCAGCTAAGCAAATTGGTTGGAGTTGTTAAACGCCCTAGTAAAGACCTGTGCCTTGAACTTGTTCTAAGCTGCATTCATCATCACCATCAACTATTAAATATCTTCACTGATGGGGCATATGCCTTCTTTATAGAAGGATAAGAAGATAACCCACCACGCGGTCACAATACGGATTCGTGGATATTAACAACTGCAGACGCAGCCGAGGTCAACAGCTTAACGTGCCTTCCGAAGCACTTCCGAATTTTGAGTTAATCAATTTTTGGTCCAACCAATGCAAAAGTTGATTGCCGACTGAGCGCGCTAAAAATTGCGCCACGGCTCCTCTGATCAAAGCATACTTTGAGCCTATTCCATGGTCAGCAAGTTGGTAGGAGTTTAGAGACGCTAAGAAGGCACCATTTCAGACCTGTGCCCTTAACTTCAGCTACACATAGCATAACTTTTCCTATTTATACAAAACTTGTTTTCTTCAAGTCAGAGCACTCTGTCTGTAGATAGGTAGTGCTAGATGATAGCCCAATACAAGTGAATTTGTCGTTTTAGGTTTTTTAAGAAAACCTTTGAAATAGTTTAAGACAAAAATGTTATGGCAGTACACTGTTTTAAAAACTCACCTGCGCGTGCGGATGATGCTGAGGTGTTCCGTGATGGTTGCCCATCAATGTGGGCAACTGCTTATTCACGTTATTGATGATCCCGCTGCCGAGCATACCCGCTCCAGTCATATTACTATTTGTCACTATCATATTGCCGACATTTTGAACATTCATTCCACCTGGGAAACCACAAATGGTATCAGAATGTGTCTTCACAAGTTTTATTTCCACTATATCAGTGTTAAAGGAATACTCACCTTGTATGGAGCTCATTGGCATAGTAGAGTGCAATTGATTTGGATGACTCGTATTTGGCATTAGTTGTGGATGCATACCACCCATCAAGTCCTTGGATACAGACACATTTGGAGGCGACTGTAAGTTAGGACTCTTACTTCCTAAACTACTCAATCCTAAAGGATTATTGTGGCCTACTAAGCCACCTTTGTTGCCCTGTGAAAAGACCAGCACATAGAAGAGCTCTATTAGTATGGAGAAGTCAATTCATTACAAAAAGTAAGAGTAGTATTACACAATGTAATATTTGTTGGTAGGTGTAAATACTCACTTGTTGTATAAGATGATTATTTATTTGCCTCTGCATTGCAGCTGTAGGGTCATCCCCGTTATGCTGCTGTTGTGGAACCAGTTGGTTCCCCGGACCGGGCCCCTGGGCTGGAGGCTTGGACCCTGGGACGCCCGGCTGTTCGGCCCAAGAACCTCCCATAAGCTCATCAGGGAGATCCTTTTCAAGGTCGAACATGTCTTGAAGGTTTGAAAACCCATCTGAAAGAGTGGGAGTTTGGTTAGATATTTTAAAAAAAAAATTATATGAAGAAATACCTCATGATCACGGTGTAACTGGTCCTGGCCTGGCGCATGCATTTATGCCAAAATGTGGAAATGATCATGAAAGTATAAAAAGTTAGATTTTTTAGATTTTTTTAGTTAGAAGAAAATTCGGCAATAAGCTTAATCATAGTTCACATGCGATAAATATATGTGGTTGTGGATAAAAATAATATTATACTTGAAAAAATATGTGTAAGTTACAGAAAAATGGAAAATGAAGTATTTAGAAAAAATCGACCCATCTCACAACTAGCTCCGATGGGACTCGAACCCACGACCTTTCGCTTTCCGGGCGACTGCTCTAACCACTGAGCTACGGAGTCGTTACGAGAAGCGTCGAATTTATCCAATACTTCTTACACGCTGTAAAGTCAGCGTTAATTTCATCAATGTGGAGATATTACTACCCTCACACGCGAAAGAAATACCTTTCCAGGTATTTGGCAATCGCTAAAGATGAAATTACTATTGGGGCATTCCAGCGAAGATGTCACCTGAGCCAAAAAAAATAAAATCTATAATTTGCTATTGTATTGTTCAGTACAATAAAGCCAATGAACTAATTTATCATAAAACAGCAACAGTTTTTTACTTTTCTACCAGATTTTATTTTTTTCGTGTCCTTGAATGCAGTGGTATCAGGGCTGTCTTTGGTATGATATTTCTTCTTCATCTTTGCAAAACTTTTTTGCGCGCTTTTCATGTGTGCTGGTAAAACATTGTTAGGAAAGAAAAAAATACAATTCCTGGCGTTTACATCAGTCGTAAGTAATTGTAAGTTAGTATTCGTGATGAAAAGTTATCAATGCATAAAGAAATGCATTAGGGATGTCCCGACCGTCACTGTTAAACATGTGTTTGCTTATCCTATCCTATAAATATAGAACTGCTTGTTTACCGGCTTTGTCAAAGTAACAACTATACCTAAGTTTATTAATTTGCATTATTATTACACATTAAAAATAAAAGTGCATCGAAATATTTATACTGAAAGGTATGTCCCGACCGTCACAGTGACGGGTGGGACAAAATTTCAAGTGCGTGGATTCGAGCTTTTTTAAGTTGATTTAGGTATTTGTTTGTAAATAAATGGTGTTTTTTATTATTTTGTTTTATACAGTGTACATTTTTTATTCATTATGTTTTGCGTAGATATTAAAATGCCTTTTCATATTTTTTATTGCATATCATTTGTCAGTTTTGTTTAAAGAGTTTAGTTTAGTTTAGTTTAGTTTTCGTTTCTTTGCTTTTAAGTGCATGAACATGAATCCTGCAGAAAGAAAGAGAAAGTCTAGAGTAAAATTAAAACAAAATAATAAAATGGGAAGAGTTTTTAGTAAAAGAAAGGGCAAAAAATGCTGCGGAGGCAGAAAAAAAAAGAAAAGAAATTTAAAGTCAAGACGAAGAAGCAAAAGCTATTTGGGGGGAAAAAGAAAAAAATCCTGAAAAGAAAACCTAGAAAAAAAAGTTTTTTTGGTCTTTTTTTGGACAGTTTTCTTCTGAAAGAAAGAATTTTCTAATGCTGTTGATTTTACAGAAAAATAGTCTGTATTTCCATTTAATTGTTTGAAATATTCATTAATTTCATTGTTTTAAACATATTTTAATTAAAAGTATGTAATAAATATGCATAATATGTATTTTATTCACATACAATTGTGACTCGTCCCACCCGTCACAAAATGCTGTCCCACCCGTCACAACTTAAAATATATTTTATAAATTCTGATTACAATAATAATACAACTTAAGTTCTAAATTGTATTGAAGGCATTTTAGAGGCAACTTATACAAAAAAATCTCTTAAGAAAATGTTTCTAGTTTGTCTTGATTTTAATGGTAAAACTCTCTACTCAGATAGGTGGGTGACTTTGCTGTCCCACCCGTCACTTTAAGAAAATGGAAATTTTAGGCATAAAGTAATTAATATATTTTTTCAATTTTGGAAGTTTTATTTTCATAAACTATCTGGGTACATATGTGGTCAGTTTTTATAGTCATTTTGTTAATAATAAACGATAAATTACTACTTTTAGGAGCAAAAATGAGTCCCAATGTCCCACCCGTCACTTTGGAATGCCCCTATTGCAACTTATTTTAATTTTTAGTTTTTTGCATTCACAATGCAATTTTTATTACAGAAAAATGGAAAATGAAGTATTTAGAAAAAATCGACCCGTCTCACAACTAGCTCCGATGGGACTCGAACCTACGACCTTTCGCTTTCCGGGCGACTGCTCTAACCACTGAGCTACGGAGTCGTTACGAGAAGCGTCGAATTTATCCAATACTTCTTACACGCTGTAAAGTCAGCGTTAATTTCATCAATGTGGAGATATAATAAGTTGCAATAGTAATTTCATCTTTAGCGATTGCCAAATACCTGGAAAGGTATTTCTTTCGCGTGTGAGGGTAGTAATATCTCCACATTGATGAAATTAACGCTGACTTTACAGCGTGTAAGAAGTATTGGATAAATTCGACGCTTCTCGTAACGACTCCGTAGCTCAGTGGTTAGAGCAGTCGCCCGGAAAGCGAAAGGTTGTGGGTTCGAGTCCCATCGGAGCTAGTTGTGAGACGGGTCGATTTTTTCTAAATACTTCATTTTCCATTTTTCTGTAATAAAAATTGCATTGTGAATGCAAAAAACTAAAAATTAAAATATGTGTAAGTTGCCCAATTGAGCCAGGAGGAAACGGTTTATATAGCCAGCATAAAGTTTATAGCTACAGAAAATAGGTAATCAGTGATGAAATTCTAGTAGGGAATGTAACTAATGTGTCCACCAGAAGGTATTTATTTAAGTGTATATGATTTTATCATCATCATCAGCCATTATAAGGCTACTAGCTTTCCGCCCGCGGCTTCGCCCGCGTGGACTACACGACGCCGACGTTATCCCGCGGGAATGTGATATTTTTCCGGGATAAAAAGTAGCTTATGTTCCTCTCCAGGCTATAAAGTATCTGGGTGCCAAATTTCAGCCAAATCCGTTCAGCATTCATCCGTTATTTTTATTATTTATTATTATTTCATTATTATAACTCCTGGGGCACAGGCGGGCTCAATACAGATTGGTGGGTATTAACGACTGCAAACGCAACTGATTTCTGAAGCACGGAGGAGATCAAGATAATAAATTTTTGGTCAACCATACCACGACTGACCATTGCGAAAGTTGCTTAACTTCAACAATTGCATGCCGAGCGCGCTAACCACTGCGCCACGGGCTTCTCAAGTTTTTAGACATTGCACAATAATTTGACAGAAATTAAATTACATTCAAGAGGAGTCAATTTTCATGTACCTAACTCAGATTTGATATGCTAGAGTCTAGCATACCATAGCAAAGTCTAGCAACTAGACACTACTTTAGTCAAGAAAAGGTAAATTTTAGCTAAAAAAAAATATTGAGATTTTAAATTATTTTTATGCATTCACAATGCAATTCTGTAAGTATCGGAAAAATGTGATAGTAAAAACCCACGAGCTCTATAAGTAGCTTTCAAGAGGGATCCCGCCTGAAAGCGTTTTCACATTTTTCTTATAATTTTTTTTAACCCCAAAATTTTATTGAAATGAATGAATTATTTTAAAACAGATTTGGCATTAATGAGTAGAGGTTACCTAATGACATGCATAAATTTTTCGCCATGAACATGTAATGCTTCGTCTTGAAAGACATAATCATCGAAATGCATAATAAAATTTCTTTAAGACAATTTCATAATGCATACTTTGTATGGCCGAAAGCAAGGCACAATCATCAAAATGCATAATAAAATTTCTTAAAGACAATTTCATAATGCATACTTTGTATGGCCGAAATTTGCAAGGCATAATCATCAAAAGCCATAATTTCAATTCTAAAGGCATAACTTTTAAATGTCATAACGAAGGTTGAAGGAAAAAAGAGGATGTGGAGGGCTGCATGCACCCCCCCTGTCCGCCTGTTTCTCTTTTTTTTTGCCATTTGTACAAAATTCTGAACTTGACCAACAGCTTTTGTATACAAGTATAAGTATTTCTTTTTATGACCTTCATTTTCATTGAAAAATTGCTCAGTATTTTTTTTCTTATATGACCTTAGAATGTTATTTGGCGTTACATGTAAGAAAATAAAAATGTATGCCAATATTAATTTATTTTAAACTATAAAAAATTCAGTATGGAAAATTAATTCTTAGCAATATTCTTAAAATTATGTTAACCCTTTTTTTCGCAACGTGTTTTTAATGAAATAACATCATTTTTTTTTGTCAGGCATAACTACTACTAATATCTAGTGGAAAAAATATAAAGGCTCTTCTGCATACTATCATTTACTCAATCGCAAAATAGTGCTGACATGTCGTGGAACCCTGGGACACTCAGTGGGATTATATTCATAATAATAATAATTTGTGAGAATTTCAACAGCAAACCACTATAAATTGATTGTTTGTAGTTGTATCGATCTATATCATGTAAAAATAAAATTTTGTTGTGTTCTGTTTTGACGTACTAGGTACGATTATTTTTATTTCTGTTTGTGTTTTCCATTGAACAGTAAACTAGCACTGGGTTTGTTTGTATTACCGGTGATACATTGCGCAACTACTAACAGAATGAGAAGATTAGTTTTTCAAGCTTATTATTTTTCTTTTTATTATTATTTGTCAGTATAAAATAATATGATATTGTTGTAGTGGTGGGCAAATATGCTTATATATTTTCTACACTTATTTTATAAATAAGAATGATTATTTTTTTAATTTTCATTTTGATTGGACTACAAAAACACAAAAACTGGGCCTGTATTAAATATTCTTTCTAATTGCACTGCAGTTTAACCGCGTTGTGCCAGTTGCCGTGGGAATATCGTGATAAATTTAGCTTATTTCAATAAGGAATAATGTAGTTTCCTACCGGTGTAAGATTTATTGAAAGCAGTTTCAATGTTTATACATTACAAAAAAAACCTTGAAGATATGAGTATTGATTAGCTACTCTCTGCGCTTTTACCCGCATAGCATAGTACTCGATCTCTTGGGAGCCATATAGCCTATGCTACTCTCTGATAAGATTACTATTGCTAAAGTAATTTTCAAAATCGGTTCAGTAGTTCCATAGATATTTCCAAACTTCCAAACGTAATGAAACAAAGGGAGTAAGATGGCTTTCGCTTGAACTGCTTTCGCTACTTTTAAAAAGTTAACATTTGCACCATGTAAAGGGTGTATAAGAAAAAAAATATTTTAACTATTTTTATATATAAGTTCCTTCTTAAATAGTGCACATAATTTTAAGGGGTCAATGTACTCATGCATACAAACAACTTTTACTATGGTATCAACATTGAAATCGCAAAAAAAAAAAACAGCTGTTCCATACATTTTGATCTATGCGATTTAAATTTTTCTATGGAACAGCCGATTCTTTTTTCGCGTTTTCAATGTTGGTACCATAGTGAAAGTTGTTTGTATGCGTATGTACTCACACATACATTAATTAAAATTATGTGCACTATTTAAGAAGGACCTTATATTTGTATATAATCCATGGAAATCGTACATTTTGCCTTGCGTTAAATGAGGTAGTTCTGATTTTTTTGTCTGTTAGTAGTGATGAGATAGTAATGACAAATCCAAGTTTTCCACCTCGAAAGCCCTTCGGATCATTGTTAAATATTTAAAAATCCAATAAATTTTCAGATTTTTATCAGTTTTTGTCAATTTTTACCACCAAGGACCTGTGTTACGGCAAAAGTTACTATGCACGCTTTAAAGTAGACTAAATTTGCAATAAAAAGAGAATAATTTGGTTTTTGTAAGTCAGATAGTTTTTAAGATAGGGCTATTTAAAAGTTTGCAAAATTCAAAAAAAAGAAGGATTACAGTTTTTTCAGTTTTCGACATTTTGACCCATAGTAGTGGGTTTATGGCAAAAGTTAAATTATTAGTTATTAAAGTCCATTAAATTTCCAACAAAATGAGACCAACTAGTGATATCAACTTATACTTGATAGTTCCTGAGACAACTGTTCAAAGTTATTGAGGTAAGTAAACAATTATGTAATAGAAGGGTTTGCAAAATGAAGTATGCCCTAAAGGAAGGAGGATCTGGGAGGTGGTGGGATCAATTATGTACATTGTATGTATAATCCTTAGTACTAACTTAGAAATAATGAATGTAGGTAACACACCGACGTTCGTCACAAGAACAAGGAAAGAAGTATTGGACATAACACTTATGTCCAGAGAAGAAAGCCATCTGATGAAGGACTGGAGGGTTGACACCTCACACTCCTTCTCGGACCATCGCAGAATCACCTACAGTTTGACTTGTCAAGTCGAAACTGTAAGCTATAGAAACAATAAGAAAACCAACTGGGAAAAATTCGATCAAGAAATGAATGAATGGAAACCCGGCAATGGTAGGCTAATTAATAACACAATAGCAATCGAAAAAGAAGCAGACAGGCTGGAAAAGGCCCTTACGAAAGCCTATCTATCGGCCTGTCCGCTGAAACAAGTTAAGTCAGGGAAGGGACAACCCTGGTGGAACAAAGAGCTTAAGAAATTAAGGAAAAGAACCAAGAAGGCACTCAGAATTGCCCTAGAAAGGGACGACGACGAGAGCTGGAACAAGTACAGAGAAGAACGTAACAACTTCAAGTACACAAGCCGAAAAGAAAGCAGAAATGGATGGGAAGCCTTTTGTGAAGGCATCTCTGGACAACCTGAATCGGCCAGGTTGGTGAGGATGCTAGCAAAAGATAACACCTGTAAACTAGGAAGCCTCAAAAAAGATGACACTATTTTAGTGGACCCTAAAGAAATACTTACGGAAATGATGGCCACTCACTTCCCGGACTGTATAGAGCATACAGAGGAGGAGATGAACACTCTGTCGGCAGAAAATCTATCAGACGGCGAGGCAGAGGTCAGAAAAGTAATTACAGAGGACATGCTAGTGTGGAGCATTTCTTCCTTTCAACCATATAAAGCAGCAGGGCCAGATGGCATCTTCACAAAGATGCTACAAGCTGCTTTAAGGTTTATAAAGGAGGACCTCCTAGTTCTATATCGAAGCAGCCTAGCAACTAACTATATACCTAGTTGCTGGAGAAAAGTTAGGGCCGTCTTCATACCGAAACCAGGGAAGGCCACGTATCAAGAGGCGAAGTCCTTCAGATGCATCAGCCTTTCCTCGTTCCTACTGAAGACACTAGAAAAAATACTAGATAGACACATAAGAGAAACCATAGGCAAAAGTAAAAAACCACTACATGACAATCAACATGCCTATATGGAAGGAAAATCCATTGAGACAGCCCTCCACAACATGGCAGTCAGAGTGGAAAGATCAATCACAAACAAGGAATACGCTCTAGCGTGCTTCTTCGATGTTGAAGGCGCCTTTGACAAAGCGTCTGCGCAATCCATCGTGGAGGCACTAAACAGAGAAGGCGTAACAAAGCAAATATCAGGTTGGATCACTAACATGCTACAACACAGATCCATACAAGCAGAACTAGCAGATATCAAATACACCATCAAAGCCAGGAGAGGCTTTCCCCAGGGAGGCTGTCTGTCTCCACTGCTTTGGTGTATCTTAATAGATGAACTAGTAACCAGAATCACTGCTATGAATATATACATCCAAGCGTACTCGGATGATGGCCTGTTACTTGTAAGAGGCAAAGTTCTAAGCGTGGTCAGAGATATAATGAGAAGTGGAATTATGACAACACTGAGATGGTGCAGGGACAAGGGATTGAACCTCAACCCTAGTAAAACCAAACTGATGTTGTTCACTAACAAAAGAAAGATTGATAGCATGATCCCAATTAACATTGAGAATGTTGAACTCGAGACAGTAAAGGAGTTTAAATACCTAGGGATAGTCTTAGACAGCACCCTAAGTTATAGGACACACATAAAAGAAACCAGTAAAAAGGCAATGACAGCTCTCATGCAGTGCAGAAGAGCCGTTGGCAGGAACTGGGGCATGAAACCCGAAGTGGTCCAATGGATCTATAGGGCAATCATCCTACCGAGAATCCTCCACGGAGCACTAGCATGGTGGCATAAGGCAAAACTAGAATACAACAGAAAAGAACTCACTAAGGTACAAAGACTAGCTAGTGTCATGGTATCGGGAGCCATGAGAACAACTCCCACGGCCGCCTTAGAAATGATACTAGGCCTTAGTCCAATAGATCTTGAAATCGAAAAGAGAGCTACAGAACAATGGTTTAAGCTGAAAAGCACTAAAATGTGGATAGGAAGGCACAATGATCATGGTCACGCTGAAATAGGAAAAAAGTACGAAGAAAACCTTTCCATGATACTGGTTAACAATGACCTAATAAAAAAGGAAAGGATCTTCGACAAAAAGTACAGAATAAGCATCAGATCCAGAGAAGACTGGAAACTAGAACATGACAATCTGGATAGCACTGCAGTATGCTACACAGATGGGTCAAGAAAGGAATCAACTGGACTATCGGGAGCTGGGGTATACATAGCTAAACCCAACACTATAAGAACTACTTTTAATCTGGGCAAGTACGCCAGCGTGTTCCAGGCGGAAGTATTCGCGATACTGGAGTGTGCGAACATGATTAAAAGTCAGATAGGCAACTATAACGTAGGAAAAATAATAATATATAGCGACAGTCAAGCTGCCATCAAGGCCCTTGACAAAGCGGAGACTACCTCAGCCCTGGTGAAAGAATGCAAACAAAGCATTCAGGCACTTGCCAACTTGGTTGAGGTAGAAGTTGCCTGGGTACCCGGACACGAAGGTAACGTAGGCAATGAGGAAGCCGATGAATTAGCCAGGGGAGGAGCTGATGAACCCTTCATTGGCCCTGAACCAAGACTACCAATCGCATATAGAATTACTAAGAACATTATCAGGATCAGAACAATCAAAGAAACCAACCAAAGATGGATGAGAAGAAAGGACTGCAGACAGTCTAAGATTTTCATCAAATCGGTTGACAAGAAGAAAACTAGAGAACTCCTGAAACAGAGTAGGAGAAATATAAGAACGATTGTAGGTGTACTTACTGGGCACTGCCCACTAAACAGACACCTATCAGTGATTAAACGGACAGAAGACCCGATCTGTCCGCAATGCAAAGAAAGAGAAGAAACAAGCTACCACTTCATGGCAGAGTGCCCGATGTACGCATCACTGCGCTGGGAGCTCTTTGGAACGGACAAGCTTAAGGAAGAGGATCTAAAGAAGTTAACGATAAGTCAACTCAACAGGTACTGTAAGCGCACAGGTAGGTTCGAGGGTCCGACGCCGGTGGGGTAAATGATAACCCGCCTCCCCCCCTGATTTTTCAGTTTTTAGGGGACTTGGGGAACTGGGTGAAATGGTCCCGACCTAGGTGACTGATCACCCGTCCGGCTTCGCTGGCGTCCCCCCTATAAATAATAATAATAATAATGTATAATTTTGATGGACCAGGCACGTCCTCTGAATCCACAGCACACTTTTTGGGGGCAGCTTGCTGAGGTATAATTTCTTCGTCGAACTGCTCAGGAAGGTCAAAATCGTCCTTTGATGGTGGGTTATCAATCAATGGTTCATCAATGTCATCACACATCAGGTCTGGTATGTTCTCGCATGATTGGCCAATGCAGTAGCTGCAAACAGCCGAACATTTGAGTTCTGCTTTCCTGCAACCACATCTGCTGGTACAACCTTACATCTTTGGTATGCTTTCAAGGTGATTAAAGTTTGCGTGTTATTAGCAGGGTAGAACGGGAACGCCTCCCAGATCCTTCTTCCTTTAGGGCTTACTACCTTTTGCAAACCCTTCTATTACATAATTGTTTACTTACCTACCTCTATAACTTTGAACAGCTGTGTCTCAGGAACTATCAGGTTTAAAAAATTGACATAATTAATCTCATTTTGTAGGAAATTTAATGGACTTTAATAACTAATAAAAAACTTTTGACATAAACACACTACTAGGGGGTCAAAGTTGACGAAAAATAAAAAAAAACTGTAATACTTCCTTTTTTGTGATTATGCAAATTTTAATATAGCCGTATCTTAAAAACTATTTGGCCTACAAAAACTAAGTTATTTCCTTTTTATTGCAAATTTAGTCTACTTTAAAAAAGTGCATAGTAACATTTGCCGTAACTCAGATCCTTGGTGGTAAAAATTGAACAAAACTGAAAAATATCCGAAAATTTTATGGATTTTTAAGTATTTAACAATGATCCAAAGGGCTTTCGAGGTGGAAAACTTGGATTTGTCATTACCATCTCATCACTACTAACATATAAATCTGAATTAGATTTACGTCTTACTTCGAGTGCAATTTGTTGGTACTAAATAAATTAATATTTTAGTAAAAAGTGTAGTAATAAATGCACTCGACAGTCAAGTTTGTCATAACATCAACAAAATACCCACTTTTAGATATTGAATTTATATCATGCTCTTATATGGGGCCGCCCCACTGTGCGCTGGTCTTCCGCGGATGCCATCTCTTATGTAATAAACAATTATTTAAAATTAATAATAAACACAAAAAAATGGGTTTGTGGCACTCTGCTGGCCTCACGATGCTATATTACCTTAAATCTATACTAATATTATAAAGAGGAAAGATTTGATTGTTTGTTTGTTCGCATCGAATAGGCTCCCGAAACTACTTGACCGATTTCGAAAATTCTTAGACCATTAGCACTTTGACAGCCGGCCTTTTTCGTCATTACTGTAAATCTATAGAATAAGTACTATATGCATTTGAATCTTTTTGTATACAGGGTGTTAGGGGCACCCTCGCAAAAACTTTAACCATGGCTTCGGACCATCATGCTGAACAACGTACAGCAAGAAATTTTTGTCGGAAATGAAAAAAAAAAATTGACTTTTCATACAAATTTAGCAACTTATCGGGACATTTTGTATGGAGAGGCGAAATAATTTTTTTTCATTTCCGACAAAAAAGCTTGCTGTGCGTTGTTCAGCATGAAGGCCTGAAGCCATGGTCAAAGTTTTTGCAACGGTGCCCCTAACACCCTGTATAGTTAGTATGTCTATTTAGCAGAATAAAGGTATATAAATAAATAAAATAAAAAATCCAAATGTTGTACTTTGTTGGAAATTGAATGTATCACATATGTTACATTTCGCAATATACAAACAACTAGTTGGTAAAAGGTATGTATCATATTTGTCGCATTGCGCTCTCGCGCCCTGCTTCTACACCCCTCTTCCTACTCAACTCAGCTTCCAATTGCTAAATTCAAATCTGTCTATGTAAAATGTTTTTAGTTTTTGATAATATATATTTTTTTTATTTTTTTAAGTTGAATAGAAAGTTAACTGTGTACTTAATAGTAGTTTATGTGACTGTTGCATATTGAGGGGTATTTTTTTAATAGTATCCCACGAGTGTTTTAATACCGAGTTATGTGCAGTCTCATACACTACTTTATCTACATTCATTACATTTATAATTTATAAAAAAAAAAAATATGGATTGGTTCCATCCAAACCTACTCATAGGAGTCTATACGGACTACACCTTCTAAATTCAAAATTCTAATTTTAAAAAAGTTTCTTATAAGGTTGCCGGCTAAAGAAAGGCTTGGAAGATTTGGAAGTCAGGGACGGTAAATCCTATGGTTGCCATAGAGATTGAAAAATTAAGAAAAATAAGTGTACTATAATAATTGACAGCTGTATCGTAATAACCATTATGATGCAGTTTTATTTTTTCTTTAAAGTTGACTATGGCTTAAAGTGTGTCATTATACATTGAGGTACGAATTCATTATTTGAATATTCTAACATGATTTTAGATAAATAAATAAATAAAACAGATAGAGAAATTTTCCACTGCAAGTTAAAAGGGAATTTTTAAAAATAGCTTTTGTTTAAGATTTTCATTTTGTGATTATAAAACTGCAATAAAATGGCATTCCCATAAAAAAGTTCGACAGAGAAATTTTCCGGTCCTAGTCACATCAAAAATACATATTTTATTACAGGTGTTTCTGCTGGGATTTTTTTTTTTGGTTATTACATAATTATAATGTTTTAATACATTACATGATTATGTTCAGTAAAGAAAGTTTAAACGGAGCATTATTCTTAAAATTAATACCAATTAATTAAATAAAAGTTGCATTAAAGATACCTAACTTTTATGATTATTATTCTTTGGAAATTTATACAATACTTTTGATGTATGCCAAATGAAATAACGAAAATATTGACAATCAACTGTACAGAATGTGTCACCATGGCACAGCGTTTCTTTAGCCCAAAAAAGTGACATCCGCCTTTTATTGAATATTTCTACTAAATATATCATTACAAATGCAAGAGTAAAACTCCCAGGAGTCAGTATCCCATACTTTATTTTTGAAAAAATATTAAATTTTTCGTGAACTTAATACTGAAATTACTAAAAATAATTCATAAAAAAATCTAAACATAAAAATCTTTTTTTGTATTGCAGGTTTACCTATAAAGAATTGCTTGGTGCATATCCAGTTTTTATTTATTTAAAAAAGTTGACAAAACTAAAAAAAATGTTTTATCGAAATTAGTATTTATTTTTTGCAATTTTAAAATAATTGTCTATTTTGTGCTAGAAAAATTATCAAAGTAGAATCTCTGTCTACACAAAATAGATTCCTTATACTAAGGTTTATCATCATCAAAAATATTACTTTCAACTTGGGCCTAAGTTTTGAGAAAATGATATTTAAATATTTGCATTAGGGTTTTGTCAATATTTTGACCTTTTGTGATATAGTATCTGCTTGTACCTATTAAAACTAGCTTTTCACATGCAGCTTAGCCAGCATGGATTTTGATTACATCACACTCCCGAGAGAACTCTTCTAAAACCTAGGCCCAAGTTGAAAGTAATATTTTTGTCAATGATAAACCTTAGTCTAAGAAATCTATTTGTGCTAGACATGGGTTCTACTTCGTGCTAAAAAATATATAAAAAAACTACTGATTTCGATAAAACATTTTTTTTCATGGGTTTCAACAACATTTTCAAATAAATAAAACTGAACAATAGGCACCAAGAAATTCCTGCAATATAAAAAAAATTGTTAAGATGTTTTATTGAATTATTTTTAGTAATTAATTTCTGTGTTAAGGTCACAAAAACTTGACTATTTAAAAAAAATAAAGTATGGGAAACTGACTCCTGGGAGTTCTACTCTTGCATTTGTAATGATATATTTAGTAGAAATATTCAATAAAAGACGGATATCACTTTTTTGGGCTAAAGAAACACCGTGCATGGCTGGATTTATGAGTTTCAATAGTAACATTTCACATTAGCTAAAACAACACAACTAGATATTTTCTCAATTTATAATATTGAATCTATGGAAAACATTATTCAAATAATGTGAATAAAAGTAAGATAAATAACTCTTAATTATGTTAGTTATCCTATTTTTCTATCTTTTTTACTATTTATATAGTTAGAATGAACCAAAAATATAATTTTACTATACACTCTTTAAAAACATTGTCTTGTAAAATGAATTGGTATTATTATAATATTTTTCATTTTTATTAGGTTTTGCAATGATTACCCTCTAGTTTTTCTTGTGCACAATTTTTTTATTTAGGTAGAATTGATACTGGTAACACAGCCAAAAAAGTAAAATGTCACATCAACCAGAAAAATATTATTTGATTTTCAAGTGATAGTATTGTGTTTGTTTTCAAAATTTTTAATTGTTGATTATTATTGTCATAAATAACTTAGTTTGCCTTTCACCTATTATACTTTGTACTAACATTGATTTTCAAACATTACAGTTGATTAATATAATGCACTCCCAGCATTGAATTAATACCTTTTTCGGATTTTGATTTAAAACCAGTGATTTTTATAAAAAAAAACATGCAATATAAATCGTGATTTAAATCATTTTGATTTTACTCATGCAACCCTGGTTTTAATAATAAATAAATAAAAAAATGTCAGGTATTAGTATATTAACACAAACATGTGCAGCCAATTTATTGTATCTAAGTAGAAAGTACAAAATAAAAACATGCAAATAAATAAAAAACAGATAAGAATAAAAATATTCATTAGCAGTTTTTTAATATCTCATGACAAACCACAACCACTTTTTTGAAGATAAATATTACAGAAATCACAGTACTTAAAAAATTCTGTGTTGAATGGTAATGATTGTGGTATGACCAATAAAGATTAGCTCATAGATTTAAAAATAAAATATTGTATTTATTTATATGGGGGTTGCATTTGATATTCGCATCCCGATTTAGTATGAAAGGGGGTGGGGGGTGGGGGGAGGGGGGGAAGGAGGGTTCCTCCCCCCTACCCCCCAGGCGCGGAAACCTGTAGTTTTTTTTTTATGAAGGTCAATAACCTACAAGTCGGCACATTAATTATAAAGGCTTTCGGAACGGGATGGGAGGGGAGGAGGGCTGGATGGGGGGGGGTTCCTCCCCCACCCCCCAGACGTGAAAAATGTAGATTTTTAAGAAGGTCAATGACCTACAAGTCGACTCATTGAATATAAAGTCTTTCGGAATGGGATGAGAGGGGAGGGCTGGGTGGGGGGGGAGTTCCTCCTCCACCCTCCAGACATGGAAACATGTAGTTTTTTTAGGAAGGTCAATGACCTACAAGTCGACTCATTGAATATAAAGGCTTCCGAACGTCTCCGGCGCTGCGGGAAGTGCAGCCCCTCCGCCCCTGCGTAACAAACCGCAGGCACTTCATGTTCCCCTACGCAGCTTCGGCTTTTTGGTCGCCTGCGGCGACCAGCCTCAGCCGCTTCGGCGCACATGGTGCCTGCGATTTATTACAGCGCGCGGGGGCTGCTCTCCCTCCGCGCCTCCGGGCTTTTATATACACTCTAGGGGTAGGGCAGACTAGTACCACGTGAGGTCGGGGTTTACTAATTCGGTTCTGTCACTAATTTTTAACCATTCATTCCAAGTTGAAAAAACTATAACTTTGCTTGTGTGGAGACTGCATAGTATAATACTATGCACTATTAGTATTAAAAATATTCCAAGTGTTCCAAAAATGCGTTCCGTTTCATGATCATAAAAATAATTATTTTGATTTTGTTTATTGTTTTTACAATATATTTATGAAGAATAATAATAAATAATAATAAATAAATACTAAATAATAAAAATAAGGGATAACACAACCTAAAAGTTATTACTATAACGTAAAAAAACGTTCCGTTACACGTAACTTCAAACACGTGTAAAAAAAAAAACACGCATTTCCGCGGGGTGGGGGGGGTGTCAATTGAAAGGGGTAACCAACCCCTATAAAAATCAACCCTAATCAATTCCTAATTCGGGATGCGAATTACTAATGCCAACCCTTTATATGTGTTTTACTAGTAGAACAATTATTTTAAAATTGCATTATAGTCTAAAACAACATTATACCTATTTAATTACATTACAAGCATGACATAATAAAAAAATACTAATAATTAAGATCTGGAAGGTACACAAAAAATATTCATGACTTAAAAGTTATTGTTATAGGCCTCTTAGTATGACAACAATTTGAAAACATGTATTTATGTGATATATGAACCAAAATTCTTTCTCAGAAAAATGTTTAATACAGTTTGTACTAAGTAGGTCATACAACTCTAAAACAATAATAAAAAGATTGATTCGTTTATTAACTGAAAAACAAGATTTTAATTAAAATTTCTCGAGTTTTATTGATTTTATATGACTAAACAAAGATTTTGTAAAATATCTAACCCATTTTCATTGCTATAACCAACATTAGAAAACATGAGATATACCATGAAAATTAACATGATAACATTTTTTTATTATTTTATTTTTGTCAGTACAAACTATTGATTTCAAAACCCAAATAAAAATTACCTGCAATATTAGAACTAGGTAAAAAATTTGGGTCTTGCAAGATGATACATTTTTATGCAATTGGTCAATAAAGAAGCATGGATAAATTGATGCCAATATTTATGAAAATATTGCAGATGCTAAAGCACAAGATATTTTCAATATATAGCGAGCGTAGACACAAAAATACGACGCAAATCTTGCAAGGCGCTAACAAGAGGGAAGACAAAATGTCAAAAAATCAAAGAAAGATAAAGTGACAGACTTGCGGTCCAACACTTGCCAAAGTTGTAAAATACAACAAAATACATACCCGTGGAGTCCGATGGACCCTGGAACATTTTAGGCCGCTTGTTAGGCGGCTCATCCCCGTGATGATCGGCCATGGCTCTGTTTACTAAACGTATGCCGTCGTGAATATTTCGGCCCGCCGATTCAAATAACACTTATATGTCTTATATCTTGAAGAAATACCATTTTAGAGAGATTTGTCATCCATCATAATGTAATTCACCCACATCACAATCGTTCGATGTCCTTCGCACCATTGAAGGCACATATTATAATTTCTCACTCAAGTATTCGCCATTACAAAGCTCCGAATCGAAGAGCTACACAGACCCTCTCACCATCTTCCGTCGGAACTAGCACAATAAATGAAAACAATATCACCAGATTTTCGCTACTCTACACGACTTATTTACTCAATCGAACGACACTATTTCACTTAACACTTTAAAATACACGGAATGATACAGTTTATGATGAAATGATGTAAGAAAAAACAGAAAATTTACACGACAAATTCCGAAATTCTTCTCAGTCTCTCCAGCGCAAAATGGCGGCTGTTGATGAAAACTTTTTCTACGCTTGTCAGAAAATGTCTGCCTGTAAAGAAATGAAGCATTGCTATTGGTTCGCGCATACCACGTGACAACCGGAAATAGAAATTTGACGCAGGATCGGCTCGAATATACTGACGTCAACGCCTTGTGAACCGAGTACTGCCGAACTTTACCGAACATTACATTATTCATGTAATTCAATTATTATCAAAGATAGCACCCTCTATTCAACTTATTTGATTTGGTGATCATCAACTAGACTGAAATCATTATTTTATTGTAATTTCTAATGTTTAGAAAATTACCTTCGTGTACTAATAAGGAAGAAAAAATAGCCGTTTAAGCATTCGCGCCAAATCGGGAGTGGCTATCATCAATACGTGTCTCTAGAAATGTCTATGGTTCATAAGAACATAGACAACTTCACTTCCTTTTTACATAGCGTTTTATTATTTTAACATCATGGAGCAAAAATGAATTGTTAAATTGCGTTTCGTTAATATAAGCTACTTACAATAATTTTATTTTGTTCAAACTACGTCAATCTAAAAATATTATCACCATGTGTCTATTATGAATAGATGCAAGAATTTTGATATTGCAAACTCTCTTTAAAAGTCGCAGGCAGCTTATTTTGGGTCTACCGGCTAGACATATGGATAATAGACATGGGATGGGCTTCATTTTACATTTGAAGCCCACATATTATGCCCATAATAATTTAAGGACAGCTACCGGCTAAAAAATATGAGTATGGAAATGGGCTACATTTGACATTTGAAGGCCATATTATGCCCATATAAGGATAAAATATGGGCTTCAAATGTCAAATGGAACCCATGTCCAAACCCATATTTTTTAGCCGGTACGGGGGCAAGGGGGCTACCGTGTAACTTTATGGATATGAACTTCATACGTTTTTTGGAACTTTAGTATAGTTTACATTGGTCGAGTAGGCGGCCGAGTCGAGTAGCGAGGGACAAAAAGCAGGCTACTTCGAGCAACACGGTTCTTCCGTCCCGGAAGGGAGTAGCCTTAGCGAGTTTACTCTAGTCAAATAGTTCTGGCGTTTTTTGGGGGGGGAAATGTGCACACAAGTGCAATTCTGTATACTTACATACAAAAACAATACTGTAAAGACGACACTAACACATAAAAAATGAAACAATACAGCGACAATTTCGTGTACGGATGAGTCAAAACTCACTCACACATTGCCTTGTTTTGAACGTAAATAGGGCTGGCCTCAACTGTCGATGCAGCAATATCGATAAATTTCAATTTCGAAAAAAGGACTAAAGGTAATAAATTGAAACATTTTACATAATTATTAAATATTATGTTTATTTATCGGTTAAACAATTATTACTTAACTAGTGGATCTTCGTGGTTTTACCCGCGTGGTACCCGTTTCCGTCGGAGTGTCGGGATAAAATATAGTCTATAGCCGTCCTCTCTAAATTGACTATCCAACACGGATATAATTTTTCAATTGGGTTCGGTAGTTCCTGAGATTAGCGCGTTCAAGCAAACAAACAAACTCTTCTGCTTTATAATAGAGGTATAGATTTCTAATAATTATTATTTGGTATTTATATGGGGTCGTGGTTCGGTTAAAGAAACACTGCTTCTAATACGCCTTATTTATTGTATATAGAAATAATAAAAATATAAAATCAAACGACACGCCATTGTCTACATGACATCTCCCCTTTTTTCTCCACCAAAAACAAAAGACCACAACCGCTCTCTCACTCATTCATCCATCTCTTTCTTTCCGCTTCGTTCAACACTTTATAAATCCTACAACTCGGCCATCCTGCGTGGAGGCTGCCCACAGACTCCTTAGACACCACAAAAACAAATTACAACAAACATTATTAACTTAAATGCCCTTTCAAACCAACATCAATACTTAAAACTAACAACATAGCTTAAACAGCTTCAAATAAACAAAATAACCATAAACTAGCTTATAAACTAACTTATAATCTAACACAACAACCAAGTTTACAAGAATAAGCCCAGTGGCTAGTAACACATACAACTTAACAAAGGTCGGACCAAGCGATTGCAATGCCCTACAACCATCATGTCACCACTTCGAAACATAAAATAACAATAGACTAATATGTACAGTTTTATTAACTAACCTCTGGCCACCTCTTCATGTAGTCCGCCGATGTAGAAGTCCTACCTGGCCCCTCAGCTGCAGAGTCAGCCTTCACCACATCATAACGATCCTTTCCTTTGACACGGCTGACTTCATAGGGACCTAAATATTTCTGTTTCAGCTTCATGCTAGTGCCAAACTGAGTCCTCTTTATCGCAACATAGTCACCAACTTCATATTTAACGCTTTCTTTACGCTTTTTGTTATAACCTCGCTTGTTTTCTTCCTGTACCTTCAATATCTGTATTTTAGCATGCGCTCTTATTCCTTCTCTGTCTAAAATAAATTGTTGTCTGCTTTCTTCCTGCAATAAACCCAAAATTTCTAAATCTTCTCTTTGTTTCATTTTTACTCCAACCATTAACTCAAAGGGGCTGGTTCCAACACTTCTTTGATAGGTACTGTTAATGGCCTTCTGCACCCTGCTGACATGTTTATACCACTGGCTTTTCTCTTCTATCCAAAGCTTTGTCAAGACCGAAACTAAAATGCGATGGATTCTTTCCACCTGGCCATTACCTCGAGGTACTCCGGTGGTAACCAGTATATGTTGGATATTTTCATCCTTGCAATACTCTTCAAACTCCTTACTGGTAAATGCTGCGCCTCTGTCAGATACGATCCGATCAGGATTACCAAAAGTTTGCTGATGAACAAGTAACTTACTTATTGTCTCCTTAGCTGTTGTATTCTTCACTGGAAAAAGCCAAACAAACTTTGTAAATGCATCTACGACAGTTAATATATAATTATACAACTTTGTGGTTTCAGTAAGCGGTCCTATGTGATCAATATGCAACGTACTAAGCGGTACAACGCCTTTATCTATAACATTAAGGAAACCCTCCTGCTTGCCTTCTTTTTTCATCGCCAACAAGCATGGTATGCAAGTTACAAGGAAGCTATCTATCTTGGCAGATACATCTTTAATGTAATAATCTTTGTTTATCATTTCTATCATCTTTTTCTTACCAAAATGGCCGATTGAGTGTACCCTTTTAATAATTTCAATTTCCAACCCTCTAGGTACGAGTAGCTGTCCTTGATCACCTTTATAAATCACTCCATTCTGCTCAAAGTAATCTTTGTAAGATCTTTCTGAAAGAATGTCTGAAATCGCCTTAACGCCCTCATCGGCTTCCTGCGCCCTCTTGATTTGGTCATGAAGACTTTTGGTCACAACATTAACATAAGGGTTTCGACTGAGGGCATCCACATGTCTCATTTGAGCGCCTTTTCGGTGCTCCACCGTGTAGTCATACTCCTGCAACAACAAAACCCACCTTGCGACCCTTGTAACCAAATCCTTCTTTTTCAAGGTCATCTCGAAAGCTAAACAATCAGTTACAATCTTAAAAGGTATTCCAAGTAAGTATTTTCTGAACTTTTTAACTCCCTCAATTATTGCCAGAGCTTCCAACTCATAACTAGTAAACTTCTTCTGATCATCTGTAGTCTTCTTACTCAAAAAATAAACCGGATGCAAACACTTATCATTTGGATCTCTTTGCATAAGCACAGCAGAAACTGCTTGCTGCGAAGCATCGGTGTGGAGCTCTGTCTCCAATGCCGGATCAAATATTCTTAGTACAGGTCCTTGTGACAACTTACTCTTCAAGATGTCAAACGCTCTCAACTCTTCTTCACCCAATAAAAATTCACTGTCCGTTCTTAGCAAATCCGTGAGAGGCCTAGCAATCTGTGCATATCCTTCAATGAACTTTCTAAAATAAGACGTGAGTCCTATAAAACTTTGGAGCTGCTTTATATTTCTTGGCTGTGGAAACTTCATGACAGCATCAGTTTTATCGGTAGTCGGCTTTATAGTTCCCTTTTCTATCACATATCCTAAGTATTCAACTTTAGTGGTAAGTAATTCACTCTTCTTCCAATTAATTTGCAATCCGTAGTCAGCTGCTATCTTTAAAGCTCTCTTTAATCGTTGTACTCCTTGTTCATAACTTTGAGCTGGGATGATCGCATCGTCGATGTAAATCATGATCAATCCCTCATCAACTAGTTCTCTGAAAATAAATGTAATGTAGCGGGTGAAATAACTAGGACATATCGTAAGACCAAAGGGGGCTCTCGTAAATTCATACTGTCCTGACTGCGTGACAAAAGCTGTAAACTTAGTACAATCCTCCTTTATCTTTAAATGAAAATATGCATCTTTTAGGTCAAGTTTACTAAATACTTTTGCTGAAAAATTCAGTGAAATATAAATACAATGGAAGTTAATAACCTTTTGATTATACAAGAAGATAGACTTCAGAAGTTAAATAAAGCTGAATCTAACTACAAGAAAAGTCCTAAGGAAAGAATTACCAGAGGTTATTTAGAAGCAAGGTTGGAAACTTTAGAAACACTCTGGAAAGATTTCTCGGATTCACATCTGAAAATTATTACTTCAGTAACGGTTGACAAACGTACTGGGCTATCCTATTTTAGCGCTGGTATTTATGATCAATTCGAAGAATGTTATACATACTACAAAGGTTCTTTGCGAGAAGCTCTTCGTAAATTATGTGGAACTCAGACGTCTCAAGTCACAGATGGAAAAGCTAATACTTCTTGTGATGTGAAATTACCAAAGATTCAATTACCAAGCTTTAGCGGTAAATACAGTGAATGGCAAGCATTTTATGATCTTTTCACATCCGTCGTCCACAACAATAACAATATTTCATCGGTCCAAAAGTTACATTATTTAAAGAGTACACTCACCGGCGAAGCAGAAGTTTTAATTCGAAATTTACCTACTACTGAACTTAATTATGAAGCTGCATGGGAAAAGTTAACTAAACGATACGATAACAAAAGATACAATTGCAACGCGATCCTGAGAACACTTTTCTCACAAAAACCAATCACTACAGAATCAGCGAATGCTATTAAGAGCTTACTTGATACAACAACTTCCTGTCTGACTTCATTAAGCAATATGGAAATTTCCACAAGTTCATGGGATGCCATAATCGTTTATCTGGTGGTGTCGAAATTGGATCAAGAATCACTCCGCCAGTGGGAACTAAATATCAGTGGAATTGCGTCTAATGAATTACCAAAGTGGAAAGATTTAATCATCTTTTTAGAATCACGTTTCAGAACTCTAGAAATGATTGACAGTAACAAACCTATTGCAAAAGTCTATCAAGGAAGCACTAAACGAGTTGATAAAGTGAAGTCATTTGCTACTGTACAGAATTATGAAAAGGACGTTGTCAAGTCTACGTGTACTATGTGTTCAGGGGATCACTATTTATATCAATGCAAAAGTTTCAGTCAGCTGACTCCACGTGAAAGACAAGATTTAGTACAAACGAAGTATTTATGTTATAACTGTCTCTCGCCGACCCATTCAGTCAAGAAGTGTAGGCAATCAACGTGCTGCCGTAGGTGTGGGAGAAGACATCATTCATTATTACACGCTGAGAGAGAGATTTATCAAGGGCCCACAAATATTTCAGAAAATACACACACTTTATCAAAGCAACCAACAACAGATAATCAGCAAGGAACATCAGAGAGACAAGTGAATGTGGTTGCTAACTTTGCCAAGGAAGAAGAAATGATTGGCACGTCCGATGTTCTTTTAGCAACTGCAATTGTCAGAGCTTATTCGCGTAGCGGTCAATCGAATCTACTTCGTGTGTTAATTGACCAAGGATCTCAGGCATCATTCGTCACTGAGGAAACCGTCCAATTACTAGGTCTCAATCGTGTACCGGTAAGTGGTTGTGTATCAGGTCTGGGAGACGGTCAATTAAGGATCAAATACATGGTTACTTTTTGTGTTCAATCACAAAAAGAGC
Organism: Crambus lathoniellus; assembly: GCA_949710035.1. Lineage (NCBI taxonomy): Eukaryota > Metazoa > Arthropoda > Insecta > Lepidoptera > Crambidae > Crambus > Crambus lathoniellus. The sequence continues at coordinate 27,036,255 of OX453304.1, forward strand.
CATCAAATTCAATTCAGGTTACCGCTTACGTATTAAAATCATTAATCACTCGCATTCCTTCGTCGAATATACAATCACCTGATTGGTTAGATATTGAGAACCTATCACTAGCCGATCCAGGATATACATCACCAGGTAGAATTGATCTTCTACTTGGAGCTGAAATTTATAGTGAAATTTTATTGGAAGAAATGATCAAACACTCCCAAGGACATTTACTGGCTCAAAACACAATCTTTGGGTGGGTTATTTCAGGAAGAGCTTCAAAATCACTTTCAGCAACACCAAGAATGATAAATTTACATGTTCAAATCAAGGAAGATAAGTTGCTACAGCAATTCTGGGATATAGAAAATGAACCTAATACCATTCAAAAGAAGTTAACCAAAACAGAAGAAAAATGTGAAGAGATCTTCGAGGCGACTACCTTTAGAAACGAGGAAGGAAGAATTGTAGTAAGGTTACCGTTTAATAGTCAAGACCCAGAATGCCAATACGGAAATTTAAAGAACATAGCACAGAAAAGATTTCACTTACTTGAGAGAAAGTTTCATAAAAATCCCAAGTTTAAAGAAGATTACAGTAAAGTTGTACAAGAGTACTTAGATTTAAATCACATGGTGAAGATCGAAGATGAGTCGGCTGATCCAAAGGCAGTTTATATACCTCACCATGCAGTGATCAGGAAAGATAGGGAGACCACAAAACTACGTATTGTTTTCGACGCCTCATGCAAGGGAAATAATGGTGTGTCACACAACGACAACCTTCTCGTTGGACCCAGACTTCAACAGGATTTGAGGCACATACTGATGAGGTGGCGTAAACTTCCGATATGTGTTGTGGCCGATGTTATTAAGATGTATCGCCAAGTACGGGTACATGACGAAGACACGCGATTCCAAAGGATCGTATGGAGATCAAACCCAGATGAACCTCTGGGTCATTACGAGTTACTCACACTCACCTTCGGAACTGCTTGTGCCCCTCACCTGGCTGTGAAATCACTACAACGACTTGCGGATGAAGAGCAACACAGGCATCCAATCGCAGCTGACATCACAAAGCGGGATTTTTACGTGGATGATCTTATGACCTGCTGCCATACTGAAGACGAAGCTATTGTAATTTATAATCAAATGAATGAAATGTTTAATTCTGGTGGATTTCAGTTACAAAAGTGGAGCAGCAACAGTGAAGGTTTACTGCAACACATAAAAAAAAAGTAACCAGAATGCCTCTGCTTCTATTCCCATAAAGACAGATGATATGCTTAAAGTTTTAGGAATCGTTTGGAATAGAAACACGGATAATTTCCAATACACGGTGAGCTTACCTGAATTGGATCAGCCACCAACAAAACGAAGGGTTTTGTCGGATATAGCTAGGCTATATGACCCCATGGGATGGATTGCACCCGTCGTGGTCATTGCCAAAATATTCATCCAAAAGTTATGGAAATTAGGATTGCCATGGGATGATGAATTGCCTGAAGTCGTTCTAAACGAGTGGCTTAAGTTCAGATCAGACTTGATTCAGTTAAGCACCATTCTAGTTCCGAGGTGGATTAATTTCACTAATGACTGTGAAATTGAGCTTCACGCTTTTGCTGATGCGTCACAGCTGGCTTATGCAGCAGTAGTGTACTCAAGATGTATAGATAAAAATGGTGATGTTCACGTACGCCTCATAACTGCGAAAACTAAGGTAGCGCCAATTGAAAAGGAACTGACAATTCCAAGACTGGAACTTTGCGGTGCAGTTTTGGCAGCTAAGTTATTATATGAAGTGTCACAAGTTATGAGCGTACCCAAAGCAAGACTTTTTGCATGGTCAGATTCAACCGTTGTGCTGGCCTGGTTGCGAGGATTGCCATCTCGTTGGACCACTTTCGTCTGTAATCGGGTCTCCGACATTCTCAACATTTTGGACAGTGATCAATTCAGACATGTCGGAACAAAAATGAACCCTGCTGATTGTGCCTCCAGAGGCTTACAGCCATCGTGTCTGAAAACAGAAACGCTTTGGTGGGAAGGACCAGCGTGGCTTTACCAACAAACTATTGACTTACCAACTCCAGAGTACACTACCCAAGAAGAAGAAAGGACAAACAAGGCATCAGAAGTTAAGACTTTCGTTGCTTTTAAGAAAGAGGATAAGCACAAACAGTTGTTAGAAGAAGAAAAAGAATTTTTGTGGAGCAAGTATTCATCTTTAAAGAAAATGTTAAGAATAGTTTCGTATATAAGAAGATTTCTAAATATGAAGTTGAAGGGTTGTGATAGAGAACAGTATCCGAAGTTTGTTTCTGTAAATGAAATGAATAGATCTTTAGAGGTGTGTGTTAAACAAGTGCAAGAATTGAGATTTAAAGAGGAAATCAAACAGTTGAAAGCTAGTGGTAGTATCCCAAAAAGAAGTGGTCTGCAAACACTCAATCCCTTTTTGGACGAAAAGGGACTTTTGAGAGTAGGTGGTCGAATTGAGATGGCAAAATTGACTTATGATCAGCGACATCCTTTGATAATACCTGAGGTAAGTCATCTTACCCAGATTATTATCGACGACGCTCACCACTCAACAATGCACGGCGGACCTCAAGCTATGCTTTCTTACATCAGAAGCCGATTTTGGATAATGCATGCCAGACAGAACAATGAATTCAAAATGTTTCATCAGATTTAATTAAAATAAAATAGGCCGCTGTGGTCGTAATCGATCGGATGGGCCTATTATTTTTATAACGTACTAGCAGATCCTCGCGGTTTTACCCGCGAGGTACCCGTTCCCGTGGGAATATCGCGATAAAATATAGCCTATGTCACTCGGGAAGAATGTAGCTTTCTAATGGTAAAAGAATTTTTGAAATCGGTCCAGTAGTTTCGGAGCCTATTCGATGTACACAAACAAACAATCAAATCTTTCCTCTTTATAATAATTTATAATAACCTTCTAAGTTGTGTATTTTTGCAAAAATCCTTGAGCGTTTAATACACACTCAGGTGTACGATGCGTTGTCATCTAGTTTCATTCCTGAACAGCACGGATTCTTAAAAAAGAGATCTACTGCGTCAAACTTACTTTTATTTACTGACTTTATAAACACAAGCATGGATTCTGGAAGTCAGGTCGATGCCATATTTACTGATTATAGTAAAGCCTTTGACCGAATTGATCACGTGATTCTGTTGCGGAAGCTTTTACTCGCGGGAATTCATGGCAATTTGTTCAGATGGTTCTCTTCGTATATTAAAAATTGTTCCCAAGCTGTAGTGGTCAATGGTTACTCATCTAACTGGAGTAATGTCCCCTCAGGTGTCCCTCAAGGCTCTCTGCTTGGTCCTCTTCTTTTTAATATTTTTATTAACGACGTTCACCTTTGTTTTAAGCACTCTAAATTTCTTCTATACGCGGATGACATGAAAATATTTAGAAAAATTGATGAATTTAATGACTGCCGACTCCTGCAGGAGGATTTGGACAGATTTGATAACTATTGTTCTCAAAATAAATTAGATTTAAATGTCAAAAAATGTAACTTCATTATTTTTACCCGGAAAAAGAAGATTATTATTTGCAAATACTCCCTGAAAGGCCAGGAATTACAACAGGTAGAAGAGATACGTGATCTAGGTATCATACATGACTCTAAGTTGACATATGAGAAACACATAGATCATATTGCCAAAAAAGCTCGCAGAGCGATGGGTTTTATCATTAGATCGTGTTCTGAATTTACCAATATTAAAGTAGTTAAAATTTTATACTGTTCCTTGGTGCGTAGCATTCTCGAATATTGTTCACAAGTTTGGAATCCGCGTTATAACGTTTATATAAATAGACTGGAGTTTATTCAGCGCAAATTTCTGAAATATTTGCAATTTAAGTGTAAAGCCCTTGATCCTGATTATGAGACAAGATGTCACCGGTATCACATTCTTCCCTTGCAGGAAAGGAGAAGAATTGCTGATATCGATTTTTACTTAAAAATAGTACAAAATCTCATAGATGCGCCCGATTTACTAGCAAAAATTTGTTTAAAAATTCCAAACAGGACCGCAATAAGGCGGCCTGTCTACCTGAGTATCCCTCGGTGCACTACCAACTATCGGCAGAACACATTTTTCATAAGATCTGCAAATGAAATAAATAAGCTGGCTGTCTACCCTGAACTTGATCTGTTTAATACAAAATTAATCCACTTCAAAAATACATTAGCGAACTCCTGGTTTTCCTCTATTGTTTAGTTATTAATATATCTTGGTTTTTTTTTTGTTACCTAATAATTGATCAATCATTCATGATCGTAATTATTTGTTAAGTCTTTTTTTAATTTGATTTCTGTTTCTTATTATATTCATACCTTATCTGTTAAGAAAATGCGTACCCATATATAGTTGTTTATATGCGAGAACATGTAAATAGTGCATAGTGTTCGTTTACTTATAAAATTTTTCTTAAATTGTCACTGTATGTTTTCCAAATAAAGCAAAATAAATAAATAAATAAATAATATTAGTATAGACAATCTACATCGCAGTGTATTTATACATGATGGTACGGAACCCTCAGTGCGCGAGTCTGACTTGATCTTGATCGGTTTAGTTTTATTCTAATTAAATGCTAGGTATTACTCAATAATAATAACGTACTACTTATAGTTCATATAAAACCATAATAACAATCATTTGAACATGTAAATAAATAACGTCTCGTCGCGTCGTCGCCAGCCGCCACTCAAATTTATCGACAAACATTATGACAAGTAACGGTTACATCACTGTGTTGTCCATCGTCGGCGAGAAGTCGGATTTATCGCGCGACCGATCTGAACTTTGTATAAACCGGTCGAACTTACATGACACCTGCAGGTTATACCCGTCCCTCTCACTCTCCGGGCATGCGGCATCGATTGAAAGAGACGGGTATAACCTGCAGGTGACATGTTGGCTCGACCGAGTTATACGGGCGAGCGGATCTGTTGTTGCTGAACAAATCCAACAACTACAACAAATAAAATATGCGATTTTGGTATTTAAATGTAATTAAATAGCATTAATACGATAAAAATATACTTTCTTGTGAAATGTTACACCATCTTTTTGTTATTGTGATGTTCCAGACCTTTTTTCTACAGCAAAAAAGTGGACTATTCGGCATTTTTAATACTGCGGCGTTCACTTGCGCGACTGGATTCGGTCTAGGAAGAAATCTGAGTGCAACTAGTTTTTATAAACGCCAATGCCCATTTGGGCTAGTACTTTGACAGAGGGGAAATGCTTCATATGCCTACTCCCTTCCGAGACGGAAGGCGCGCGTTGCTCGAAGGCAGGCTAACTCGACCAATGTAAACGAAAGGGCGAGTAAACTGGGCCGAGTACTGAGCGAGTCGAGTGGTCTCGCGCGGAGTATGCTCCGCGCGAGACCGAGAGTTGCTCGGCCGAGTTGTTCCCTGGGCCAGGGTTGCCAGGTGCGTCATCATGGATTTCTTCCGCCGACGAAGGCGGGTTCGGGTTTGAGCTTCCTGCTCCTTCCCCGGGCTTCATCTCGTGAGGCTACTGCCCCACGGTGTTTGGAGCCGCTTTGCGCGGCCGTCCTCGGGACGGGTGGTGTGCCCCACCGGATGTTTGCGGCCCTCGGCGCGGTCAGCCAGCCGGGTGAGACCCCTTTGGGGGAGGCCCAGCTAGCGCCTGCGAGCGGGCGCGCAAACGGGGTATGGGCTATATTTTAGGTAGGGGTGTTGGAAGGGATGTGAGGATTGGGTGAGGTGGGCTGGGGAAGTGGCGGGGGCACAATATCGCGGGGCAGCGCCCATTTCTTCGTGGCTCTGGTGTTGGTGGTAATGTTGGGGGAAGGAGCTGCTGAGTCATTAATTTCTAGCGGCGGTGGTCGTCGTCTGGGTGCGATGCCCTGCAGGTGTTTGTGGGGGCCATGATCGGCGCTGTCAAACATTCGACGCGCCAGCTGGCCCACGAAGTCCTGCAGCGGCTGGATGTTGAGGTCCCGCGCGATGACCTCGTTGCGGACGTAGCGCCCCGCTTGGGTGATGATGCGGAGCGCCACGTTCTGCTGGGCTTGCAGTCTCTTCCTCTGCGTCTGCGAGCAAAGAGAGTACCACGCCGGCGCTGCGTAAGTGAGTCGCGACCGGACGTGGGTCTTGAATATTGTGAGTTTCGCCCGCAGCGGGAGTCTGGAGCGAAGGACAGGGCGTAGGATGGCCCGCGCGGCGCGGGCAGACGATATGGCGTGATCCACCTGGGTGGCCATAGTCAGGCCGCGGTCGATGTGGCAGCCCAGGTATTTGATGGTAGGCTGCCAGGCGATCTCCTGCTCCTTCATCGCCAGCTTCGGTGGCATGATCCGCTGGGCCCCGATAAGGATTGCGGTAGTCTTGCCCACGTTAACCGCAATCCTCCAGTTGTCCAGCCAGGGCGGGAGCAGGTTCAGCTGTTCCTGCATTCTAGCAGCGGCGACCATGGGCCACGGGGAGGATGTGAAAAAGGCACTGTCATCTGCGAACAGCGCCAGCTCGACCCGTGGCTCCCCCTCATTCTGCTCATTGTTGATGGAGGGCATGTCGTTGGTATAGACGGCATAGAGCGTGGGCGAAAGGCAGCTGCCCTGAGGAACTCCCGCCAGTATGGGGCGCAGCTCGGACTCCTGGCTCTCCACCGCCACGTTGAAATGCCGGCCATCCAGGAACGAGGCCAGCATTTGTACAAGGGCCGGGTACACCTCGGTGTTGTTGGCCAGCTTGTAGATTAGACCGGGGTGCCATACCCGGTCGAAGGCCTTCTCGATGTCGAGAAAGGCGGCCACGGTGCACTTCTTGGCGTTTCTGTGGTCAGCCATGTGGTGGAGCACGCGCGCCAGCTGGAGCGTGGTGGAGTGTCCGCTGCGGAAGCCGAATTGATCTTCCCTCAGAGGGATGGAGGGACGGAGGCGACGCAGCAGGAGGCGCTCGAACAGCTTGGCCACGTGGTCGAGCAAGGTGATGGGGCGGTGGTTGGCGGCCTGGCGACGGTCCTTACCCGGTTTGGGGATGGTTATTACCCGGCCCTTCTTCCATGCTTCCGGAAAGTATCTGGCCCGTAGTGCCAGGTGCGTTAAATCGAGAATCGTGCACTAAACATAAAAAAAAATATGTTTCAGTATATAATATATGTATAATAATCGTACTTTATACAAAATCCAAAATTTTCTGAAAATTTGGGATCGAACAATGTTGTAAATAATCGTACAAATACAATTTAAATTCTACATCTGGCAACCCTGCTGGGCCTAATTACTTGCCCAATGTAAACGGTGGAAGGCGAGTGGAGTAGTACCTCAGTTACTCGGCCTTGGGGGGCTACCGCGTAACTTTATGGGTATGAACTTCATACGTTTTTGGGAACTTTAAGTCAATTTTATAAAGAAAATAGCCGCTATCAGTTCCTTGTTTTGTGACGTCGGGTATAACCTGTGGTATAACGATAGCTAGCTAACAACGTTTAACAGAACAAAGCATAAGAAATCTATCAAAATAAGGAATTCATATGACACTTGAAGCCCATACCCATACCCAGATTTTTTAGCCGGTAGCCCCCCTAAGAAATCTGGATATGGGTATGGGCTTGAACTGTCATTTGAATTCCTTCTTCTGATAGATTTTTGCTGCTTTGTTCTGTTGAACGTTGCTAGCTAGAGTGTGTGGCAGATAACTCTGCACGTGCCTGGCGCGTTTTTGGCGCTAGTTACAGTGCATTTTTTTGTTCTAATGTTATAGAAAAGATTAGTATTCGATTTTTACCGCGCGCAGACTTATCTGACGAGCACTCTAGTTATCGTTATACCCGACGTCACAAAACAAGGAACTGATAGCAGCTATTTTCTTTATAAAATTGACTTAAAGTTCCCAAAAACATATGAAGTTCATATCCATAAAGTTACGCGGTAGCCCCCCAGTTCACTGGCCGAGCTGCTCGACTAATGTAAACTATGCTTTTTAGTCATAAATAGCCACTATCAGTTTTTAATTTTATGGCGTCCGCTATAACGATCGATAGCTAGCTAACAACGTTTAACAGAACAAAGCATCAAAAATCTATAAAAATAAGGAATTCAAATGACACTCGAAGCCCATACCCATATCCAGATTTTTTTGCCGGTAGCTCCCCAGGGTCTTATAAACAAAAAAATGATTTTTATAATTTTCTTGGTAACTTTATTAGTACACCTATATGCGCCCCTTTCGGATCCTGCCTGCCCCTGGGGGGCTACCGCGTAACTTTATGGATATGAACTTGATAGGTTTTTTGGAACTTTAAGTCAATTTTATTAAAAAAAATAGCCGCTATAAGTTCCTTGTTTTGTGAATTTGGGTATAACGATAGCTAGCTAGCAACGTTCAACAGAACAAAGCAGCAAAAATCTATCAAAATAAGGAATTCAAATGACAGTTGAAGCCCATACCCATACCCATATTCTTTAGCCGGCGGTAGCCCCCCTGTCTGTACCGGCTAATAAATATTGATATGGACATGGGCTTCATTTGACATTTGTTTCCATCCTATTTAGGGATCCGTAGTCAACAAGGAACCCTTATAGTTTCGCCATGTCCGTCTGTCCGTCCGTCCGTCCGTCTGACCCCAGTCTAGCTCATAGACTCTTAGTACTAGAAAGCTGTAATTTGGCATGAATATACATATTTACCACGCCAACAAAGTGGTAAAGTAAAATTTTGAAAAATATTTTTTTTTAGGTTACCTCCCCTACACGTGAAGTGAATATGTATTTTTTTTTCTTGTCTACCCCATAGTGTGGAATGTCGTTGGATAGCAATTTCAAAAACATTGTGGGTTCGTGAAGACAGTTTTTTGATTGAGGCATCTGTTTCTGAATGAGCGATTTTCTGAGGCCATTTAAAAAAAAGCTTCCAATTGCTTCACTAGATGGCGTTGAATAAGTATGTACATGTCTATGGACTATGGTATATTTTGGTATGAAACATATTTAAATTAATTACTTTTTAACAACCCATAGGAAACTAATAATATATTAAATAAGTACTACTGTGAGGAACAGAAACGAAATAGGTAAATTTAAAGATTTAGGTAAATAAATAACATCTGTCTGACGTTCCGTTTTACGTAAAAAAGTCGCGTCAAAGTAAAATTTATAACGTTCCGTTCCTTCTAACTGCATAGGTGGGACAGCGCCATCTAGAGACTGAGCTTTCAGAAAATCGCCCATTATTAAGCATTAAAGTGCAAAATTTTGTTAGAGTCAAGTGTTACCTACCCCCCGCCCCCCCCCCCCCCCCCCCACCAGCCAAATGGTTGTTTCTGGATACGTGAAAAAATTCATGATAGTAGAAAATATGACGAAGTAAAAAGGAAAACTATCACAGCCAAGTAGGCTTTACAAGTTTTTGAGATATAACACATTTTCGAAAACCGCAAATATAACTTTGTCATTCATACGAATACTATGAAAAACATAGTTTTTTTTTCTGGCAAAAAATGACAGTGATATTTTTGCTAGGTGTACGTAATCGGTACGTTAAGTGGGTACGGAACCCTTCATGAGCGAGTCGGACTCGCACTTGGCCGATTTTTTTTGTTTATATTGATGACGAGCTTTCCGCCCGCGGCTTCACCCGCGTGGACTAGGTAGGTACACGATATTATCCCGCGGGAATGTGATTTTTTCCGGGATAAATGAGTATCCTATGGTCCTCTCCAGGCTACAAAGTATATAAGTCCACAGCCAAATCCATTAAGCCGTTATTGGCTAAACGTAGTGATTACCATGCTCTTTGTTATGGCGTGATTAAGTAACAAATAGCTAAACTTTCACATTTATAATATTAGTAAGATGGCTATCTTACTAATATTATAAATGTGCTATCCCTCTCGCGATAGACCATTGCTAGAGTCACATCAAGCACGCTGCTCTATATACCAAATTTCATGAAAATGAGATCAGTGGTTTAGGCATAAGAAGGTAACGACACCTAGCCTAGCTAGACAAACAGACAGGAACTACTTTCGCATGAATAATATTCAGACATTCTCCTACTCTTGAACTACCAAAATGAAAAAAGTCAAACCAATACCACAGAATAAATAATAGTGCTAAGGTGCCAATACTTTGCTAATACTTTTTTTAATGTAGGTACGAATGGGTCCTATCACAGCCGTCTCTATCGTCTTCTACAAGCCATGCTATGATACGGAACGGCAACATTGCTATGAACCGGTTTACTCCTCTGAGTACTAAATCCTATGGAGGTGGCATACCTACGAAAAAGTGAGGTGTAACTAAGTCACAATGTAAGAAAATCTTGGAATTCAATTTTAAACTACTTCTAATTGTCGTATTAATCGGTCCGTCAAAATCGGTCCAGCCGTTTCAGAGATTAACCGGAACAAACAGACAGACAGACAAAAATTGTAAAACATGTCATTTTGGTATATGTACCGTATATTTAATCATATGCACGTAGTAAAAAGCGGTTATTTAATGTTACAAACAGACACTCCAATTTTATTTATTTGTATAGATGTATAGAAGATATGCCATCTCCATAGGATTCAGTACTCGAGGTTTACTCGCTGTTTACCTGTCAAACGGTGCAAACGGTGTCAAATCGGTTCACTTAAAACTACGTTGCCAACTTTATGCGCATGGCTTGTAGAAGACGATAGAGATGGCTGTGGTCCTATCCTTATCCCGCGTTGCTTGAAGGTCCTATCCTATCCTACTAGAGAAGGCTGCTGTGGTGACAGCTCATTCCTGGAAAGCAAAAAGTTCTTGCTTTTCGAATAAAACTCAAGAAAATCAGTAGGTACTTATTACACATTTTTTATGCAGTTTATCCTATGAGCTGTCATAGGACCCAGTTTTTTTTAACTTTATTATTTAATCATTTTTAATAATGACGGGGGGCTACCGCGTACTTTTATGGGTATGAACTTCATACGTTTTTGGGAACTTTAAGTCAATTTTATAAAGAAAATAGCCTCTATCAGTTCCTTGTTTTGTGACGTCGGGTATAACGGTATAACGATATCTAGCTAGCAACGTTCAACAGAACAAAGCAGCAAAAATCTATCAAGATAAGGAACTCAAATGACAGTTGAAGCCCATACCCATATCCATATTTCTTAGCCCAGAAATGAGGAAGTTTCTATATAAACTTTAACCCCTTTTTCTACCCCATTAGGGGGGAGCTTTTTAACTTTACCTACGCAGATCATTGGTATTGGTAGGTATGTAGGATTCATAGTATCCTACATACCTACCAATTTACATACTTCCATAAGTCTAAAAATGAGGAAGTTCCATATAAGCTTAATGCCCCCATTTTACCCCATTATGGTTTTTTTTTAACTTTGCTTAAGCAGTGGGGCTACCGGCTAAGAAATATGGATATGGGTATGGGCTTCAACTGTCATTTGAATTCCTTAACTTGAAAGATTTTTGCTGCTTTGTTCTGTTGAACAATGCTAGCTAGTTAACGTTATACCCGACGTCACAAAACAAGGAACTGATAGCGGCTATTTTCTTTATAAAATTGACTCAAAGTTCCCAAAAACGTATGAAGTTCATACCCATAAAGTTACGCGGTAGCCCCCCTGATCATTTTCGACTGTGACGTATCCCACACACCAATTTTCATACTTCTAAGTTCAGAAATGAGGAAGTTCCATATAACCTTAATCCTTCCATTTTACTCCTTTAGGGGGGGGGGGGGGGTTCCCAAAATCCGTTCTTAGCGGACGTCTCCTAAGTCATAATCTACCTTCCTGCCAAATTACATCTTCGTTGGTCTAGCAGTTTTCGAGATTTCGTGATGAGTGAGTTATGTCCTCTTTTTAAAATTTTAAAATTTTTTGCTACTTTAATGTTTAAAACGATTTGCCTGACGGGGGGCTACCGCGTAACTTTATGGGTATGAACTTCATACGTTTTTGGGAACTTTAAATCAATTTTATAAAGAAAATAGCCGCTATCAGTTTCTTGTTTTGTGACGTCGGGTATAACGATATAGCTAGCAACGTTCGACAGAACAAAGCAGCAAAAATCTTTGTTCTGTTAAACGTTTCTAGCTACAGAACAGAAAAAAGGCTTTCCTGACTTTTGAAGCCGCTGCCCGAAAGAGTCCCCTTTGTCTCGAATGCGACCAAGCACGTAGGTACCCAGGATTTATTTCCGAGATCCCCCCCACCCCCCCAACGGACCCCCCCCCCCCCGCCAAAAATCCTGGGTACGTGCTTGGAAAATACGAACGTCCGTCTCGTACGACAGCCTATAAAACACTACAACGTGCTACACACAACGCGCAGATGTAGGAGCTAATTCGATTTATCGTCCCGCTAAAATCCTTTTGATGTGTTGAAAAACCGCCAAAAGTCCAGCTATCGTCGCGCAGTCCGATACTTCGTGACGTGACGCATGACAATAATTACTTACCTCCCACACCTGCGTTTATCGCGTCTTTAGGCGAAGCTTCGTGTGTGTTACGTTCTGGCCCGGCCACGGCGTCAAATAAGGCTGTGGTTGTGTCAGTAAACGGTACGGATAAGTACCTCGTAGTACTTCGTTGGAAAAAAAGAGTACCACAGTATTTCATCAGTTATAACACATTTTTGGTGGCCGGGCTGTGTTTGTGACAGACAGACAGAGTCGCACCATAAGGATTCCTTTTTACCATTTTGCTACGGAACCCTAAAAACAATAAGTCAAACTTGTAACGTTATAATGAAGCGATGAGTTCGATTTATTCTTTTTATTTTTCGTATTTAAGACAGTTTGAAGATTACGTACCTATCGATGTATAAGAAGTATTAGAGAAATTCGATGCGTCTTTTTACGACTCCGTAGCACAGTAGTCAGAGCATTTGCTCGGACGACAGTGAAATGTCGTGGGTTTGAGTCCTACTGTGGCAAATTGCGAAACGAGATTCTCTTCGATCTTTTCTAATACCTATGGTATAGTTATGTCGCACGGTTCAGTTTCAAAAACTTTATTTATTATTTTAATATGCCCATAAAAAGGGACCACCACACTATAAATGTTTCAAATGTATATCACCCTTCCGAAATGTATGGGAAAATACAGTTACTCTTCTTTACGAAAACCTTTTTGTATTGAGGCAGCCCTGACTGCTAAGGTTTTAAAATATTTTGGGGTCTTAGAAACTATTTACACTAAACAAAATGTAAGTGGAAAAAGACCAATGGGAAAAGATAGATGTATAATTATTTTTTTTTGTCAAATTTTAACTAAGCCTAGTTTAAATCATATGAGCCATTGCGCCTACAAAAAAAAAATATACAGAAGACGTCGAGTTACGTATATTGCTCAATCAACAATATCAGGCGTTTTATTTCAGAAATTTCAATGCCAAAATATATTGTTTTAATTACCATTTTAAAGGGGAAACGGACACATTCTCGTTGGTACAGAATACGTACCATTACCCCGTACCAAAATTGCATCGTTAAGTTATCTATTTATTTCGATAGAAGCGTGGCCGGGCTGGGTCGTATGCGTTGCAGCCCGGCCACCAAAAATGTGTTATAACTGATGAAATACTGTGGTACACTTTTTTTCCATCAAAGTACTACGAGGTACTTATCCGTACCGTATACTGACACAACCACAGCCTTAGTTGACACCGTGGCCGGGCCAGAACGTATCACACAAGCTTCGTGACGATAGACGCAGGTGTGGGAAAGGCATTATGCCCCCAGTACAGGTTGGCCGACCATGGTCGGCGACCATGACCAATACATCGTACATTGACACTTTTGAACGAACAAATTTAAAAAGGTTCTTTCAAAAGTGTCAATGTACGATGTATTGGTCATGGTCGCCGACCATGATCACAAATTATATAGACCATGATCGGCCATCGTGTACTGGGGGCTTTAGGCGAAGTTAAAAATCTCACCCCCTAATAAAGAAAGGGGGTTTTAATAATATGGAACTTCCTCATTTCTAGAATTAGAAGTATAAAAATTGGTATGTAGGATTACTTACATACATGCTCTTTGCTTTTACTTTAATCTCATAAAAAGATTTTTTACCTGCTGAAAAGATTTCGATAAGTTATTTAAATTTATACTTTTATGCATTCACAATGCAATTTAACGACTCCGTAGCTCAGTGGTTAGAGCAGTCGCCCGGATAACGAAAGGTCGTGGGTTCGAATCCCATCGGAGCTGGTTGTGAGTCGGGTCGATTTTTTTAAATACTTTATTTTCCATTTTTCTAAGATTTCGATAGGTTTGCTTGCAGATACCTGCAGATACAGATAGATCGCGTGACCTAGAATGGAACATAGGATCACAGATAATATAATACTATACTAGTAATAGGATACAGTACTTTTTGTTACGATATTCTGTCAGGAACGGGAAGCAAAAAGACGAAAATGGCGAACACAGGCAGACAACATCTTCATTTATTTATCAACAATAGAATTTTTATTGAAAATGAAGTACGTACCTATTAGAAAAAAAACTACCCGTCTCAAAACTAGCTTTGATGGGAGTATACTTATGTGAGATGTTGTTTGAGAATAGCTGTGAGATGGGTCGTTATTTTTTCTAATACTTCATTTACAATAATAAAAATTGCATTGTGAATGCAAAAAGTTAAAGTAATTTAACAATAGTAGTTCTACATTTCATATAATGGTTCTACTCCTAATATTTCTAGTCCACTCTTGACAACCAGTCGAGCTGAGTGGAAAACTAGCAACCTCTGAGCAGCCAAATCGGGCTCTACATTTTTTATCTTTAACTCATTGAACATTCTATTTACATGGCTTGCTAGTCGAAAAAGATAATTGACTATTATACAGGCTTCATATTCATTAAGAGCTCTGTGTAAAACACTTTCAAATTTAGCCAATTCTGCTACAACAAAACCAATAACTTCTTCAGTTAAATATTTTGGGTCACAAACATCAGGTAAATTTGTGCCGCAATTTTGTTCTAAGCTCCATAGTCTACAATGCAGATATTGTAACTTGATTCCACTGTCGCCCTCACTTTGTAAAGCTTTACCCCATTCAAATACATAATCTTTCTGTCTTCTTTGCTTCAAGTCGTTGATAACAACTGCTGTGGTCCCTAATATATCACAGGTTTGTTCGTTAACTGCAGAGCTTCTTGTATCTGAAAAAATAAAACAAATACCATTAGTTGGTCAAGGTGTTTGACAACATTTGAATAGTTTGGGACAACCTTACATCATCTATTTTCATAAACAACTTTTCGTGTCACAAATAAGTATTTTTATACTCATCTAGCATATCCTCGCGGTTTTAACCA
Source organism: Crambus lathoniellus (assembly GCA_949710035.1). Taxonomy (NCBI): domain Eukaryota; kingdom Metazoa; phylum Arthropoda; class Insecta; order Lepidoptera; family Crambidae; genus Crambus; species Crambus lathoniellus. The sequence goes on from OX453304.1 coordinate 27,051,585, forward strand.
CGTGGTAACCGTTCCCGTGGGAATATCGGGATAAAATATAGCCTATAGCCTTCCTCGATAAATGGACTATTCAATACAAAAATAATGTTTCAATTCGGTCCAATAGTTTCTGTAGCGCGTTCAAACAAACAAACTCTTCAGCTTTATAATATTAGTAAGTATAGATGTAATTATTATAAATTACTTTTTGACTGTAGTTGTTTCTCATGCATTTTCCTTTTTGCTTCATCTAGTATATTATTCAAGAATACTACATTTCCAGTCCGAGTACTCATTCCCTTGATCCTCCCGAATTTAATATGCTGACACCTTTCACTGCAGGTTTCATTGATTCTTTTCATGACTTCAAAAAGAGCTACGAAATGATCAGTCTGTGCATTATCAACTACATACAGCATTTTATTAAACTTGTATTTCTCATACCTATCCAATAGTGCAGCTATGTCACGAGATAAATATAATGTAGAACCGTCACTCTTAAGAACTGAGACATCTCTGTCTTTAACTTTTACAATTTTCTTTCCAGTAACATCTGTTTCAATTATATGTTGTTCCTCCAATGAATTCATCAAGTTCTTTATAGCTCCACCATTATAATCTGACTCCCAGTGATAATCATCAAATTGTATTCCTAATCTTTTGTACACTTTTTTTAATTCTTTCACTGTCAATGCTCTTATTTTTTTCCAGTTTTTTAAATCAGTATTACCTTGTTCAATATCAGAAAAGTATTTCCTGGCGGCTTCAAGTACACTCTCATCTGATGTTGCTAGTTTATTTGCATAAACATAAATTTCATACAAGTTTTTGATGGGGTCATTTTTTAAGCTATCAATATCAACATTTTTCTTTTGAAGTCCATATTGAAGAATGCCAAATTGGGTACCCCAATCGCCTAAGTAATTGATTTTTGTCACTCTATTATTGAAATGTTTATTGATGTTAGAAATAAAATTACCAATTATTGTTGACCGCAGATGGCCAGCATGAAAAGGCTTTGCTATGTTTGGCGAACTAAAGTCAATAACTACTTTTTCAGGATTAGTCTCAATAACTTGTTCTGGTGAAGGTTTGAGAACATTCTGTATGAAAGTATCTCTGTGTATACTTGCTTCCAACACTTCTGTTTTGTTGTCTTTTAACTGATTTTTCTGTTGGTGATTTTTATCTGATAGTTGGACATAAAAATGGTTTTCACTATGCTTATAAGTTATAGCTACATAGCTTAAATTATGAACTCTTGTTTTTAAATCTTTATAGTGAGGGCATGCCTGAAAGCAAAATATAATTTTATTACTATGCAGAAATAATTAAATTCAAAGTTATGGAAAAAGAACAAACTCGGTAGGTAATGAAGACGTCCAACACCACTTATATAACTCATTTGAAACAGGTTTAATCTCTCATCAGTTATTATTTTAAAACCATGATGTCGATTAATCGAATTCTTTCTTACTAGCCGCCCCATTGAGGTTATTATTTAGATTAACATACCTTATCTATTAAGTTTTTTATCCGAACGGTCATCGCTTTAAATCATCTTCTACAAAAAAAAAAAAAAAACATTTTTGTAGACAAACAAAAATGGTAATCAAATCACAATCAAATCGTAGCGAAAGAGGAAATTCCCAACATCTTTGGAAATTCCAAATTCAGTCATTCATCCATTTGTCATTGTCTGTCAGCTGTACGTCAACGTCAGCGTCAGCTGCTTAGGGGTGCGTTCAGGACTACGTTCCGACGTTTTGGGTGCGGTTGTTTGGTTAAAGTTTCACCCGTTTGAGTTGCAACTTGCAATGCAACCGAGCGACGACGATGGAACGATCGAGTTGTTTTCATAACCTCAAAGTTTTTGACGACGCTTGTGTTGGAAATTATTTACTTTTGCTCGAGTTTTATAGCTACTTCTGCAACATTTTGACTTTTATCCTCCTGGAAGATGAGATAGACGAAGTAATTACGGCGATAAAGTAAAAAAATTTCGAGACGTCATTCAAACTTTGACACTTTTTATTGTTCAAACGTCAAATAGCTGTCAGAGTGAAAAAGTAAAACGGGGTGAATAGAACTGCTGGGTGAATAGACACAAAATTAAAACGGTTTTTTCATACTATTGCCATAGACATTAAATTTGTTAAAAAATTTAACCATGTTTTGTTTGTTTTAAAGGGCAAGATTTAGATTTTTCAAACAAATTGTTTATGAAAATAGTTTTCAAAACGCGTTTTAATTTTGTGTCTATTCACCCCAGCAGTTCTATTCACCCCGTTTTACGGCATTCGATTTGATGGTTGTTTGGTTGTTTGCTGCACTCTGGACTGCGTTCCGTCGTTTTGGGCGTGGTTGTTTGGTTAAAGTTTCACCCGTTTGAGTTGCAACCGAGCGACGGAACGATCGAGTAGTTTTTATAACCTCAAATTTTTTGACGACGCTTATGTTGGAAATTAATTACTTTTGCTCGAGTTTTATAGCTATTTCTGCAACATTCTGACTTTAATCCTCCTGGAAGATGAGATAGACGAAGTAATTACGGCGATAAAGTAAAAATTTTTCGAGACGTCATTCAAACTTTGACAATTTTCATTGTTCAAACGTCAAATAGCTGTCAGAGTGAAAAACAATCATTCGATTTGATGGTTGTGGTCTGTAACGGTATATTCTAGACAATTGAAAACTTCTGAAAAGATTTCACGAATTCTTTACTATATTCGGATTCAAAAATTATTAACAATCAATGCTTAATTACTTTGACAGGTGACAGCAAATTTTTGACAATTGATGAACTGAAGGCCTGACTCATTTGGTCATAGCAGTTTTAATGAGCGATTTTCTGAGAGGCCATTTAAAAAAAAAAAGCTTCCAATTGATTCACTAGATGGCGTTGAATAAGTATGTACATGTCTATGGTATATTTTGGTATGAAACAAATTTAAATTAATTACTTTTTAAAAACCCAAAGAAAACTAATAATATAATAAATAAGTACTACTGTGAGGAACAGAAACGAAATAGGTAAATTTAAAGATTTAGGTAAATAAATAACATCTGTCTGACGTTCCGTTTTAAGTATAAAAGTCGCGTCAAGGTAAAATTTATAACGTTCCGTTCCTTCTAACTGCATAGGTGGGACAGCGCCATCTAGTGACTGAGCTTTCGGAAAATCGCCCATTGACTATTAGAAATTACATGGAGTTTTGCTTAGGAATCAACTATTTTTTAACTAAATCCTCTGATAGGTCTCAAGCTGTTTCTAGCTATGGTCCTCCATCCTTTGGTTAATCAACCACTGCTGTAAAACCGGCTGACATTAGCTGTCACCGAGTGATAATTGAGTGTTTTTGCTTAAAAAAATATGATTTTCTGGTAGAAATTTCGAAAAATCGAGCAAAACATTGCGTAACTCAATAGGAATTTTCCATGATGTTGTTTTTGTATACTTGAGATAAATCTTGATTTTAGTTAAAACTTATTTAAATTAAATGCAAACTGTAATCTGAAGACGTTTCTAGAATAAAAATTCCTTCCATTTAACTATAAAAAGTGTAACCCCTTTATACAAAATGATTAGATAATAAAACATTTATCAGTGCAACTTCGTAGTGAGACAGTAGGAAATAAAGCATTTTTAAAATTTACAATTTAAATTGCATAGGAAAAAAGACTTTTAAGCTGATAATTTATATTAATAAAAATAGCTTGTTTTGTCTAATTATGAGAACATAATATTTTCATAGGAAAAGCTATATAATATTAATAAAATACGAAAAAACTTAGTTAGGACATGCCCAAAAAGTCATTGACAACAAAATAAAAAATTGCCCATATCTTGATTTTCCTACTTTTCTATCCTATGTACTTCACTCCTTACACTATACTTGTCATTCTCTTGTGTGTTTCGTTTTCTGCCTTGTGTTCTTATCAAAATAAATCTTTACCTATTTACTATTGGAATTTTCTTTGCGGCACCGCCCACAGCTACATTAGTGGGCTACGGCGAAGTATCGTTATATCTTTCTTTTTCTAACTAACCGGTATGCGGTAGTGGGGCGTATGGAAAGACACAGTCGAGAATTATCGTCCGCTAATGTAGCCTCAGCATTACGATACGATCCAAAATATCGATTCAAAGCCAAAAATCGGGCATCCCTACGTGATCCCAAGACTGCGTTCCGTCGTTTTGGGCGTGGTTGCTTGGTTAAAATTTCACCCGTTTGATGCAACCGAGCGACGGAACAACGATCGAGTTGTTTTTATAACCTCAAAATTTTTGACGACGCTTATGTTGGAAATTATTTACTTTTGCTCGAGTTTTATAGCTATTTCTGCAACATTTTGACTTTAATCCTCCTGGAAGATGAGATACACTCGAGCGAAGCCACAAATTATATAGACTAGTAAGCGAAGCCATAGAACGCACCCACAACACATCGTCAAGCCAAGTCCTGCCGCGCCGGTTGCTTAGCAACAATGTCAAACCACGAGAAAATAGTTTTGAAACTAAGAAAATAGGAAATATTTGTTCAAATAAGTCTATGTTTATCAAAATAATGTATGTAAATGTGTTTGAAAAAAATATTACTATTGGCTGATGTCGTATTAATATCAGATCTCCGAATTTGTTGATAAATATGACTACTCCAAAAGTAAGTTGGTAAAACATTCACAAAATTTATTATCATTTCGAAAGACTATTGAAGTTGTACGGAAATACATATTTATTTATAGCATAAGCATTTATGAAAGCAGCCATAAATATCGATAGCCTATTTTTAAGTCTGGAAATATATCTAATTTTCTTGTATAAATTTTTGACATGTACCTAATTATGATTAATTATTATTTTACACTAAAAGAAGCTCAAAATAGTAAACTAGCATGATATCTGTTATAAAGTCAGTCGTGTCTGCGATGCGGATCGGTGCTGACGCGTGCTAAAATTTTCTGTGAATATTATGAAACGCGGCCAAGTGCCGCGTTACGCATAGAGCTATGAGCGATTAACTTGTGGCTAACGAACTCCTGGCGTTCCTACAACAAAAGCTGGACGTCAAGGATGAGGTGAGCGCGCTCCAAATCTGTAAGTCAAACTTCAGTGAGGATGATGTGGCCACAGCGAAGAAGCTGCTTTACGAGTCTCTCGGCAAGATTTACCAGATGGTGTCCCGAAGGCGTGATGGGACACAGAAGAGCCTGCAGGAAATCATCACCCTGTTCAAGGAAACCGATCCAGATGACGTGCCCACTTTCGTGGCGAGGGATCTCAACAAGCTGCCTCCCGTCACCTTTGATCACGTCGATGTAACCAGCCTTTTGAAGGATATTGTTTCCTTGAAGAAGAGTTTGGCTGATATAATGATCAAATTTCAAACATCTGAAAATACTGTAAGCGAATTGCGTAAAGAAGTTTACGATTTACGTGAATCGCTTGCAGTAAGTAGGTCACCGATCGCATGCTCTAATGTAAACATGCGACGCGGGGCATGCCTAGATACGTCGACGACGTCGAGTTGCAAGTCAGCAGTTTCGTCGCCGACTCCGCCACGGCCCGACAGAACCCGAGCGTCGCCGCCGACGGCCGCGAGCGCCGACTGTGCGCGAGCTGTGCACCTCCCGCCCGCGCCCCGTCGCCGCCGCCGCCGCTTCCTACTGCACTGGCGCCGCGCGCGCCCGCGCCCAGTCTACGTGACTATGCTGCTGTTGCTGCTACCAAAGCAAGCTCACAGCCGCAGAAACTGGACCCCTCCAAAAGACGAGCGCCCGCGCCGAATGTTGCCTTACCGGGCCAAGATGATCAAGGTTTTATCGAGGCTCGGAGCAAAAGACGACATCGTCAGCGACCGACGCAGAACCAGTATGGTACTGCACCGACAGGGCCCAACTTCCTGCTGCGAGCTGCCATACCGACCACGGCCGTATACCTGTCCCGTCTGCACCACACCATCACTGCGGAGGACGTGACAGAGTATATAAAGAAGAAAGCCAACTTTTGCTTGAGAGTACAGGCTTTGGAATCGCGCCACAATACGAATTTTAAGTCGTTTGTCGTGCGCGTCCCGACAGCGAGGCTGGAAACTTTCCTGAAGGAGGATTTCTGGCCGCAGGGGGTGGTTTACCGGCGCTTCCGCGGGACGTTGCCAAATGCCACCGACTCAACAGCGAAAGCTGTTGCTTAATGTTATCTTACTAATCTAATATTAAGTTAAGATATTTACTAACAAAATTGTATGATATAAATATATATGTTTGTCTTTAAGGTATTTATTATATGGGCCTGATATTGTAAAATATTCTTTGTAGCCTGAAATAAATGATTTATTTATTTATAAAATTATGACTTGTGTTTTATTATGTAATATCGCAGCCTCTCTATACATTTTTGTTTATATGGTTTCAGTTATTGTACACAATAGATCAGCCTCATGGCCTCGGAGAGCTGTATTTTGTGTGGCAGAAGGGGGAGTCCAGGTCCCTTCTCGCTACCACTGGCACAGATGCAACAGTTGCAATTTACGATCGGTCAGGACAGCTCTTGGAAAGAATGAAACTTCAGGGGTAATTTTATTCTATCTTTTCATTAGCTTGGTCTTTCTTAAACCTTATTACCAACTAGGTATTTGGTATTGTTTTCTGTTACTTCATTTTACTAAAATGCTATTTCCAATGGCATTTCACTAGATATCTAACGAGACTTCTGATTTTGTTTGCTACTCCTTTTCTGTGTAAGTTGTTTTTCTTTTGAAAGCACTGCCAGTGGGTAAGTACAGTTTTTTTCTTTGTATTATACTAGCTTTCCACCCGCAACTTTGTCCCACGGGAATGTGATTTTTTTCCGGGATAAAAAGTAGGCTATGTTCCTCTCCAGGCTACAATCTATCTATTTAACTATCAGGCTATCTGTGTCCCAAATTTCAGCCAAATCCGTTCAGCCGTATTGGCTTGAGTAACAACCAACCAAACATCTAAACTTTTACATTTATAATATTAGTAGGATAGTAGGATTTGTTGATATGCATTCAGTTATTTTAATTTTGATTTCAACAAGTTCGCATTCCTCTAATGTCCTAATTTATTTTCTTTCACTCAAGTTTGCCTGGAAGAGATAGTTTATTTTTGTGCAATTTATTTGTTTCATGTTTCATGCAGTATTCCATAAAGTTTCTATTATTATTTCCTAGGCTTTGTGCTGGCATGGAATGGGATAATGATGGTGATTACTTGGCGGTGATCACCCCTAATAGCAATGCTGTTTTACTATGGGAGTGTCATGCTAATAAGAAGATGAGTATCGAAACGGGCCTGCGAGAGCCTCCATCGTGTTTGGCCTGGGCATATGGAGAACCACTTTTGGCTATTGGAACGCAAAAAGGCAATTTGGCCCTATACAACCATCATACTTCAAAGTGAGTAAAAAATTAAATATAATATACTTACTGTTTTTTAAATTTAAGCAAATGTAGCTTAATGAGTCACACCAATGATTTTTGTTATCAGCATATCTAAAAAATATGTAACTCGGGAAAAAATAATCTGTTTTTATTTTTTTCCTATCTTCAAATTCGGGTGAACCAATGGCATTAACGTATGACGTCACATCGCACTTCCGTATACCTACATATAATCCTTTGGCTATATAGTTGCGCTCTCACGGTTTCGTAATAAATTTATTTATTTTTCTTATAGTCGATCAATGAAATGGTTAAGAAATTTTGTATTGAGCCCATGTGAAAAAACACCTTCAAATAATATTTTATTTTCGTGAATAATAAATTAAATCAACTTTCGCAATGGCGGGCGGTATTCTGTCAATACATATAGCAACCGTCAAAACATGTACTTAATGTACTTACAACCTGTTTAAAGCTATACTAAGCCAGGAATTTCGATAATAAAAACCAAAAAATCCGGAACGTATTTACATTGTATTTAGAGTGAAAAAATTTGACAATTCACAAACAAAAGAAAAACGTTATATACAAAAAAGAATAAACTAAACAGAAACTTAAAAGAGGTCGCATTACATTTACTTTGCGCCGCGACCAAAGCGGTTTTAATGTATACAACTAACTTGGACATACCGCCCACCAAGGACGAATAGTCCTTAAAACATACAAAAATAACTGAAACAACAACAAACTTTAACATGAAGTAAAAAAAATAGTCTATATTACCTATAACATAACGAAACTAAAATAGTACTTATTATTGTTATAAACTTATCTTAAGTGGACTGTATAATATTATCAATAAGAATAACAATAAACAGATAATTTTTTACTGGGTATTTACAGGTAGTGGACAAAGTTTAGATGCTGCTCGCTGAATTTGTGAATTTTTATATCGTAAGGTAACTACTCGTGTGACGTTATCTTTTCCCGGGTGAAGTTGAACTACTCGCCCGAAGACCCACTTGGCCGGTGGCAAATTATCGTCTTTCACTAAAACGACGTCACCTACCCTCAGCTCGGGTGCTTTGTTTCTCCATTTATATCTCTGGAAAAGAGTGGTTAAGTATTCTTGAGACCATCGCTTCCAAAAATTCTGAACCATTCTTTGAGTAATCTGCCAACGACGTAAAATATGCGTTTTACTGTTACAAAAATCGTGGTCTGGAGCTATCATCAGAGGTTCTCCTATTAAGAAATGACCCGGCGTCAGAGGGACAGGATCATCAGGATCAGCGCTAGGTTGTGTTAACGGTCGCGAATTGAGACACGCTTCAATTTGGATAAGCACCGTAGCTAATTCCTCATAAGTGAGTGTCGACTCTCCGATGACTCTACGTAAATGGTGTTTGGTGCTTTTTATCCCTGCCTCCCAAAGTCCACCAAAGTTTGGAGCGTAAGGAGGGATAAAGTGCCATTCGGTTCCATTATTGGCTAGGGCTTCTGCAACGTCAACTGAGAAAGAGGAACGTTCGCTGGCAAATAAGATTTTTAGTTCTTTCGAAGCTCCTACGAAATTAGAACCATTGTCACTCCAAAGATGAGCACAACGCCCGCGTCTTGCCACAAACCGTTTAAAGGCCGAAAGGAACCCTTCTGATGTTAGATCAGAGACTGCCTCTATGTGGACTGCCTTCGTAACCATACATATAAATAGACAAATGTATCCTTATATGATCGGTTACCTCGGCCTTTTGAGACTCTTATATTAATTGGACCTGCGTAATCTACACCCGATACTAAAAATGGCTTTTGGGGTATTACTCGACAATCCGGTAACTGCCCCATAAGTTGAGTTTTTGTTTTGGCTGCATTACGAAAGCAAGGGTGGCAATGATGAATATATAAACGAACTTTCTTTTTTAAATTTGTAATCCAATATTTGGAGCGCACGTAGTTACAAGTTAATAGTTGACCACCGTGCATAGTTTTTTCATGGGCATCGTCTATTAAAAGATTTGCCAGATGAGAATCTCCGAAAATTATTATAGGATGTTTAATATTGAACGGCAAATTAGAATTATTTAGACGACCGCCCACCCTTAATACTCCGTTTTGATCAAGGAACGGATTGAGGGTAGACAATTTACATTTTACCTTGAGATTTTGGTTATTACGGAGTTTTGTTATTTCCTCTTGGAAATAAGTACTTTGATGAAGTCGTACACAACACATGGTGGCTTCCTGATATTCGGTCACGGTTAAATAAGAAGAGTATTGCTTTTTCAATAATTTAACTTTAATATAACGACGACAAAACGCAATAATTCGTATCAACTTTCTAAGAGACGAATATTGGGAACAAATGTCAAACTTCTCATTGTCGTTTTGTGTCACAGTATGAACCTTAACTGATTTCATTTCTAAATCAGTCTTGTTGTAAATAGAACGAGGTTTTTCATACACCACACAATCATCTTTCAACCAAGAAGAACCCTGTTTCCAAAGGAGGTTATTAATCAATTCCGATGGCTTTAGCCCTCGAGAAGCACAGTCTGCAGGGTTTTCTTTAGACTTCACGTAAGACCATTGTGATGAATCCAATATACCTAGAATTTCGGACACTCGATTTGCTACAAAAGTTTTCCATCGAGAGGGGTGATCGCTGAGCCAGGCTAGCACGACAGTGGAATCAGTCCATGCATGTAAGTCACTTTTAGGTATATTTAAAATTGCAGCTACCTCGTCAAGTAATTTGGAAACTAAAACAGCACCACAAAGTTCCAGTCGAGGAATTGATACTTGCTTGATAGGCGCTACTTCTGTTTTAGCAGTTACTAGGTGGGTACTAATGTGTCCAGTTTTAGAAATGCATCTTATATATATAACAGTGGCATATGCAAAACTAGAGGCATCACTGAATCCATGTAACTCGACCTTTACATCCGCAGCTTTCTTGTTTACCCAACGTGGTATACAAAATTGTTTTAACTCTACTAATTGGTCTCGATACAATTGCCATTCTCTCAAAAGTGCTTCCGGTAGCTTATCATCCCAACCAAGTCCAGTAAGCCAAAGTTTTTGAATAAAAATCTTTGCAGTCACTATACAAGGAGATATCCAGCCGAGAGGGTCATATAAACGACAGATTTCCGCAAGTACTGTTCGCTTGGTGTCTGAAGGAGATGATTTAGATGCTAAATTAACACTGTAGTCGAATTCGTCCGTACAACGATTCCAAGTAAGCCCTACCACCTTGGTGACGTCATCTTCATTGAATTCTCTTTTAGCTTCAGAGTTCTCTTCCAATGATTCCAATAATCCCATTTTATTACATGCCCACTTTTGTAATGTAAACCCACACTTTGACAATAATTCATTCATTTCTTTATAAATCATGACTGCTTCTTGTTCCGTATCACAGCCTGTCATCAAGTCGTCCATATAGAAGTCGGTTTTCACTCTAGAAGCTGCGAGAGGACAGTCATGCCCTTCAACAAGTGATGTGGTAACCATACCTTACTATCAACATCATCCGATTCATTTTTAACCAGTTCCATATGATTTAATTGCACATATTCTTTAATCACTTGAGTATAGTCTTGTTTTAAGTCTATATTTTTTGACCATCGTTTTTCAAGGCTAAGTAGTCGTTTGACAGCAATACTTTGGGTATCACCGTAATCGCGCAATATATTTTGACGAAAGGGTAACTCTACAACATATCGCCCTTCGGCGTTTCTATATGTTGTGGCATTAAAATGATTTTCGCAAGCTTGTTCTTCAGGAGTTAAGTTTCCTTTTGCAAATGTATTTGGTTCTGATTCGAGCTTCCAAAACTTCTTTAGCAGTTCATTTTCTTCTGTACTCAATATATGTAAGTTTAAAACCACGTTATGGTACCCATGAGCCTTACCTTCATAATTTCCGCAAACTTGACCCGACAATACCCATCCAAAGTATGTATCCTGGGCAATTGTAGAGCCCGAAGGACTTTTAATTAAGCCCTCTTTCAGGATTTTACAATACACTTCGGAACCTAGTAAAATATCTATTTTATTCGGTGAATTGTACTGAGGATCAGCTAGTTGTAAGCGGCCCAATTCGGTCCAGTTTGGTAAAATAAATTTATTTTCCGGTAAAATAGAGGTAACTGTATTTAACACATGTGCCGTTACTTGTACTTTAAAAGACGGGTCGTAGAGCGACTGAATGTCCACCATAACCACATATTTTGAGGTTAAGTCACTCTTCTTTCCACCTAAACCGGAAATACTGCATTTAGTTGCTACCTTTTTCAGTTGTAGTAACTGCACGGACGCTTCAGATATGAAGGATGCTTGCGATCCTTGATCTAGCAAGGCCCTTATTATCTGAGGATGACCATTTCTTGACTCAGCCTTTATTAAAGCTGTGGCTAATAGGGTTTGATTCAACACCTTACCTGTCATTAAATGGCTCTTAATATCAGTTTCGTCCGTTATGAAAGACGTGTCCGGTTGGTCTATCATATTCTCTGGCGTTTCAGTTGCTAAAGCTACCGTAAGATCACTAGGTTTTCCATGTAGGAGAGTATGATGCCTACCCTTGCATATACGACAATTGGTAGGTACTCGGCAAACTTTCCCAGAATGGTTCTTGCCTAAACAATTAAAACATAGCGAGAGCGATTTAACTATTTCACGGCGGTTAGCTACATCTTCCTGAGAAAATTTACTACAGTAATACAGTTTATGATTGTCGTTGCAGTGAGGGCAGGTGACTTCGGAAGTGACATGCATGACTTTTGTATTAGGAAAGTAAATATTGGACTTATTTAACTTCATCTTATTCGGTTCTATGAATTCTAATGCACGAAATCTGGCCTCTATAAATTCTTTAAACTGAGTATATGAAGGTAAATCGTCACACGAATAGTTAACCTGCAGTTCCCATTGCTTTCGCGTCTCAGCATCCAATTTTGAACTGACAATGTATATAATAATTATATCCCAATGTTTAACCTCTACACCTAAATTGGATAATTCATGAATGCAATCTGATGTAGTATCAAGGAGATCTTTTAAGGCTTGTGATGATTCACAATTCATAGAACGTTGATTAAACAATCGTTTCAGTACACAATTAGAAACATAGCGTTTATTATTATATCTATTTTGCAACATTTCCCAGCATTTACTAAAGTTTTTCTGTGTAATGGGTATATGTTTTATCAATTGTTCAGCTTCGCCTTTAACTTGAGTTTTTAAATAATGCAGTCGTTGAACCTCGTCCAGTGACGGGTTATTAATTATTAAAGAACTAAACAAATCTTTAAAAGATGGCCATTCAGCGTATTGCCCTGTAAAAACAGGTAGGGAAATTTTAGGCAACCTAACAACGGATTCGTTTTTAATATTATGCGAATTAGAAACATTAATTTTAGGTGACTTATATTCCATTAAAATATCATTAAGCTCGGCCTTATAAACTAAATAAAGTTCATAACCGTTGTCATAAACATCATTTTTCACATAAGAGCTTGCTTGCAAAACGTCGACAGCATAAGAAGAAACGATCTTCTCATGTCTTCCGCAAAAGTTCTTGATTAAGTTTTCCAAGCCTTCTAATCGCGCCATAATGTATGACTCCGTTATTCTATCTTTTGGCGACTTTTTGAAATTGGTTCTACCTTTCTCTATTTGTTTGTATAAGTCATCCATAACTCTCGAATCAGCTTCCATTTTGTATTGTTTGTATTAAATTAAAAAAAAACACAAGCACTTCGCCTTTCCGCACTAGCTTTTATGATTGAAAATTGTACTCACAGTTTAACTTGGTCTTTACCACTATTTGAACTTCCCACACTTCGCAAGGCTTCAACGAGTTGTCGATGTATTCGTCTAGCTAGCTGGATGTTGCATATGTAGGTACTTCCAACTATCCGCCGTCGACACAATTCTCATAGAATTCGACCATAGAGAAGTTGAATTCGACACAATATCAATTGAACATTGATATCTTGTTGTACTACTTCTTCGATAACTATTAGCAACTGATTAATTATAACAAATATGTGTTTTTCAATTTTTAACGCTCCGACTCGTAAGGATCTTGTTTAAAGCTATACTAAGCCAGGAATTTCGATAATAAAAACCAAAAAATCCGGAACGTATTTACATTGTATTTAGTGTGAAAAAATTTGACAATTCACAAACAAAAGAAAAACGTTATATACAAAAAAGAATAAACTAAACAGAAACTTAAAAGAGGTCGCATTACATTTACTTTGCGCCGCGACCAAAGCGGTTTTAATGTATACAACTAACTTGGACACAACCTTAACTGACTTGGTGGTTAAATATGCACCTTAAAAACTGACAGCCATTTCGATAATTTTATACTGCTAGTGGCGCCTCCACCAGTGGGTCAGATAAGTTTGTGGGATAAATGTCTTTCGGTATCGACAGTAGGTGACAGTTTTAGAGTGCGCCTGCGCGCGGTCGAAATCGAATAGGTACTAATCATTTACACAGAATATAGATTAGTACCTTACGGTACATACATTTCACTCCCGAGTTTAGGTATGATAAACGCAAGCGTCCGGTCACCGGACTAGTCTCAATAGGCTGGCTAGTATATAATGATCTGTGTAGGCCTATAACAAAATACTCTATGGTGTAGGCTGGAACTCGCTTGACTTGTCGCACACGCAGCGCATGCACCCGCATGTGTCCCCATCTGTCTCGCTTCACGTGTATTACTTGCACAGATAAAGTAGTACCTCTGACAGCCCTAGCACATTGAAGCGAGACGGCAGACAGTTATTGTACTATGAACGCTATACGCAATGCAAAAGATTGAAATTAGGTTGTTTTCCAGAATAGTAGGTAAATATCTCGGGGATTTTGCGCCGCTTGTATGGAAGTGAGACAGGCCTGTCATTTACCATAACCTTAGAACGAAGAAAATGTACTGTAACTAGCGTCAAAAACGCACGAGTTGCGCGCAGATTGCGCACAGACGGACTCTATGTAGGTACAGTTAGACGGAAATCACCTACAACAGTCGCAATCGGAGATGTCAGTGCGACATGACGTCATCGCAATAGCGCGCAAGGAAAGCAAATTTTCAAAAGCTGGTAAAACTTTACAACGCTGTAACTTTGGAAATCCTGGACAGATTTCGATGAAACAAAAACTATTAGTACTTGCACGACATAGTTAAGTTACTTAATTTTTATAGTCATATATTGATGTTTTGGTGTGACTCATTACATCTTGTGAAACTTTATTAAAGAAGGTTATGGCTTTCCCCAAAAACGTCGAGCCTACTATTATAGGTATCTTGGAAAATTATAGTTCTTGCCTTATTATGAGCCTACTGTCCCCATGTTGGATCAGAGATTTAAACTGTAATCTAATCGAAAAATGATCATTAAATTAGTCTTGATATTTTCAGGCGAATACCTATAATTGGAAAACATACCAAAAAAATAACATGTGCTGCTTGGAACAAGGACAGTATTCTAGTCCTCGCTTCTGAGGACAAAAGTTTATCCATCAACAATTCGGATGGCGATACATTGCGCGTCATATCTCTGCGGGACACACCAAACGATCTGCAGTTTTCAGAAATGAAGACCGATGAGCGAGTTGCTGGAGAAAATACGGTAAAACCAACAACCATTAGTCCGGTCTTACTTTACCATACTTACAGAAGACTGTTATCATTCGTCTGTCGCGGTGACGAGTAGCCGAGGCTGACGTATCTCGGTATCTCCCTTGTTTGTATAAGGGCTCGCACACTCACTGAATCATGTCACAGAATACAATTGTCTCTTATCCGTGACTGGCGTAAGTATTTAAAAAAAAAAATCTACAACGGGTTGGGCTAAGAGACTTCATCACACCTGATGTTAAGTGATGATATGGCTGAAGGTGGAAGCGCACTCACTACTCAAGAAATCCTCCATTTCTGAGGAACAGGCTATCTTATCTCAACTGCCAGATCACAACAATACTGAAAACATCGTTTTTATGGCGTCAGACTTAGATAAGATGGTGGTAGCTAGCCAGGCGAACTTTGAACAAGACCTACCACCAACCCAATCGAATACAAATGTACCCTCACTAGGAATCGAACCCGGGACCTCTGGATCTGATACCAGTGTGTTGTACCACGAAACCACAGATGCGATTGAAAAAGCGGGAGTTTCGTAATGTAAGACCGGGCTAATTGTCAGTTATCAAGTTAACTTGTGATATTAATTTGAATGTTGTTTACATCTTTCAGATAAGTCTGATAGTGGGCAAGCGAACCTTGTACTTATACAACCTTTTGAATCCCGAGAATCCCATCGAATTGGCATTCCAACAGCGTTATGGGTCAATTGTGTCATACAAGTGGTATGGCGATGGGTACATACTGATTGGTTTCAGTGCCGGGTTCATTATAGCAATATCTACTCATATCAAGGAGGTTGGGGAGGAGTTGTTCCAAGTTAAGAATCATAAGGACAATCTTACAGATATTGCTATTTACAACGGGCAGGCCGCGTCTTGCGGCGATGGCCAGTAAGTATTTTAGTTTTAATTAAGAATTTCATTAAATAAAAAATCCTTAAAACAGTTTTTAGTGCTTCTTTTTAACATGATTGTTACGGCATATTTAATGCTGGTAGTACATCGCTGCCGTGAAACTATAGCTGCCGTGTAGCTGAAGCTGAAGCGGTCTTGCCGTCTACACCACGTTGGTTTTCGCTTTGTTAGTTTCGCGGTAAAGGTGTAAAAAGCAAGTGCGCTACAGTTACGCGCGCTCTACAATCGACGACTTGTGCGGACCGCCCAGCGGCGCCGCTCCTACAGTAGATAGTTAAAAAGTGCGTAATGCCCAGAACTTTCATACAGCCGAATGCTGTTGAACGATGCCGAAACCGTTTCTGATGAGTTACAAACATGGAAAATGTTAAAGTCTACAAACATTAAAGTCTTGTACTGCTCACTAGTTCGAAGTATCTTGGAGTATAACTCTCAGGTCTGGAATCCTCATTACTCGGTTTATATCAATCGACTTGAATCAGTTCAAAAAGGTTTCTCAAGTACCTAGAATATAAAACCAGAGTTTATGACAGTTCATATAAGGATCGATGCATAAGACACCACCTGCTTCCCCTCGAGATTCGTAGAAATATTTCAGACTTGGCTTATTTGTCCAAAATATTGAAGGGCAGTGTAGACTCGAGCGAGCTGTTAGAACACATAAAGCTTGTGGTACCTCGCAGTTCCACCACGCGTCATAAGTCGTTGAAGTTACATGTACCACAAGTGCGTACTAATTATCGACAGAATAGCTTTCTAGTTCGCTCGTGTCGGTTGTTCAACTCATTGAGCGATCAAACTGATATCGATCTATATTTGAATAGTACTGCATCACTGAAGCGAGCACTAGCAGTGGAATCACTTAAGGGTCGGCTGTAAGCCAGCGCGTAGGTATTGACGAAGCTAATCTGTATATGTGTGCCTTCACTCACACAAACTTCTCCGCCCTAGCACGAAAAAATATAATTCAGAAAATTAAAAAAGTAATAACTGTTTTTTTTGTCAGAAAGTAACTTTACGTATTTGATGCGTTTGATTTGCCATGTTTGACATCTGGGGGCTGATACAGCATCTTACAGACAGTCAAAGGAACTCCTCAACATTTCAACGTAACCATTTGGGATTTTGGGCTCATTTGAATAGTCTTGCTGAGAACTCTTGTGCCAAGTAGTTTCCTACGTCTGATGCTGGAGTCAGGAGGTGGTTGATGGAACTCTTCAACAATTCAACGTAACCACTTCGAGCTTGGGCTCATTTGAATGGTCTTGATCAAAACTTTGGTGCCAAGAAGTTTCCAAGGTCCAGGGGGTCTACCGGCTAAAAATATGAAGTTCAGATCCATATTTCTGATTTCAAGCCCAGACCCATAATATGGGCTTCAATTGGAGCTACCGGCTAACTGTTTTTCCGGATCTGGATTTCGCGAGTGAATGATAGTCGCGTCTTGTTGCATCATATCAAATAAATACCAATATTTAACAAAATATTATTATTTCTCTGCATTTTTTACTCTTATTATTTATATTTTAAATGACAACGGACAAAGTCGATAAAAACAATTAATTTAGTTCTTCATAGTATTAAAAACAAGTATTCCTAAAATAAATAATGTACGTATCAATTAATAACCAAACGCAAATGACAAGCCTTTCTACAGTATTCCACTTATGAAATATCTTTGTCCAATATGCATTTCATCAAAGAATTTATCAATGAAACCATTCGAAGTTGTCCTCGTCCAATTTCTTGGATCAAATATTTGATAAGTGGAATACCACCCTTAACAATAACACAAAATTAATAAAATATAACGAAAAAGGCATATCTTTGAGGGTCAACTATGGTTTCTCTTCGATTTGTGTGCGCTAATTACGTGAACAATTTGACAAATGACCCCGTCATGGCAAAATTTTGTAGAAGTTATTGTTTGGTTGGGTATTTTGTGGTTAATGTTCTTCATTTCCTCTTATGATACTACCCGTAAGGCTCATTATCAGAGCAAGGTTGCAGATATTTATCAAGATTTAAAGAAAAGCAGACCGAATGTTCCTTATAAGTTTAATATTGACATGATGGAATGGACGGCTACTCCAAGACAAGAACATTGTTTATAAGATGATAATTACAGAGAAAATCATTCAACAGAACCTTTAAAAGATAAACAGTACAAAGTATACCGTAATAATGTCTTAAAATATGTGTTGTGAACTTGTGACAATAACAACTTGGTTAATAAATGCATGATGATACCATTTTGCAGTTCTTTATTTCTGGTTGTTAATTTCTTGTACTTACCTACTTATACCTTTTTGTTTACATAAATTATTAGTATATTGTGACAAATTCAGACTAAACAAAGCCAATATTCTCAATTAAGAAGTGCCACAACACAACCCTTCCAGAATTGAAAATAAGCAATGTTTAGTTTCTTGAATTCATATTTTTAACACTTATTTATGTAACATAGGTAGGTACTTATTTTTATCATTATCTTTATTTTATATAAATTTGCTATGAAAAAGAAATAAAATTACTATCATTTATGAGGATGATTAAATAGTTAGACCTGTAAATACATAAGTTATTTATTTCTTCAGCGGCCAAATGTTATTTTATTTTCTATGATTTTTCAGTTTAGCACATTTTATGTTTTCAGTTACTAACTTAAATATAAATAAGTGGGTTTTTGACATTACAATATAACAGCAATTAAGAAAATTAACAAATTGTCTATCAACTCATAATTTTATTTGGAAAATATGAGCTTTAAGCGCTGTCTCCTAGAGTTGCACACAAAAGACAGGTATAGATGTGCATTGTAGCTATGCTATATTGTACTTAGTAAGTACAACATAGCATAGCATATTATGTAGTTGTACTACTTACTACAAAATACTTTTACAAAATAGCACATAACGTGGATTAGGTACTTTGAATAGAAATTGCTAAATAAATAGGTTAATAATATGGATTATTTATTCAGTAATTCTAAAATAATTGCATCGTCCCGAAACGAAAAACAGACAAACTAGAGTTAGTCTGTTAAGTATAGAGTATCTAACAAATGATAACAGATGGAGCTTTTATTGAAATTTATAACTTAAACTTCTATCGATTAGGTTAAAAATAAAAATTTATTTGTTCGACAGAAATGATTAAAAATAAGCAATGATTAAACTGTTTAAATAAAATAAAATTCCTTTATTTCAGACCATTTCTTTGCTTACTGACTATTTTAGTACAAAATCACAATATTAAAATTAAAATTGAAAAAGTAAATTAAAATATGCTACTTATGTTAACATAAAGTTTCACCTAGCAAAATATGGAGAGACTAACTTCTCTCCACTCTCCTCAGAATGCCTTTGAAATAAGAAGCCAGATGCACTGCAGAAACGTGGAAGCGCCAACAAGGATTTAAAGATGTTACTGTATAACACACGCAGGGCATTGTAGGAAAGCTGGATAAAGTTTGACCACAGACTACTGGTATAAAAATTTTGACAATAGGCTTTAAATAAAGTAAAATTTACTTCTACTGTACACCAAGCAAACCTGTGTCTCACCATGTTACCACTGACCAACAAAGCCCTGCATCCCTATCCATCTATATCAGAATAAATTGTCATACAGAGTTTCAGTTACTATATGCCCAAGGTATTTAAACTGACTTACACGGCCCAAAGGAATCCTGTTCAAAAGTAACAGGGGCACATTTTCAAGTCTCTTAATGTTACCCCTGAAGATCATGAATTCACTCTATTTCTCGTTGTACCTTAGGCCGTGCTTCCATATATAGTCCTCGCAGGAGCTTTTTGGGCCACCCAGCGATAGGCAGAGCAGCACAGCACCATTTCATCAGCATAACTGATATTATTCACACAGACATTATCTATATAACAACCATGTGTGCTGCTCAGCCCAGCGATGAGCTTGTCCATATATACATATATAAGAGTGAAGTCAGCCCATCCTGTCTAACACCACATAAACTCTTCAGAGCATGTATTTCCCCACTTTACCACATTTTTCTGATTACCACACCAATGTGCCAGTAGGTACATTTATAACCTCAGCCAACGAGAAACATCTTTAAGTTTTGTCCAAAGGTCCAAAGCTTATCATAACTTCATAACACACAAGATCAAATGCTTTGCTGAGGTCTTAAAACATGCATTTATAGGAAGGAGTTAGCTTTATAACATAATAAATAACAGAGAACTTTAACACAGCTCAGTATCACTTGTAAAATAATATGTCAATCAAATGCACTTTCCGTAGACAATATCCACAAAAAAGTCGCTATTGATAATATCACACAACACAATTACTCCAAGGAGGATAATAAGTATTATCTAGCACTTCAGCACACTTCAGCCAGAATGGTGGCTAGGCTAGGCTAGTGATTTGGTTTAATTTTTGTGTTTCGGATAAAAATCCTCAAAGCAGTAAAAACAAAATATATAACCGTACCTACATAAAATAAAACTTTCCTATTTTTGATTTACATAGTATCTTCATTACTTTAGTTAAATGCCTAATTTGTATCAAAAGTAGGTCAACAATTTATCTTTAAAGTTATGTAAATTCCGATAACGAAACAAGAAACGAAAATTTGAATTTCGCGGGTAAAATTCCATTACATGACTTCGAGAGAAAGGAACAGCGAAATAGCAATTTGTGTTTGTCTCTTTCGCTCCATCTTTTCGCTCTGCTTTTAAACTCTCTTCTGCTAAAGTTCAACGTTTTACAAGTGCTAGGGGTATATTTACTATAAATGAAGTTGATTACACTCAAAAGTAGCAAGTTACTTCACACAAATTGAGAAATTAAACTTTTCCATGAATCTTCCGATACCAAAATACTCGCCTGCTTCATTTGACATAACGATATGAATCTGGGTTTCGAGTTTTTACTTTTTAATTTTTACAAAATACCGATTCTGGGCTTCAACTGTCAAAAATGTATAGAGAATTTTCTTCGTCATTCACTCTTTTTCTGACATATGGGTATGGGAAGAAATATGAAGTCCATGGAATTAGGCGGTACCGCCAAGTTCAGATTATGGGCTTCAAATGTCAAATAAAGCCCATATCCATATCCAGATTTTTTAGGCGGTAGACCCCCAGTTCTGGAGCCAGTAAGTGGCTAATAGAACTCTTCATCAATTCAACATAAACACTTCTAGTTTGGGCTTGTTTGAATAGTCTTGATGAGAACTCTTCTGCTAAGTAGTTTCAAAAGTCTGATGCTTGAGTCAGGAGGTGGTTGATGGAACTCTTCAACGATCCAACGTAAACACTTCAAGTTTGGGCTTATTATAATCGTCTTAATGAGAACTCTTGTGCCAAGTAGTTTCCAAGGTCAAATTCTGGAGCCAGTATGTAACGGCTGCCATTTTTACTTACTTCTTTCATTGTTTTATCCATAATAATCGCACCAACTATTAATTTTATGAAAAAATCATTACAATTATAAACAAATATGGTCTATTCAGTTCTATTGTATTTATGTGATAGGAGCTGTCAATGTCAGATGCCACTCAGCTGTCTGTTTGTTTGCGATGTTCCGAAGTAACATAGCTATAAACCGCCGCGCGTTCCGTGGCAGACTGTGATCTGTATGCGAAATACTTTGATTGTAGTTTCGTGCATATTTATATTGCATTTCTTAACGTAACAACATAAATAGTCTATTGGAAGCAATTTTGTCTTACGCGCGCCATAGATTTTACTAAATTAATCTTCCAGATAATTCTGAAATCTTCGCGACGTAATTAGTCGGTGCCTTGGCTGTATGATTAAAATCCAATGACAAGTTGAATCTATCTATGCAAAAAAATTATAACCCTACTTACAGCCAGAATGTTCTGGAAGATTTTTAATATATAAAGGAGGATTTGCTAAAGATTTCTCCTTTTTCTGGTTTCTCGCCCCAACATAATTGGGGTCGTATCTCCGGGCAACATCTCCCCGAGTCACTCCGGTACCTACCTGCTCCGGTCTACCTACACGCCGAGTACCTGCTTACTTCGTGCCGCTCTCCACCTGCTCCTGCGCGCTTAACCGCTAGAGGTCTGCACTGCTCCGGTCTACCCCGGAACAGAACCCGCTGCCCCTAAACCCTAGCGGCTTCACCTCTCCTTAGGAAGTTATAAAGCTAAGTTGACCTTAGACTTCCAACGCCGATCACCGAGCCAGTTACCCCCCCTGTAATTTCATTTTAAAACGGTCTAACCGAATTATACATTTAATTTTATATACATCTTTTATTTCTGAACTCTTGCTCTCCGGCTCCTCCAGCCAGGAGCGTTTCAGTGGCGCCCAACGTGGGGCCCGATTTAAGGAAGCAAATTACAAAGATCTCTAAAGAACTTCCTTCTGAGGAGATTTTAGCCTCGCATTTGTCTTCTGCTGACGACTTAGACGGCATCTCAGCCGCATTAAACAAATCTAATAAAAACCTTGAATTGTTAAAATCTAAATTTGATAGAGGTGTTTATTTGAGAACGGAGGTTATTCTTAACCACGTTTTTCATCGGCTCGGTAGAGTTGATGCAGCCGAGGACGCGTTATTATTGGGTGCCCTTGCTGAATGCAAGCGCGGCTTGAAGGCCCAAGACAAGGAACTGTCCACTTTAAAACCTAGGGAGACACCTGTCTCAGGCGCGAATGCGGGTGACCCTTTGCTCCCCGGTCCTTCTACTTCCAGCCGAGAGCAAGTCAACGCGACGGAGTCTATTATTAATGTTACTGTCGATCGGGCTCTTTCCGATTTCACTAAACTTAAATTCAACGGGAAAACTTGTGTTGTTTCCTTTATTCAAAAGGTTGACGAGTTTGTCACAGCTAGGGGCATAGATTATAGTAGGGTTTTGTCGTTTGGTTACGAAATTTTTACCGACGACGCCTTGTATTGGTTTCGTTGTGCCAGGCCAAAAGTAAATACCTGGGGAGAGTTAGTAGCCTTGCTGAAGGCTGATTTTCTTCCGAAAAACTATGACTCTCAATTTAAATCGGATATTAGAGCTCGTACCCAGGGTGTTAACGAACCAATTGTTATATATCTTTCCGTAATGGAGGTTATGTTTTCTCGCCTCACGAAACCAATATCAGAGGAAGATAAATTAGAAATTTTACTTACTAATATTAGGCCTTGCTACGCTAATGCTCTTACTCCGTCTTCGGTGATAAACTCCATCGACGATCTTAAAGCTATTTGTCAACACGTTGAAAAAATACAGTGTCAAGTGGCAAATTTTGTTGAGCCTTCTGCTTCTAATATGTCGAACTTAGCTACGGAGTTCGTTTACCGCGGTGCTACTAGCACTCCGGTTGTTAATAAACCTTTTACTAAAACTAATAAGTCATTTGTTTCAGCTGTGAACAATGATAATATATATTGTCCTAGATGTCGTTCTAACACGCATAATTTGAAAAACTGTACTCAACCACGAACAATAGTTTGTTTTAAGTGTGGCAAAGATGGTGTTCGCACCCCCGAATGTCCGGATTGCAATAAGCCTACCAATCAAAAAAAACTAATTGATCGGGATTGTGAAACTAGGCAGCTTCGCTCGAGATTCTCTAGTCGTTGCGATGAAGCTGAATGGAAAGAATGGTTATCTATTATATCGAATCTATCTCATAGTCATTCTGAGTCTCCAATCCCGGAATCTGAAATTAATTTTTCTCGACCGTATATTTCTGTTATTATTGGTGATAATCATGTCGTTGGTCTTTTAGATACTGGTTCCGGCATATCCTTACTTGGGAATAATTATCAGGAATATATATTAAATCCTAATAATAAACTTTATTCTTGTGACCCGTTACAGCTTTCTGCAGCTGGCGGTCAAACTTTTACTGCCTCTAAATATGTTATTCTACCTTTAAATTTTAAAAATAAAACTATTCATATTAAATTATTTGTTGTGCCGGAAATTAAAAACAATTTAATTCTGGGTATGGATTTCTGGAGGAAGTTCGAGTTGTTTCCGAGTGAACTCGATAGCCTTTTGCTGGATGAGTCTAACGAATTTAATATATCTAATATTGCTCTTGACGATCCTAAACAAATTTGTTCGTACGCTCAACTTAACAACGAACAAAAGGAAAACGCTGATAATATTATTTCTCAATTTCGTAGCATTTCCTATGAAAAATGTGGTTTAGGTCGTACTTCGTTGATCACTCACGCTATAGATACAGGTGACTCTGTTCCCATTCGACAACGTTACTATAGAATGTCCCCTCAGAAGCAACAAATTCTCTCCGATCAACTGGACGAGATGTTGAAAGAAGATGTTGTCGAACCATGTGAGAGCCCTTGGTCTAATCCCGTGCTTCTTACTCCCAAAAAGAATGGCGAGTATAGATTCTGTCTCGACAGTAGGAAACTAAACTCTGTCACTCGCAAAGATGCTTACAGCTTACCTTATATAACTGAAATCCTAGATAACCTTAGGGATGCTAAGTATCTATCTAGTATAGACCTATCTAAATCGTTCTGGCAGGTATTAATTAAGCCTGAAGACCGATGTAAGACTGCATTCTATATTCCCTCTAGAGGAACCTTCCAATTTAAGTCTATGCCTTTTGGGTTGACCAATGCACCTGCCACGCAGCAAAGATTGGTAGATTTGCTGTTTTATGGTCCTGAATTCGAAAATAAGGTCTATGTATTTGTTGATGACGTAGTAATTGTGTCTAATTCCTTTCAGGAGCACATTTCTTTACTTTTACGAGTTTTGGAGAAACTAAAGTTCGCAAATTTAACTATAAATTTCGAAAAATGTCAATTTTTCAGAGAAAAATTAAAATATTTGGGTTATATGGTCGATTCGAATGGGCTACACGCCGATCCGGAGAAAATTGAGGTCATTGTGAATTATCCTACTCCTACTAACAGGAAGGAAGTTCGTCGTTTCTTAGGTACTGCTTCTTGGTATCGTCGTTTTATTCCCAATTTTAGTTCATTGGCTGCACCTTTGAACAAACTTACCTCTCAGGGTAAGAATGCAATTCCTTTTGCCTGGTCACCAGAAGCAGAAACTGCCTTCAAGAAGCTCAAAGAGTGTTTAACGTCCCCTCCGATTTTATCTTGTCCGGATTATTCTGAACCGTTTCAAGTCCATACCGACGCTAGTGATTACGGGATTGGAGCTATACTAACTCAAATTTTAAATGGCGAAGAGAAAGTTATAGCCTATATGAGCAAGTCCTTGTCGGCACAAGAACGAAACTATAGCGCTACGGAGCGGGAAGCGCTCGCAGTAATTGTGTCTATAGAACATTGGCGCTGTTATTTGGATAATGGCCGGAAATTTACCGTTTTTACTGATCATTCGTCTTTAAAATGGTTTCTAAATATTAATAACCCTACAGGTCGACTTGCCAGATGGGGAGTACGTCTTTCTGCGTTCAACTTCGACATCAAACACAGACGTGGCAAGGATAATGTCGTTCCAGATTCGTTGTCCCGTGCGGTGCCTGTAGCGGCTATAGATAGCGTCAACCGATCTTCTTCACCTCCTGTACTTGATCCCTGGTATTTGGAGCTATTTGCCGGTTGTCAAAATTCCCCTACCTCTTTTACCAATTATAAAATAAATAATAATAAGTTATATCGCTTCATAAAAACTATAAATCCCTTAACTAGAGAATTTGAATGGAAGGAAGTTGTTCCTAAAGAATCTAGAATTGATATACTTAAAGACTATCATGATAATCCTACTTCTGGACATTTAGGGATATTTAAAACTTTTAAAAGAATTTCTTTAAATTACTTCTGGCCTGGCATGCATAAAGATGTCGTAAAATTTGTTAATGAGTGCGATGCTTGTAACTCTCACAAACATGCAAATCATCCTACCTTAGGATTTATGGGACGACCTAAGGAATGTTCTAGACCATTCCAAATGATTAGTGTGGACTTGGTTGGTCCCTTACCTATATCTAGAAAACAGAATACTATGCTACTTGTAGTCACTTGTTGTTTTTCGAAATACTCGCTTTTGTTTCCTATCCGTCGTGCTACTGCCGACATTATAACTAGTTTAATTGAAGAGAAAGTCTTTCTTGTTCATGGCATTCCTAGTACTGTTTTGATGGACAACGGTAAGCAGTTTGTCAGTCAAAAGCTTAATCACATGTTTTCTCAATATAAAATACCAAACGTACGCTTTACTCCTAAATATACTCCACAGGTAAACACGGTTGAGCGTTATAATAAAACCATCATGACTGCTGTTTCCACCTTTATTGAAGAGGACCACAGGTCCTGGGATAACAACATTCCCAAAATACAATTCGCACTTAATACAGCCGTCAGTGAAGTCACAGGTTATACTCCGTCATTTCTGGTTTACGGGAGAGAGTTAGTGCCGTGCGGTTCTCACTATCTTGATGTTGATCTGTCCGATGAAATTGTTTTTGCGCCTAGGGATGTGTATGCTGAAAACACTGGTAAACTTAGAAAAATTATGGACCAAGTGCAAAGTTCTCTTATCAAGTCTCATTCCCGAAACTCTGGGCATTACAATCTTCGTCGCAAAAACTATAACTTTAACGTTGGTGATACTGTTTGGAGAAAAACTTATTATCAAAGTGATAAGGATAAGCAGTTTTCTAAAAAACTTGCTCCTAAATATATAAAATGTCTCATTAAATCTAAACTATCTCCTCTAGTTTATGAACTTGAAGATATGAATGGGAAAAATCTAGGTTCCTGGCATATTAAAGATTTTAAAATAAATAACTATTCCTAAATTAAATAAATTTTTTAAATAGAAATTCTACAAAGTATTAGTCTTCGTCGTTATTTTTACCTTTTTATAGCAAAATTTTGTTTTAGATGTATTGAATAAATTGTTGGTCATCGTTTTTTACTTTTTAATCTGATTATTTTTAGCTAGGGCTTTTATTGCATAAAATTATACATAAATATAATTTTAATTAAATACATTTATAGCTAGGGAACCTGTTCGTTTGAATTGTGTCTGCATGAAGTTTATCTCTCGACTATTTTATTTTTAATTTCGCATTGTTTTAACATTAGCATTCTCAACGGGAATGTTGATTCAGTTACACTAAATAACTGGAATTCTTCTCCTGTCTTGCGATTCTTGGTCCTTGTACCGTTCTATTCGATTAGTCTTGAACTGGTTGTCGATACCTCTCGTCAATTTTATGGTGTTACTTTTACTGTCGATAACGTACAGTTAGCTTATCTTATTGTATACTGCTACTCTAAATCTTAGTTTTGTATTCGGTGGTTTTGTGTTTCTTAGTGGATTTTTCCCAGGCAAAATCCTTCTCTAAAAAGGGGGATATGTAACGGCTGCCATTTTTACTTACTTCTTTCATTGTTTTATCCATAATAATCGCACCAACTATTAATTTTATGAAAAAATCATTACAATTATAAACAAATATGGTCTATTCAGTTCTATTGTATTTATGTGATAGGAGCTGTCAATGTCAGATGCCACTCAGCTGTCTGTTTGTTTGCGATGTTCCGAAGTAACATAGCTATAAACCGCCGCGCGTTCCGTGGCAGACTGTGATCTGTATGCGAAATACTTTGATTGTAGTTTCGTGCATATTTATATTGCATTTCTTAACGTAACAACATAAATAGTCTATTGGAAGCAATTTTGTCTTACGCGCGCCATAGATTTTACTAAATTAATCTTCCAGATAATTCTGAAATCTTCGCGACGTAATTAGTCGGTGCCTTGGCTGTATGATTAAAATCCAATGACAAGTTGAATCTATCTATGCAAAAAAATTATAACCCTACTTACAGCCAGAATGTTCTGGAAGATTTTTAATATATAAAGGAGGATTTGCTAAAGATTTCTCCTTTTTCTGGTTTCTCGCCCCAACATAATTGGGGTCGTATCTCCGGGCAACATCTCCCCGAGTCACTCCGGTACCTACCTGCTCCGGTCTACCTACACGCCGAGTACCTGCTTACTTCGTGCCGCTCTCCACCTGCTCCTGCGCGCTTAACCGCTAGAGGTCTGCACTGCTCCGGTCTACCCCGGAACAGAACCCGCTGCCCCTAAACCCTAGCGGCTTCACCTCTCCTTAGGAAGTTATAAAGCTAAGTTGACCTTAGACTTCCAACGCCGATCACCGAGCCAGTTACCCCCCCTGTAATTTCATTTTAAAACGGTCTAACCGAATTATACATTTAATTTTATATACATCTTTTATTTCTGAACTCTTGCTCTCCGGCTCCTCCAGCCAGGAGCGTTTCAAGTAAGTGGCTGATGGAACTCTTTATCAATTCAACGTAAACACTTCGAGTTTGGGCTCGTTTGAATCGTCTTGATGAGAACTCTTGTGCCAAGTAGTTTCGAAAGTCTGATGCTGGAGTCAGGAGGTGGTTGATTTATATTTATATTTATATTTATTTCATAAATCATGCAGGCTTACAGAAAAGATTTCCAATGCGCCAGCAAGTCATACAATACATTTTACAGTAGGTATGTCAAACTTAACTCTAAACACAAAAATAAATAAAAATTTAAACAATAATTAAGAAAGGAACAATGTCAACTTATCATTACCTACAACAATAACTATAAAATTCGCATGTCAATTTGATGAATGAATATGAATGAATTATTGATGGAACTCTTCAACGATCCAACGTAAAC
Source organism: Crambus lathoniellus (assembly GCA_949710035.1). Lineage (NCBI taxonomy): Eukaryota > Metazoa > Arthropoda > Insecta > Lepidoptera > Crambidae > Crambus > Crambus lathoniellus. The sequence continues at coordinate 27,080,213 of OX453304.1, forward strand.
ATTTCGAGTTTGGGCTTATTTGAATCGTCTTGATGAGAACTCTTGTGCCAAGTAGTTTCGAAGGTCTGATGCTAGAGTCAGGAAGTGGATGATGGAACTCCTGAACAAATAAACGTAACCACTTTGAGTTTGGGCTCGTTTGAATTGTCTTGATGAGAACTCTTTTGCCAAGTAGTTTCCAAGCTCTATTGCTGGAGCCAGGAAGTGGCTGATGGAACTCTTCAACGGTTTAACGTAACAAGTTCATTTTTGGGCTCGTTTGAATTGTCTTCATGAGAGCTCTTCATGGCGGCCAACTTTTTTGTTTGTGGGCCGATTTAGATGAAACTCGGTTTTTGGTACTATTTTGACAAGAAAACAGCAACCAAATGTTAAAAATATTAAAAAAATCAAGATGTCGGCCAACTCTTTTGTAAGGTCAATTTTGATGAAACTCGGTGTTTGGTACTATTTTGACAAGAAAACAGATACGAAATGTCAAAATTATTAAAAAATCCAAGATGGCGGCCAACTTTTTGTTGGTTAGCTGATTTTAATGAAACTCAGTTTTTGGTACTATTTTGCCAAACAAACAGCAACGCAACGCAATATCAAAAATATTAAAAATCCAAGATGGCGGCCAACTTTCTTGTTTGTGGGTCAATTTCGATGAAACTCGGGTTTTGGTACTATTTTGTCAAGAAAACAGCAACGCAATATTAAAAATATTAAAAAATCTAAAATGGCGGCCAACTTTTTTGTTTGTGGGTCAATTTCGATGAAACTCGGGTTTTGGTACTATTTTGTCAAGAAAACAGCAACGCAATATTAAAAATATTAAAAAATCCAAGATGGCGGCCAACTTTTTTGTTTGTGGGTCAATTTCGATGAAACTCGGGTTTTGGTACTATTTTGTCAAGAAAACATTAAAAAATCCAAGATGGCGGCCAACTTTTTGTTTGTGGGTCAATTTAGATGAAACTCGGGTTTTGGTACTATTTTGTCAAGAAAACAGCAACGTAATATTAAAAATATAAAAAAATCCAAGATGGCGGCCAACTTTTTTGTTTGTGGGTCAATTTCGATGAAACTCGGGTTTTGGTACTATTTTGTCAAGAAAACAGCAACGCAATATTAAAAATATAAAAAAATCCAAGATGGCGGCTAACTTTTTTGTTTGTAGGTCAATTTCGATGAAACTCAGGTTTTGGTACTATTTTGTCAAGAAAACAGCAACGCAATATTAAAAATATAAAAAATCCAAGATGGCGGCCAACTTTTTTGTTTGTGGGTCAATTTCGATGAAACATGGGTTTTGGTACTATTTTGTCAAGAAAACAGCAACGCAATATTAAAAAATCTAAGATGGCGGCCAACTTCTTTGTTTGTGGGCCGAATTCGATGAAACTTGGTTTTTGGTACTATTTTGACACGAAAACTAAAACGCAATGTTAAAAATATAAAAAAAACCAGGATAGCGGCCAACTCTTTTTTTTATAAGCCGATTTCGATGAAACTCTGTTTTTGGTACTATTTTGCCAATAAAACAAGAACGCAGTGTAAAAAATGACAAAAGGTCAAAAAGGTTGTTAACTTTAGTTTTTTCTCTCTCTTTTGCCGTTATTAAAATGTAACACGCTTTTATTTGAAAGCTTGAAACAGTGACTAGTACACAATTAATATAAATTGAAATATATTACATACTACGTACACAAATGTTTTAAATGCGAAAGTAACTCTGTCTGTCTGTGTGTTACGCAATCACACCTAAACTACTGAACCGATTTCAATAAAATTTGGTACAGAGATAATCTAGAGCCTGAGAAAAAACATAAGCTGCTTTTTAATGCGAAAAAAGGGCTGTAAGGGGTTGAAATAGGAGACGAAAATTTGTATGAAAATTACGTTAATTTTAAAGCTAGAAACTTGAAACTTATTATTTAGGCTTTTGATTAGATACAAATAAATACGACATTCAAAGTTTGTATTAATTTTACTCTAAAGGTGGTGTCCACTAATTCGATGCGTTCGAATAAATAAAACTAAATTTTTACTGCCACAAAAAATCTCCATTTTTATTCGACCATGTCACAGATTGCATTTACACGGTAGCTTCTAGAAATAGCACAGAGAAGAGCATTAAAAAAGAGGACGGTGGGATTCTAACTTTTAATTTAAAATTGGTGGAGCAAAATTACTGTAAATATTGAAAACTAAGCAGGTGGTAAAAATAGAGAATGAAAGTTTTTTTGTAATGACGTCAACAAAAAGCTTACGGCGCACAAAATAAAATGATAATAGAAAAACAAAGATTTACGGAGTCATTACAAAATGTGAAACTGAAATTAACGGAAGTAAGAAACTTTCCAAACGCCGCGCACCATACACAATGAGCGGCGGCGGCGTAGCGCAGCGTATGTGGGGGAACGGGCATTATGCCTAAGTGTATTTGCAAAATACTATGCCAAAAAATAAAAAATGCTGCCGAAAGTCACCATACCACGCGGACGAAGTCGCGGGCACAATAAGTAAATGATACTTATAAAGTTTCAGGGTTATAAAATATGTAATTGCGATATGGGATTATTTTGATATAGACGAAGGAGCTTTAGAGGCTTAGAAATATAAAACGGCATATTTCCAATCTGAATTAAATATTTTTTGAACTTTTTAGTTTTAACTAATAAAAGCTTGTATATTTTTTTGTTTATTTAATTTTTTTGGGTATAATTATTTAATTTTTACTGTTGAACTAAATCGAGACCAACAGAAACTTAACAGGCCATCATAAAGGATTGCTTATAGAAAATTTCATGGCATTGCTATTGACCGTTGCAGAGTTCTCGCGTCCGAAGCCAACCTTAGGTGCACCGTGCAGGATCACCCACCATAATTGAATGCATATATAAAGAAAAATGGAAATGGGTTCGAGTCCCATCGGAGCTGGTTGTGAGACGGGTCGATTTTTTCTAAATACTTTATTTTCCATTTTTCTATGATAAAAATTGCATTGTGAATGCAAAAAAGTAAAAAATTAAATAACTTGCATATATAAAATTTCGTGTCAGTGCTGTTGACTGTTGAAGAGCTTTCTCGTCTGGAGTCAATTTTACTGTTTTCATGTTTAAGTAGTTCCGAAAATCAACTTTTATCAAAATCGGCCCATAAACAAACAAAAACGTTGGCCGCCATCTTGGATTTTTTTATATTTTATAATTGCGTTTCTATTTTCTTATCAAAATGATACCATAAACCGTGTTTCATCAAAATCGGCCTATAAACAAAAAAGTTGGCCGCCATCTTGGATTTTTTAATATTTTTAACATTGCGTTGCTGTTTTTTTGACAAAATAGTACCAAAACCCAAGTTTTGCCAAAATTGGCCCCACACACAAAAAAGTGAGCCGCAATCTTGGATTTTTTAAATTTTTTAACATTGCGTTCCTGTTTTCTTGTCAAGAGTTCTCATCAAGACAATTCAAACTGGTAACGTTGACTCATTGAAAAGTTCCATCAACCATTTCCTGGCTCCAGCAATAGACCTTGGAAACAACTTGGCTCAAGAGTTCTTATCAAGACAATTCAAACGAGCCCAAACTCAAAGTAGTTACGTTGAATTTATTAAGAGTTCCATCAGCCACTTACTGGCTCTAGAATTTGACCTTGGAAATTACTTGGCACATGAGTTTTTATCAAGACGATTCAAACGAGCCCAAACTCGAAGTGGTTACGTTGAGTCGTTGAAGAGTTCCATCAACCACCTCCTGACTCCAGCATTACCTTCGAAACTGCTTGGCACTAGAGTTTCCATCAAGACGATTCAAATAAGCCCAAACTCGAAATGTTTACGTTGGATCGTTGAAGAGTTCCATCAACCACTTCCTGACTCCAGCATCAGGCTTTCGAAACTACTAGGCACAAGAGTTCTCATCAAGACGATTCAAACGAGCCCAAACTCGAAGTGTTTTCGTTGAATTGATAAAGAGTTCCATCAGCCAATTACTGGCTCCAGAACTTGGCCTTGGAAACTACTTGGCACAAGAGTTCTCATCAAGACGATTCAAATGAGCCCAAACTCGAAGTGTTTACGTTGGATCGTTGAAGAGTTCCATCAACCACCTCCTGACTCCAGCATCACACTTTCGAAACTACTTGGCACAAGAGTTCTCATCAAGACTATTCAAACAAGCCCAAACTCGAAGTGTTTACGTTGAATTGATGAAGAGTTCCATCAGCCACTTACTGGCTCCAGAATTTGACCTTGGAAACTACTTGGCACAAGAGTTCTCATCAAGACGATTCAAATAAGCCCAAACTCGAAGTGTTTACGTTGGATCGTTGAATAGTTCCATCAACCACCTCCTGACTCCAGCATCAGACTTTCGAAACTACTTTGCACAAGAGTTTTCATCTAGACGATTCAAAGTGGTTACGTACGTTGAATTGGTGAGTAGTTCCATCAGCCACTTTCTGGCTCCAGCATTTGACCAGATATCTGATGTGATGACGTATCAAACAAATTGTTGAGTGGAAAACTAATTATGTCCTGATATTTGTATCGCTTTCCGGATTTTTGGAAATTTTACTTTACCTACCTTTTCTTTACCACCGCTCAAAGTGTTTGTGTACAGATAGTCTGATTTCGAGTGTCAGAAGCTGAGAAAAAGCGACGTGCTCTCACCTTGAAATCAGCGGGCTTACTAAATTTTGCTGCTAGGGCGGCTTGTATATAAACAATGTTTTATTTATCTTCGCGTTCTATACGAAAATGTATGAGCGAAGCGCGCTTCAAAATTGTCAATCTTTGACGCCAGATTGTTCTCAATTTATATAAAAAACGGAAAATATGGCGCGGTGAATCAATTCTATGTTTCATTGTCATTTAATTTAACATTAAATATTATTAAAAAGATTATTTTTCTTTAACAATATCTTTAAAACAAAAAACGTTGATTTCACTGTTTTTAGTGAAGTTTGCGTTTTTTTTTGCCATTAACGTGAGTAAAATATTTAAAATTTTCCACGGTGTTATTGTAGAGTAACTATTCCTGTTCACTATCATATTTTTTAAAGTAATATCTGTCGTTAATTCTATGTTCAAAGTTTAAAACCCTGAAAGCTGTTTTACGCTTTTCACTTACCGCCGGCCCTTAATAAATACTAACGTGGATAGTTTGGTTAGGTGTTGTTTTTTTGTTGTGTTATATTATTTGTACTGATGATTGTTGTTTACTGAATAGTTAAGTGAGCCTATTTGCTAATTGTTTATCATTCCTGCTGTCATTCCAAAGCATGTTCGTCTCGTAGTGATACAAAACGCATTTATCTACTCGCAAAATTTTTAAACTCATTTGTATCCTATATGTGAAAACTGTTTATTGGCTAATGAGTAACCATATTTTATAAAAACATTTGTATTAATAGTTGTAAGTTTTCCAAGAAGTAAAAATAAAGTAAAAATAAAATAAAATAAATCTGGAGTATAACTTGGCTCTTTACTCGTTAGGTTGAAGCTGATATCAGTGTGGAACAACGGGGAGGTAGTGGGTTCCGTGAGCCCGGGCGGCGGGGCGGAGCGCGCCCGCTGGAGCGGCGACGGGCGGCTGCTGGCGGCGGCGGGGCGCGCCACGCTGTCCGTGTACGTGGCCCGCCTGCCGCCGCTGCACGCCGCCCACGCCACGCGCCTGCTCGCGCTCACCAGCCTCACCGAGGCCACCGTGTACCAGTGCATCGCGCTGGACGAGCCGGACGCCGCCCGCCGTGAGTGACCGTAGTATACACACAGCTGGGGATGTAGTTGGCGCGCCACGCTGTCCGTGTACGTGGCCCGCCTGCCGCCGCTGCACGCCGCCCACGCCACGCGCCTGCTCGCGCTCACCAGCCTCACCGAGGCCACCGTGTACCAGTGCATCGCGCTGGACGAGCCGGACGCCGCCCGCCGTGAGTGACCGTAGTATACACACAGCTGGGGATGTAGTTGGCGCGCCACGCTGTCCGTGTACGTGGCCCGCCTGCCGCCGCTGCACGCCGCCCACGTCTAGGTTTTCTGGAAGATAAGGTGTAAATTATTTGAATTTTTAGTTTTTTTGCATTCACAATGCAATTTTTATTATAAAAAAAAGTAAAAATGAAGTACTTATTTTAGAAAAAATCGATTTTGTCTAAAATACTTCATTTCCCATTGTTCAAGTTGTAAATTGCTAAAATTGCCCATCCCCCGACGCAAATTATGGATCCACTCCTAAACCACCGTTTACCAGTGTATCGCGCTGGAGGAGCCGGACGTCCCCCGATGTGACTGTATTTCTGATTCCATCTTAGTAAAAGTTGTTAAGATTTAAGTTTTTTTTAATTGTACTTACTGTGATCTATGATTCATTCATGTGTATTAAAATTAATGTTCATCATTTGATTGAATCAGGCGTCACCTGGCGGAAGTCCCAAGGCGAGAGAGAGTCAGGAGGTGTTTGACCGTATGCAATCATTTATTCAAAATCATATTCATGATCATTCATTCATTCATGTAGTCATTCAGTGCTGGATTGCATACGCTCAAACATCTCATAAAGATGCCCCGGGTTGGGGCGAAACACGTGTAAATAGTGTGATCGCTGAAGGTGCACGTTTTGTGATTATTTGCGGCAGAAAGCTACATATATTTATTATTCACAATAATGTTCATCATTTTGCAGCGGAACCGACAGCACTAGCGACGTACGCGTTGCCAACGGAGCCGACGCTGCTAGCTCTAGGCGCGGCGCACGTGTGTTGCGTGAGCGGCTCCCACGCGTGGTTCTACCCTTTGGCGGGCGGGACGGCCACGCGCCGGCAGTACGCCGCGCCCGCCACCTGCGTACGCGCGTCCGGGGAGTACGCCGCCGCGCTGTTCCAAGGCCGCGCCATGTTGCACTCGGTACGTGTATCATTATTATTATTATTAGTTATAGGGGGGACGCCAGCGAAGCCGGACGGGTGATCAGTCACCTAGGTCGGGACCATTTCACCCAGTTCCCCAAGTCCCCTAAAAGCTGAAAAGCAGCGGGGGCGGCGGGTTATCATTCACCCCACCGACGTCGGACCCTCGAACCTACCTGGGCCCCAAGTCTGCTAATTTTAATTTCAATAAGATTCTATTGATATTCAATTGAGACTCAATTACGATTCCATTACGATTAAAACAAATTGGGTATTCTGTAAAAACTTGTACGTCAGCTCAATAGAATCGCAATTGAATCGTAATTGAATCGTAATGGAGTCTCAGTTGGATAGTTAATGGTGTTGCCTTCGGGTATGTATCATAATAACTACGGTCGTTTCGACTATGGTCGAAATAACTACGGTCAAAAGACCTACTGTTCAAAATAACTATTGGTCGTTACACCTATTTTTAAAATAACTAATGTACGAAATCACTACTGGTCATCTCACCTACGAACAACTCACCTACGGTGATTTCACCTACGGTCAACTCACCTACACGGTTTATTAAGTTTAAAAATAGTGACTCATGTACAGACACGAGCAATAATATGATGTATACAATACAACATAGAACTTTGTCACACTGTAGCGTTCCAAAAGAAAACGATCAGTGTCACAGAAGTCATTCAATATTGTAATATGATATAGTCCTATGTTGTATACATATTATTGGTCGTGACTGTATTGCTGTTAGGTGCGAGGAGCGAAGCGACGAGCATGTTAGGTTTACATGAACATACCGCGCGAGCCGATGCGAGCGAAGCGAGCATGCCGCGGTAGCGGCCGGCGAAGCGCCAGAAACGACTATATACATATTCCCATTTTCTATTAAACTGAAGTAGGGGGTAGAGGGGGTGTATAAAGTCGATTCTGGTTTTGGTCACTGTTCTAACCTAACCTAACCTAAACCATCTGTTACATTTTGTTGGGTGGCAGGAGGCTTCGCCCCCCGAGCCCCCTTGGCGGGGGGCTTCGCCCCCTGTCCCCCCTTTTGTTTTTCCCAAAAGATATAAAAATTTTGAGAGCAAAAAAATAAAAAATAAATTTTTTATATGTCCATCGGATGCCTCCTAGGTATCTCCGGGGTACCATAGGGGATCGAAAATTTTGTTAGATTTCAGCTATGACACACCGTTTTCGAGATATTTGCATTTTTATAAAATTCATTCTTGAAAATTTTGCAAGTCCCCGCTTCATACTAAAACAGTCAAAAATGTTATGTTTGCGACACCCTAACCAAAAAAAACAATCCAACGCGCCCAAATCCATTTAATAAACTTTCCAATTAATAAGCTTGTTGTAGGCGAGTCGTTCATAGTCGAAACAACCAGTAGATTCAAGATTCAAGATTCAAATTTGTTTATTCAATTTAGATTGTTATTTACAATACTTGTGAACGTCATAGAAGCTACGCCATCGGTTCGCAAACCCTACAGCGGGAGGCCTTGGAGAAGAACCGGCAAGAAACTCCAAGGGTTGTTTTTTTCTCCCTGTTTTATTTCATACAGAGTCGTCAAATTGAAAAATGACCTTAACATGGTATGACTAAGGTCAGTTTCCATCACAATTACACAATGGGTTATGATAAATACAGTTAAGTATAGGCGAACTAATGATCATAGCGGTGAACAATTTTCAATTAAGTACTTAGGAACTCTACTTAAAGCTTTAATATTAGTTAAAAACAAAAGACAACTCTACTATATACTGCAAGTTGCGCCATACATGTTTCAAATGTAATCCATACTAATATTATAAATGTGAAAGTGTGTTTGTTTGTTTGTTTGTTTGTTTGTTTGTTTGTCCGTCTTTCACGTCAAAACGGAGCAACGGATCGACTCGATTTTTGGTATGGGGATAGTTTGGGAGCTGGAGAGTAATATAGGCTACTTTTTATTCCGGAAAATTATAAAATAAAAATGATTATTTTGTATAGAAAATCGATAAACTGTCGTACTATACAAAACTGTCATTTCTTCCATAGCCGCTTTGGAGAGGTATGTCAAAGAGTATTGTAATCACTGACGTTTTAGCCGCTTTGGATTACCTACTTTTTAATAAGTGACATTTGTTGCAGGCAGTGTATAAAACTTCTTCGCGATCATTTATTTTCATCTGTTTGGTGATACGAAGTTTACCGGGTCCACTATAATTAATATGGCAAAACAACGTTTGCCGGGTCAGCTAGTTCTTAATAAAATGAATAAAAACAAAAGAAAACACATTTTAAAGCAAGCAGATAAGAGCAGACACATTCCCACTGGCAGCACCCGTTCACGAGCATGACGCATGAACCAGCCATCGCTTCGCTCAACCATATTTTAGGGAACGTAACGACCCGCCTCACACGCCACCACCAGATGGAATGAACATTAGGCCAGTCGTCCGTTAGTTGAATCAACTGTAGTTCAATCAACTGTAGGTGAAATGAACAGTAGTTGAGTCGTTCAATAGTCATTACGAAAATATGTGAATCGATCGTAGTTATTTCGACCATAGTCGTAATGACCGTAGTTATTATGATACATACCCCATTGAGAGTACTGTCAAACAAATGTCAAAGAGTAGAATACCGATTAACTCCACAATCGAGCTACGATTGTAATACGATTGAAGAGCAGACTAGCAAATATTCCGATGGCAGTTCAATGTCAGTTCAGTCGTATACCATTGGTCTTAAGTTAGTAGCAGAATACCAAAAATGTCAAAAACCGCTATTGAGATCCAATTAAGATTCAATTGAACCATTTGTAAATTAGCAGACTTGGGGCCCTGTGCGCTTACAGTACCTGCTGAGTTGACTTATCGTTAACTGCTTTAGATCCTCTTCCTTAAGCTTGTCCGTTCCAAAGAGCTCCCAGCGCAGTGATGCGTACATCGGGCACTCTGCCATGAAGTGGTAACTTGTTTTTTCTCTTTCTTTACATTGCGGATAGATAGAATCCAGGGCTGCGCCATGTTGCACTTGGTACGTGTGTCATAGTCAGCCCCCTGCTAGCGTGGCTATACCCGCTGGCGGGCGGCACGGCCACGCGCCGTCAGTACGCCGCCGCGCTGTTCTAGGGCCGCGCCATGTTGCACTCGGTACGTGTATCATAGCCAGCCCCCTGCTAGCGTGGCTATACCCGCTGGCGGGCGGCACGGCCACGCGCCGGCAGTACGCCGCGCCCGCCACCTGCGTACGCGCGTCCGGGGAGTACGCCGCCGCGCTGTTCCAAGGCCGCGCCATGTTGCACTCGGTACGTGTGTCGTAGAGCCATCTGCTAGCGTGGTTCTACCCTTTGGCGGGCGGGACGGCCACGCGCCGGCAGTACGCCGCGCCCGCCACCTGCGTACGCGCGTCCGGGGAGTACGCCGCCGCGCTGTTCCAAGGCCGCGCCATGTTGCACTCGGTACGTGTATCATTATTATTATTATTATTTAGAGGAGGGACGCCAGCGAAGTCGGACGGGTGATCAGTCACCTAGGTCGGGAGCATTTCACCCAGTTCCCCAAGTCCTCTAGAAGCTGAAAAGCAGGGAGGAGGCGGGTTATCATTTACCCCACCGACGTCGGACCCTCGAACCTACCTGTGCGCTTACAGTACCTGCTGAGTTGACTTATCGTTAACTGCTTTAGATCCTCTTCCTTAAGCTTGTCCGTTCCAAAGAGCTCCCAGCGCAGTGATGCGTACATCGGGCACTCTGCCATGAAGTGGTAACTTGTTTCTTCTCTTTCTTTACATTGCGGACAGATAGGGTCTTCTGTCCGTTTGATCACTGATAGGTGTCTGTTTAGTGGGCAGTATCGTTCTTATATTTCTCCTACCCTGTTTCAGAAGTTCTCTAGTTTTCTTCTTGTCAATCGATTTGAGGAAGATCTTAGACTGTCTGCAGTCCTTTCAGAAAGGACGTGTATCATAGTAGCCCCCTGCTAGCGTGGCTATACCCGCTGGCGGGCGGCACGGCCACGCGCCGGCAGTACGCCGTGCCCGCCACCTGCGTACGCGCGTCCGGGGAGTACGCCGCCGCGCTGTTCCAGGGCCGCGCCATGTTGCACTCGGTACGTGTATCATAGCCAGCCCCCCGCTAGCGTGGCTATACCCGCTGGCGGGTGGCACGGCCACGCGCCGTCAGTACGCCGCCGCGCTGTTTCGATAAACGCAAGCGTCCGGTCACCGGACTAGTCTCAATAGGCTGGCACTCGCTCGACTTGTCGCACACGCAGCGCACGCATCCGCATGTGTCGCCATCGGTCTAGCTTCGCGTGTATTAGTTTCACAGATAAAGTAGTACCTCTGACAGCCCTAGCAGATTGAAACGAGACGGCAGACAGTTATTGTACTATGAACGCTATACGCAATGCAAAAGGTTGAAATTAGGTTGTTTTCCAGAATAGTAGGTAAATATCTCGGGGATTTTGCGCCGCTTGTATGGAAGTGAGACAGGCCTGGCTAAACTATCTTAGCTTAGCTCTTGGTCTGCAACCCGCTTTAGTCGTGGGCCACACTAGAGCGACCGCGTGGCGCAGAGGCGACCTGCGGATCCGCAAGACGCGCGAACTCGTACTATTCCCTCCGCCGGTCGCGCCAACCGCCGGACGCGCCTGTGTGGCCCCTCCCGTCCGTCTCAATATATTTGTTTTTCCCGCTCAACGCTGACGCAAGACGCGCCGCTCCAGTGTGGCCCACGACTTAGTGTGCCACAAAAAAGGCTAAAACCTGTTTCTATCCACCGGCTTCCCGCAACCTTCACTAGCTCAAAATTTTAAATAGACTACCTTCTGCTTCACAGATAGAACCACCAGACCCTTCACAACCTGAGCGGGAAGCGTTAATGTTTCCGGAACCACACATGCAAGGCGCCAACATTGTTGACATCCACCTCACCAGTGATTTCTTCATATTTGTTACCGATGTAAGTCCCATTTCTATACTATAATATATTAATATTATAAGAGAAAATATTTCATTGTTTGTTGGAATTGAATAGGCTTCGAAACTACTGGATCTATTTAGAAAATTCTTTGACCATTAGAAAGCTACATTCTTCCCAAGTGACATAGACTAAATTTGATCCCGATATTCCCACGGGAACGGGTACCACGCGAATGTCATGTCCTTAGCTTTTCCAAATGCAGCCAGCATTAGTTATCTATCATTGCTTTGTCTTCCTAATTACGAAGTTATTATCCACATTTATTTGATGAAAATTCCATTTGTCAAAATTTCTAGTACTAAAATAAATAAAAATATGCTGTTAGCTCCAGATTTCTTGTTTTCTGTGAGTGACGCAATGTCATTACTTTTTTTAATTTTGAATTGCTTGCTACGACCTTATCCCCCTTATTCCAAAACGTGGACTTAAGTTAGACCTGGTTTAAAACTGATGCTAATAATGTCTTTCTTTTGGGGAATGAAAGTGACAACACCAGTTTAGTACCAGTTTTAAACCAGGACTATTTTAGTCCACGTTTTGGAGTAAGGGGGTAAAACGTTTGATTCCAGCAAGGTCACATCGAATACTTCGGCGTAGAGGAGTGGCGTACCTCCGTCCGCTACAAGCACGGCAGCGGCATCGCCGGCGTCTACTGTGACATTGGCGGAGCTCGTGCCTGCGTTTATGACACGAGACGTCGCCTGCACGTGTACTGCCCCGCCGCCGACGAACTATGTCCCGTGCCCCGCGCCGACGCGCCCGGCATAGTCAGGTTAGCGGTTTGACTGAGTTTCTCTGCGTTATTTTATCATCATCGCTTTGTGTCGAAAAAAAACCGGGACGTTGATTCTACTCGAAAACTTACAAAGTTTTCGAAAACCTTTATTCGATTCAACTCATACTGCCATTTTTAGTTCATAGTAGTTTCCGCCAGAGGCGCTGGTGTGAAATGTATGGAAATAAAACGATACAATCAAACTGTTCGAAAACTATCAAAACTCATACTAGGGGCACTGCACGTGTACTGCCCCGCCGCCGACGAACTGTGTCCCGTGCCCCGCGCCGACGCGCCAAAAAATTTCAAGAAGAATATAGTAGATTTCTATTTAGGATATCAAAAAATATAGTATCAACATAACAAATATAGTAGCATTATGTATATATATATGCATCTTAACAGTAACATATGAAACATTGTGCCAAAAAAAATGAAACGACCGACAGTGATTACGTCTGTTTAATCATGGTCAAAATATAGTATTTGGCTACTATATATTTTTCCAACAGTATATAGTAGCATGACCCAAACTATAGTAGGCTACTATATTATATAGTAGTTTTGGCAACCCTAGTCACATGGTCAGTGTATGACACGAAACGTCGCCTGCACGTGTACTGCCCCGCCGCCGACGAACTATGTCCCGTGCCCCGCGCCGACGCGCCCGGCATAGTCAGGTGTGTGTCACAGTAAATAATAATAAATAAATAAATAACTTTTTACAATCACACCAATTATCTAAGCCCATGTTAATTTTATTGAGAAACTGTGTCATGGAAAACTTGATAACGGATAATAAATAGGAGCGTTTTACCTACCATTAAAACGCATATTGTGTCCGGAGCCTTATTCGAAGCCTAGGTAAACATATTTTGAGAAAGCCCTTTCCGTTTCCGTTCGACATCAATTTTCCTATTGGTCAATTTTACCCACGTGACGTCACTTCCGTAACGTCATCATAAGTCACGTGATACGAGTTCACCTTTTAGCAACGGCGGAGGATTTGTGTCATTGTAGTCTCAAAATCTGAAACACTTGACAACCATTAAGGATAAAATCTACACCAGGCAGGTCTTAAAGCTAGGCTTCGAATAAGGCTCCGGACACAATATGCGTTTTAATGGTAGGTAAAACGCTCCTATTGTGTCCTTTCGCCGTTATTCGAAGCCTAGGTAAACATATTTTGAGACCTTGTTTGTTATCGCCTGGTGAACGAGGACGCCAATGTGACATGTATCAGCAATTATGACATTAATCTTATACCTTTTGACAAATTCGACAGGTACAAGGGGTACAAGAATTAATTGTTTAACTTTATAACTCAACATCACAAATTAATACTGATATCAGAAACATTATGCTATTACTATCAAACATTCAAGTATGTCATACAATAGTACGTAAGTACCTATATAATGAAAATATGAGCACGGACTGAACATGATTGAAAAGAAAATAAAATGTATACTTATGCTCAATCTATCAAACCTTATTCATAAATATGTAAACTATGTTACATAAATCATTTACATATTCTTGAAATATTCAAAAACTGAAAAGAAACAAACATTACATTAACACAACTTGTGCTATCCCTTATATATTTTTGAAGCAAAAACATCTGAAAATCTTTTGGCTAAGTCTCTTCTGATATAACATCGATACAATATGATCTGAAAACACATAATAAAGCAAAATATAAGTACAATATAATAATTGTAAAAACTTTCGGCACAAGAAACCATAAGCACAAGACTCTTATCTTCCCTAACTGTAAAATCATGTTGCTTTAAATTATTATGTTACACCTGCTAGTGACACGCTAAACTCCCGAGCACTAGCATTGTTACGAAGCTGACGACTGTTTCTCAGTATATCCTTTACCGCTATAGGGAAATTATTATTCATAGGAAATATACTAAAATAAATAATTTGGGGAATTTTAATATACCACTGTGTAGCCCCAATCTAAGCAAAGCTTGTCCTATGGCCAAGATGCCCAAGTCGTAATTCTTATGGTTCTGTAGGGTGCGAAGCATTAAGTCCACCTATGTACTGTAATTAGTGCATGAAGAATTAAATAAATAAATAAACATGTATTTTGTAAATACATGGTTGTGTTATATACAAAACACTTCGATCAATTAAACATAATATTATACTTAAAATATCGAACCCACGACGTTATTTTTGGCAGTTATACTGTTGACTCACTACCTACACCAAATTCAAGAGAAAAGACATTATTTAAAGCTCTGTGCTAGAGAAGAAGTCAACTATTGCTATGTTTGTGCAGTGCAAGATGCATTAAAGTTTGATTGCAAAAATTAACGTTAACACTATTCGAATAAATAGGATCGCAGATCGCAGGATGTTATATGTATAACATCCTAAACTACTTGTGCCGGCTTGTCTTACTGGTCTGGCAAAAAGAGCGATCATGTATAAAGGTCAAGTAAATTTCTGAAAATAATGTAAGCACATGCCTTATTTTACAAGATCAAAACAAAAGTAGTTCGTATATTAACTTCTTTAAAGCATCTGCTATTTTGTAACAAATCTCATTTGCATACAAATCGGATTAATGTAACTCTAAAAGATAAATTGCAAAAGATTTGCAATATTTTGTCATAACTTTATCTACTACTTATATCTATCAATCAATCAAATATTGATTTATTCACATAGACATATAATAAGCATGTAGGTACTTATGAATCGTCAATATTTTCCTACCACCCATTCAAGACTTTTTAACTGTAACTATACATATAAATATAATAATGACAACGAAAATGACTGGTAATGGTCGATAATGACAGTTTCACTTCATATATTTTACCGACACGGTCCCAAGTTGCATTGCAGGACACAATTTTTTATATAGACTGCCATTCTAAAGACGCGTTTCTCTTATTATTAATTACTATCGAACCAATGAAAAACTCCCGTTAATTACTGTCAATTTAGCTACACGGAACATCTTAAATAGTTATATCCAATCTAGCAAAGAAACATGAATATACAAAATTAAAAAATTTCATTGAGTTATGGCTCATTATACCCATCCATTTAGTAAAAATGGGTTAACCGGGCACAATATATAACTTCGTAATGAATACAAACAATTCTAACATAATGAACTAAAAATATATATATATATTAAAACTCACCAAAGACATTGTTTATCAGAAACATAAGAGACTTCTTTTCCTCATCAACGAAAAACCGAGCAACTTCTTTTAGTTGCCCTAATGCTTGCCCTAAGGGCATAATTTTGCTATTGTACAAGACAGTGTTCTTGTGGAGCGACTGTCAATCTGAAAACTCGTAAATTATTATCAATGATCTGATCTACTAATTTTACATTTGTATGGGTCCGTGTCCTTGCGAAATCAATCTCAGAAACCCATTTTTACTTATTCTTTCCAAAAAATTCATAATTTATCCAATTTTTATGATAATGATTCATTAAAGGTTCATAAAAAGATGTCTTTGTAGACAATATCATTGTTGTAGACCCTGTCAATCTCCAAACTGCATTCATTCTAGCCTGGAAAGGCGTAATTTTTCTATTTTTTAAGACAGTCAAAATCATTTACGTACAAGTACTTTTGACTGAATACATGAATAGTTTATATCATGATAACAAAAGGTTTACATTTTCAACATCATTACATACACAATTACATGAGTTACATGAGCACAGGAAAAATAATATCGGTAACGTTGACTGCTATTGCCCGTTGTAGGTTGATCTGTATTACAGGCAACAAAATATGGTATATATACCTACCTAGTTTTGCCATTTTAAAAGACCGTGATCGTCAGAATTCGTCTCACAATATAAATCTACGGTGCCATGGAGCAGCCTGCCATGTTTATACATGACGATGAGTAAGCATAAACAATTCCTGTATCAGATGACTTCAATCTTCTAGACGGCTAAAATAACTATTGCCTATAAATTTTCTAAAACATTCTACTGATGAAATAAAGTAAAGTAATAATTTATTCGGTGTTCTGCATTAACAATAGGTACACATTTACCTAATCTAAACTAAATTTAGGTATGAAACAGTCGAAAGGGCAGACCCGATCGGCTCGTGCTGTTCCTTACAGCTATGTCAGACTGTCAGGCTCTTTCAGATACGCAAAACGCCAGACACGCATTATCAGAAATCGCAGAATGTCAGATTACACTAAAAGTCAGAATCGCAATATCCCAACTGGCTTTATAGCATAATTACTATGACTGCATAGCTTCTAGTCAGTAGGTACCTATTATTCGTTAAAATACTAATTATTGCTATCACTGGTGCCCATAGGGAGCCACCGCAGTATTTCAATCAATATATGAAGTATTAGTGCCAAGCACAGCTTCCAGCGTGCCTAATACTAGCGGGGCTTGTTCGCATATAAACATGAAAGGTATGTGTAGTCGATATACCTATACCCCCCCCCCCTTTTTTTTACTTATATTTATTTGAATATACAGTTTCTACTTTCAATCATAATTATGGCATTGACGGCACTAATAATATCTCGTAATCCAAAAAAAAATAAAAAGATTATAATGCTTGTTGTCAAAAACATTGCACCCTGATACTTGCGTAAGCAGGAAATGCCACCCGTTACTTGCGTAAGCAGGCTAATTTAATTAATTTTAAAAATAAAAAGATTCATAATGCTTATTGTCAAAAACATTGCACCCTGATACTTGCGTAAGCAGGAAATGCCGCCCGTTACTTGCGTAAGCAGGCTATGTTTTTTTTTTTTTTTTTTTTTTTAATATATAACATATTTTTTTTTTTTTTTTTATATGTAACCACAGCTTAAAATCTGCATTGAATATCATATTAAAAATGTCAGGGATAATGAATCCAATTACGTATCCATTAATAAAACATTATCGAACCAATGGTAGGGGTGTTCGGGGGGGCTGAGCACCCCATTTTTCAATATCAAATCATTTGCTCCATGCTACATTACACGACCCACATAAACACTCCCTAAAAGGGGCAAGGGTCAACTGTAGAAAGTATTTAGAATAAACTTTTGCAACAACAGTATGTACTTTTAAAATCATTAAATTAAATACACTATTCCCTTTAAAATATTATTTGCCTTGCACTTGTTGGTTAGTTAATACATACGTAGCGACGCTTGTTCCCATTTTTAATGCAGGTAGCACTCACATACAGACATGGGAGTAATAAAAGTATAACAGTAATCACACACTATGTGCCGGTATAGATACATGATCAAAAACAAAACGTTGAAACAAAAGCAGCTTAACAAAATTAGTGCTATACCACTCGACTATACTGACATTATTTTCGAACTGCAATGATACTTTTCCAATGGACATGATAACCATTAAAGAAAATGTAGGTACTTAAAAATGCTTTCGTAACAATAAATCGCCACAACAAGTCGGTACAAATTGTAAAATAGGATTTATAAACTAAACAAGAGAAAAGTGTGTCAAGGTCAAGCACGGGCGACGACGGGAGCCGAGACCCACTGTATACTTCCCGATCCTTTCAAAATACGTAAATCACATTGTATCATTATTAAAAGGAAATCTATTTGACATAAATGATTATGATTATGATATAATCTCTCAGCGCAGATCGCAAAATCTCGCTACTAGCTATCACATGAACAGATTTTTCATGGTGAGAAAATCTAAAATTTCTTACTTGCTTGTGGGTAAGAAAATAAAAATCAAAACTTTCACTGACCTGGCGAGGTGTTAAATTACCTCAATTCCTATGTGCCAATAAACCTGATACTCCATCTCGTCGTCCTAAATGCGTTGGATTTCCACGATAGGTACTTTGAAATTAACAGGTGGACCTCGAGCCCGACCCGCCATGTTTTCGCGCGCTCACTCACAGGCACGCTCTTTTAAAATTCGAACAATATTCATAAATAATAATATTACTTTATCCGAGAAAGTACAATAAAAGAACCACTCGTACAAATATTTAAATTTTTGAATTTCGAACGCTAACAGCGTTTATGACTAGATGTGAACGGTTGCGAAAAATGGACGCCAATGACACAAATCCTCCGCCGTTGCTAAAAGGTGAACTCGTATCACGTGACTTATGATGACGTTACGGAAGTGACGTCACGTGGGTAAAATTGACCAATAGGAAAATTGATGTCGAACGGAAACGGAAAGGGCTTTCTCAAAATATGTTTACCTAGGCTTCGAATAACGGCGAAAGGACACAATATACAGGATAATTTTTTTATCAGTGCACAAATTTTTAGGATCGACTCAGAATCGATAAGTGAACAACTTTCTCCTAGAAACATGGGTCGAAATACGACAAAAATTTTTGGACTTCCCATACTAATTTGATCACGTGATCAGTCCGATTTGTATGAAAGGTCAAAAATTTTTTGTCATATTTCGACCTATGTTTCTAGGAGAAAGTTGTTCACTTACCGATTCTGAGTCGATCCTCAAAATTTGTGCACTGATAAAAAAATTATCCTGTATACTTAAATACTTTTTGTTTGTAAATACATACTTAATATACATAGAAAACACCCAGACCAAGACAAATAGACATGTTCATGCACACAAATATTTGTCTTGTTCGGGAATCGAACCCGAGACCTCTGGCGCAGAAGGCAGGTATCCTACCTCTGCGCCAAATCGGAGTGTGATACCTGACTTCGAAAAGTGTAACACCGAATACCACGTCCCCGTAAGTTTACTTATACGAATCACTTAACAACGAATGCACGCCACCACGAAAAACTTAGCACCGAAGCCACGCGATCTCGAATAACAGAACCTCTAATTCATTGATTGAAAACGAATGCACGCCACACAATAAACATCCAATTTTTTGCAACTAAAACTTCCTATTCACTTTAAACGATAACTTTACATTTTGAATTCATATGTTTTTTCCTTTCCTCAAAATTTTTATTTAGTTGATTGTCAAATGAATAAATAGTTTTTGTTGCATTTAGTTGATTGTCAAATGAATAGGAAGTTTTAGTTCCAAAAAATTGGATGTTTATTGTGTGGCGTGCATTCGTTTTCAATCAATGAATTAGAGGTTCTGTTATTCGAGATCGCGTGGCTTCGGTGTTACACTTTTCGAAGTCAGGTATCACACTCGCCAAATCGGTCGTCAGTGACGGACGACAGTGACGTCACATGGTCAGTGTACGACACGAGACGTCGCCTGCACATGTACTGCCCCGCCGCCGACGAACTGTGTCCCGTGCCCCGCGCCGATGCGCCCGGCATAGTCAGGTGTGTGTCTGGGGGCCAAGTCTGCTAACGTTAAGTCATAAACGTGTCTCGATCGTGTTTCAATTGTAGTTCAATTGCAGTGCTTTTTTACACACTAGTTACAAGAATTATGACAGTATGATGTGATGTAAATGTAGTGTGTGGTGTGACCATCAGAAGTATTGTGAAAAAAGTACACATTTCTTGTAACTAATGTGTAAAAAAGCACTACAATTAAACTACAATTGAAACACGATTGAGACGCGATTATGACTTAACGTTAGCAGGCTTGGCCCCCTGATGTAAATTCACCTATTGCAGAGTTGCAGTTTACCCAAATACTATCTAAATATATAAACAGCTTCTCAGTTCAGACATTTTATTTATGACAATCAAGTAAGTAGTATACAAAAGACAAACAGTGACAGTGAGTAATGTGGCAGATTACATTATTGACTACACTTGCCAGCCACTAATACTCCAACAGTATCACAGTGACGTCACATGGTCAGTGTCCCCGCCGCCGACTGAAATATGTTGAAGTAGATGGAAGTTGGGTGCGTATCAAGTAAAACCAGTGGATCGTGGTAACATGTTGTATTGTTCGATGTTACAATACAAGAGCGCGATTTTATTAAAATACATTATATTTAACTATACTAATTTGTAGGTCATCAGCGACATACGTCATGTTGCAGAGCGTAACAGTAAGTTACGGTGCAAGTCTAAATACGGCTATACTACACCTCCCCCGAAAGTCATCCTTTACCCCCGGAGAAAAAGAAGAAAAAATGTGACGTACATCGTTGAGAACCTAATTACACAAAATAAAATACAAATGAAAAAAAAACAAATTACACATTTTTTGTCCTTATAAAATATCACAACATTTTTATTACCACACTTTTATTAGCTTCACTTGTAACTAAGTCACAATGTAAGAAAATCTTGGAAATCAATTTTAACCTACTTCTAATTGTCGTATTGATTTGAAACTTTGCGAGTCTATATGAATCCGATGACAATACAATAATTTGCTACCATCGAGCTGATCTGATGATGGAGTCAAGAAGTGGGCAATAGAACTCTTCAATGGCTGCTAGGAAACCCCTCGAGTTTAGGCTCATTTCTTTTGTTCTGAGAAGACCTGTTCGTTACACTTGATGGTGAGGGTCTGATGATGGAGCAGGGAGAAAGCCAGTGGCACTTCTTAATGACCACTAGGAAACCACTCGAGTTTGGCCTTCGTTGTTTCGTTCTGATGAGACTTTTTAGTCGCACTTGGTGATTAGGGTCTGATGATGGAGCAGGGATGAAGTCAGTGGCACTCCTTAATAACCACTACGAAACCCCGCGAGTTTGGGCTCATTTGTTTCGTTCTGATGAGACCTATTCG
Source organism: Crambus lathoniellus (assembly GCA_949710035.1). Lineage (NCBI taxonomy): Eukaryota > Metazoa > Arthropoda > Insecta > Lepidoptera > Crambidae > Crambus > Crambus lathoniellus. Next base: position 27,101,529 of record OX453304.1, read on the forward strand.
CTACACTTGGTGGTGAGGGTCTGATGATGGAGTAAGGAGAAAGTAAGGGTTCGGCTCGCGCATCTGGTAACTAATAGTGGATCTCCACTTGAATTTGTAAAACTAAATACATACAATCACGCCTTTGAATTATAATATTTACGGGGTGAGCAGATCAGCAGACACATGAATGGACTGTGAAATCGATTATCAACCACCCATAGCTTGCCATTTATTAAACTTAAAAAGTAAAAAATAAATATGTAGTTTAAAAAACTAAAAAATCACACTTTTATAGGAACAGACTAAAAAGTACAAAATAACCGTCTATTCAGTAACTGAAATTAAAAAGCGTGGTGCGACCTTTGCAAAGCATGCATTCAAGTACTTAATATTGACAACGCGCACCACGCTTTTTAATTTCAGTTACCTACTGAATAGACGGGTATTTTGTACTTTTTAGTCTGTTCCTATAAAAGTGTGATTTTTTAGTTTTTTAAACTACATATTTATATAAAAACAACTTAATTACAAAACAATTTAGTGTTATTCTTATGAGTTACATATTCTTTATTATTGTGTCCTTTCGCCGTTATTCGAAGCCTAGGTAAACATATTTTGAGAAAGCCCTTTCCGTTTCCGTTCGACATCAATTTTCCTATTGGTCAATTTTACCCACGTGACGTCACTTCCGTAACGTCATCATAAGTCACGTGATACGAGTTCACCTTTTAGCAACGGCGGAGGATTTGTGTCATTGGCGTCCATTTTTCGCAACCGTTCACATCTAGTCATAAACGCTGTTAGCGTTCGAAATTTAAAAATTTAAAAATTTGTACGAGTGGTTCTTTTATTTTACTTTCTCGGATAAAGTAATATTATTATTTATGAATATTGTTCGAATTTTAAAAGAGCGTGCCTGTGAGTGAGCGCGCGAAAACATGGCGGGTCGGGCTCGAGGTCCACCTGTTAATTTCAAAGTACCTATCGTGGAAATCCAACGCATTTAGGACGACGAGATGGAGTATCAGGTTTATTGGCACATAGGAATTGAGGTAATTTAACACCTCGCCAGGTCAGTGAAAGTTTTGATTTTTATTTTCTTACCCACAAGCAAGTAAGAAATTTTAGATTTTCTCACCATGAAAAATCTGTTCATGTGATAGTTAGTAGCGAGATTTTGCAATCTGCGCTGAGAGATTATATCATAATCATAATCATTTATGTCAAATAGATTTCCTTTTAATAATAATACAATGTGATTTAGGGATTTTGAAAGGATCGGGATATACAGTGGGTCTCGGCTCCCGTCGTCGCCCGTGCTTGACCTTGACACACTTTTCGCTTGTTTAGTTTATAAATCCTCTTTTACAATTTGTACCGACTTCTTGTGGCGATTTATTGTTACGAAAGCATTTTTAAGTACCTACATTTTCTTTAATGGTTATCATGTCCATTGGAAAAGTATCATTGCAGTTCGAAAATAATGTCAGTATAGTCGAGTGGTATAGCACTAATTTTGTTAAGTTGCTTTTGTTTCAACGTTTTGTTTTTGATCATGTATCTATACCGGCACATAGTGTGTGATTACTGTTATACTTTTATTACTCCCATGTCTGTATGTGAGTGCTACCTGCATTAAAAATGGGAACAAGCGTCGCTATGTATGTATTAACTAACCAACAAGTGCAAGGCAAATAATATTTTAAAGGGAATAGTGTATTTAATTTAATGATTTTAAAATTACATACTGTTGTTGCAAAAGTTTATTCTAAATACTTTCTACAGTTGACCCTTGCCTCTTTTAGGGAGTGTTTATGTGGGTCGTGTAATGTAGCATGGAGCAAATGATTTGATATTGAAAAATGGGGTGCTCAGCCCCCCCGAACACCCCTACCATTGGTTCGATAATGTTTTATTAATGGATACGTAATTGGATTCATTATCCCTGACATTTTTTATATGATATTCAATGCAGATTTTAAGCTGTGGTTACAATTAAAAAAAAAAAAAAAATATATTAAAAAAAAAAAAAAAAAAAAAAACATAGCCTGCTTACGCAAGTAACGGGCGGCATTTCCTGCTTACGCAAGTATCAGGGTGCAATGTTTTTGACAATAAGCATTATGAATCTTTTTATTTTTAAAATTAATTAAATTAGCCTGCTTACGCAAGTAACGGGTGGCATTTCCTGCTTACGCAAGTATCAGGGTGCAATGTTTTTGACAATAAGCATTATAATCTTTTTATTTTTTTTTGGATTACGAGATATTATTAGTGCCGTCAATGCCATAATTATGATTGAAAGTAGAAACGGTATATTCAAATAAATATAAGTAAAAAAAAGGGGGGGGGGGGTATAGGTATATCGACTACACATACCTTTCATGTTTATATGCGAACAAGCCCCGCTAGTATTAGGCACGCTGGAAGCTGTGCTTGGCACTAATAGTTCATTATATTGATTGAAATACTGCGGTGGCTCCCTATGGGCACCAGTGATAGCAATAATTAGTATTTTAACGAATAATAGGTACCTACTGACTAGAAGCTATGCAGTCAAAGTAATTATGCTATAAAGCCAGTTGGGATATTGCGATTCTGACTTTTCGTGTAATCTGACATTCTGCGATTTCTGATAATGCGTGTCTGACGTTTTGCGTATCTGAAAGAGCCTGACAGTCTGACATAGCTGTAAGGAACAGCACGAGCCGATCGGGTCTGCCCTTTCGACTGTTTCATACCTAAATTTAGTTTAGATTAAGTAAATGTGTACCTATTGTTAATGCAGAACACCGAATAAATTATTACTTTACTTTATTTCATCAGTAGAATGTTTTAGAAAATTTATAGGCAATAGTTATTTTAGCCGTCTAGAAGAGTGAAGTCATCTGATACAGGAATTGTTTATGCTTACTCATCGTCATGTATAAACATGGCAGGCTGCTCCATGGCACCGTAGATTTATATTGTGAGACGAATTCTGACGATCACGGTCTTTTAAAATGGCAAAACTAGGTAGGTATATATACCATATTTTGTTGCCTGTAATGCAGATCAACCTACAACGGGCAATAGCAGTCAACGTTACCGATATTATTTTTCCTGTGCTCATGTAACTCATGTAATTGTGTATGTAATGATGTTGAAAATGTAAACCTTTTGTTATCATGATATAAACTATTCATGTATTCAGTCAAAAGTACTTGTACGTAAATGATTTTGACTGTCTTAAAAAATAGAAAAATTACGCCTTTCCAGGCTAGATGAATGCAGTGGAGATTGACAGGGTCTACAACAATGATATTGTCTACAAAGACATCTTTTTATGAACCTTTAATGAATCATTATCATAAAAATTGGATAAATTATGAATTTTTTGGAAAGAATAAGTAAAAATGGGTTTCTGAGATTGATTTCGTAAGGACACGGACCCATACAAATGTAAAATTAGTAGATCAGATCATTGATAATAATTTACGAGTTTTCAGATTGACAGTCGCTCCACAAGAACACTGTCTTGTACAATAGCAAAATTATGCCCTTAGGGCAAGCATTAGGGCAACTAAAAGAAGTTGCTCGGTTTTTCGTTGATGAGGAAAAGAAGTCTCTTATGTTTCTGATAAACAATGTCTTTGGTGAGTTTTAATATATATATATATTTTTAGTTCATTATGTTAGAATTGTTTGTATTCATTACGAAGTTATATAATGTGCCCGGTTAACCCATTTTTACTAAATGGATGGGTATAATGAGCCATAACTCAATGAATTTTTTTTAATTTTGTATATTCATGTTTCTTTGCTAGATTGGATATAACTATTTAAGATGTTCCGTGTAGCTAAATTGACAGTAATTAACGGGAGTTTTTCATTGGTTCGATAGTAATTAATAATAAGAGAAACGCGTCTTTAGAATGGCAGTCTATATAAAAAATTGTGTCCTGCAATGCAACTTGGGACCGTGTCGGTAAAATATATGAAGTGAAACTGTCATTATCGACCATTACCAGTCATTTTCGTTGTCATTATTATATTTATATGTATAGTTACAGTTAAAAAGTCTTGAATGGGTGGTAGGAAAATATTGACGATTCATAAGTACCTACATGCTTATTATATGTCTATGTGAATAAATCAATATTTGATTGATTGATAGATATAAGTAGTAGATAAAGTTATGACAAAATATTGCAAATCTTTTGCAATTTATCTTTTAGAGTTACATTAATCCGATTTGTATGCAAATGAGATTTGTTACAAAATAGCAGATGCTTTAAAGAAGTTAATATACGAACTACTTTTGTTTTGATCTTTTAAAATAAGGCATGTGCTTACATTATTTTCAGAAATTTACTTGACCTTTATACATGATCGCTCTTTTTGCCAGACCAGTAAGACAAGCCGGCACAAGTAGTTTAGGATGTTATACATATAACATCCTGCGATCTGCGATCCTATTTATTCGAATAGTGTTAACGTTAATTTTTGCAATCAAACTTTAATGCATCTTGCACTGCACAAACATAGCAATAGTTGACTTCTTCTCTAGCACAGAGCTTTAAATAATGTCTTTTCTCTTGAATTTGGTGTAGGTAGTGAGTCAACAGTATAACTGCCAAAAATAACGTCGTGGGTTCGATATTTTAAGTATAATATTATGTTTAATTGATCGAAGTGTTTTGTATGTAACACAACCATGTATTTACAAAATACATGTTTATTTATTTATTTAATTCTTCATGCACTAATTACAGTACATAGGTGGACTTAATGCTTCGCACCCTACAGAACCATAAGAATTACGACTTGGGCATCTTAGCCATAGGACAAGCTTTGCTTAGATTGGGGCTACACAGTGGTATATTAAAGTTCCCCAAATTATTTATTTTAGTATATTTCCTATGAATAATAATTTCCCTATAGCGGTAAAGGATATACTGAGAAACAGTCGTCAGCTTCGTAACAATGCTAGAGCTCGGGAGTTTAGCGTGTCACTAGTAGGTGTAACATAATAATTTAAAGCAACATGATTTTACAGTTAGGGAAGATAAGAGTCTTGTGCTTATGGTTTCTTGTGCCGAAAGTTTTTACAATTATTATATTGTATTTATATTTTTCTTTATTATGTGTTTTCAGATCATATTGTATCGATGTTATATCAGAAGAGACTTAGCCAAAAGATTTTCAGATGTTTTTGCTTCAAAAATATATAAGGGATAGCACAAGTTGTGTTAATGTAATGTTTGTTTCTTTTCAGTTTTTGAATATTTCAAGAATATGTAAATGATTTATGTAACATAGTTTACATATTTATGAATAAGGTTTGATAGATTGAGCATAAGTATACATTTTATTTTCTTTTCAATCATGTTCAGTCCGTGCTCATATTTTCATTATATAGGTACTTACGTACTATTGTATGACATACTTGAATGTTTGATAGTAATAGCATAATGTTTCTGATATCAGTATTAATTTGTGATGTTGAGTTATAAAGTTAAACAATTAATTCTTGTACCCCTTGTACCTGTCGAATTTGTCAAAAGGTATAAGATTAATGTCATAATTGCTGATACATGTCACATTGGCGTCCTCGTTCACCAGGCGATAACAAACAAGGTCTCAAAATATGTTTACCTAGGCTTCGAATAACGGCGAAAGGACACAATAGGAGCGTTTTACCTACCATTAAAACGCATATTGTGTCCGGAGCCTTATTCGAAGCCTAGCTTTAAGACCTGCCTGGTGTAGATTTTATCCTTAACTAGCGTCCGCCCGCGGTTTCACCTGCGTGGTTCCCGTTCCCGTGGGAATATCGGGATAAAAAGTACATATAAACCTTCCTCTTGAATTACTCTATCTATTAAAAAAAACGCATCAAAATCCGTTGCGTAGTTTCAAAGATTTAAGCATACAAAGGGACATAGGGACAGAGAAAGCGACTTTGTTTTATACTATGTAGTGATGGTTGTCAAGTGTTTCAGATTTTGAGACTACAATGACACAAATCCTCCGCCGTTGCTAAAAGGTGAACTCGTATCACGTGACTTATGATGACGTTACGGAAGTGACGTCACGTGGGTAAAATTGACCAATAGGAAAATTGATGTCGAACGGAAACGGAAAGGGCTTTCTCAAAATATGTTTACCTAGGCTTCGAATAAGGCTCCGGACACAATATGCGTTTTAATGGTAGGTAAAACGCTCCTATTTTTAAGAATTTTTACATTTGGCGAAATTTCTTCTATAACTAAAAAGGGACCATTCCAAATTGGATCTAACTTATTGCCAACTTGATTCTTAATTAACAAAAAGTCACCAGGTTTGTATGTTAGTGTATTTATTTTCTTATCATATGTTAGTTTTCTGTGGGTCTTACTTATTAACAAATTATTCTTAGCATCTATCTGTGCTTTTTGCAACCTATACTTAAATTCCTTAGGATAACTATCGTAATTATAAAGAGGGTCGACAGAAGTACTCAAATTAGTTGGTAAATTACACAACTTTCCAAAAACTAACTCGTGAGGAGTGTATTGTGTCTCTGTATGAACTGTGGTGTTAAAAGAAAAACACCAATAACTTAACCAACTACTCCAATCAGATTTGTTATTACTACACATTATTCTGAGATAAGCACCTAGATGTTTGTGTGTATTTTCTAGTGCTCCCAATGTCTCATGGTGGTAAGCAGTAGAATTTAATTTTTTAACTTTCAATAAGCTACAAATATCCGTAAAAACATTACTCATAAATTCGGTTCCCTGATCTGTAATGATCTCTTTTGGGACACCATAGCGCAATATGAAGTTATTCACAAATTACCTACTCACTGATTCCGAGTATTTCTTTTCTAAAGGATACGCTTCTACAAACTTAGTTAAGTTGCATTGAATGGTTAATATATAACTAAAATTTAAATTATCTACATCTAAGGGGCCCACTAAATCTAAACTTATACGCTCGAACGATGTGTTCGGAGTCGTCGTAATCACCATCGGTTCATGAGTATTTTTATTTGTATGTTTCTGGATTTGACAGTCCTTGCACTTTTTAACATAATCATGGACGTCACGGCTCATATTTGGCCAAAAATAATATTGTTTTATATTATTTAACATTCTATTCACGCCAGCATGGCCACTGGTCGGTAATAAATGGAAATCATTCAGTATGACTCTAATTTCATCTGAGTCGTATACTTTTGTAACATTTTTTGTTACTAAAATACGAGGATAATCACATTTGCGTTCTAAAAACTTCTTTAAAAATATTTGATTTCCTTTATCTTTCACAATAACTAGTTCATCAATACTTAGTTTTCTGCAAAATTCTTCTAATTCCCTCGCTAACACGCCTACGGTAGATAACGATCGGGATAATAGATATATGCAAAACTTAGAAGGCACATATACAAAGTTACCTTTAATACTTATTATTTCCTCTTTTTCCTTCTTATATAAATTACTACTCAACACTAATTCTATACATTGTCGTGGTCTTTTGAGTATTTCCACAGTTTTCGGCTGATCAGACCTAGAACTAATGGAAGCCTCAGTTGTCAAGTCTGTGTGGCTTTTGTCATTATTAATTAAACGTTTACGATTCTGTGCTCTCGTCGTGACTGATACAACGTGTTCTCTCATATTTTTTAAATCATCACTATTGCTCGGTAGCCGGCTCAATGCGTCTGCAGCTGCATTTTGCCGTCCCGGAATATATGCTATGTCAAAATCGTATTCTTCTAAATATAATCTAAATTTAGTCAATGTACTCGATGGATCAGTCATTCCGAAGAGATAAATTAATGGCTTATGGTCTGTTATAATTTTAAACCTTTTGCCATAAAGATACGGTCTAAAATGTTTAGTGGCCCATACTATCGCTAACAACTCTAACTCTATCACTGGATATCGCGTTTCTGCGGGTTTCAAGTTACGACTAGCGTACGCGACAACCTTGCCGTTGCTATTAGACAGTACGGCGCCTAAACCTATCTTTGATGCGTCTGTATGTAAAATAAAAGTGTTATTCTCTGAAAAATCTGGGTAATCTAAAACTTGTGGACTTATAAGTGCTTCTTTTAATGTAAGAAATGCAGTTTCGCATTCAGAAGTCCAATTAAATTCGACATTCTTTTTCGATAAGTAATTTAAAGGATAAGCTATATCTGCGAATTTATGAATTAACCGTCTTTAATAGTTAGCAAATGCAACGAATCTTTTTACGTCGTCAGTACTTTTCGGTCTTGGATAATTTGTCAAAGCAATTATTTTCTCAGGATCAGGTTCAACTCCCTGTGAGGTTATTTTGTGACCTAAGTACATAATTTCTGTCCGTAAGAATTCGCACTTTAATGGATTTAGTTTCAGATTACTACTTCTAAAACGCTCTAAAACACTTATTAAATTCTTATTATGGTCAAAAATAGAATTCCCTATTACTATGCAATCGTCCAAGTAAACAAAGCATTGTTTATAATTAAGACCTGACATGGCAATAGTCATAAGCCTAGAAAAAACACTAGGACTGGTCTTAAGTCCCATTGGACAACGCTTCATTTGGTACATTTTATCTGTTGTGAAAGCAGTGAATTTACGAGACCGATTATCTAATGAAATTTGATACATTTTGTCGAGGTTAAAAGCGGTGTATTTTCTAGAATTTTCATCCAAAGAAAGTTGGTAATAACTTTGGGAAAGGTCAAGTTTTGAAAAATATACACTTCCTGACAGAGAATCTAAAATTTCGACTATGTTAGGTAATGGAAACTTGTCGTCGACTATCTTGTTATTTAACTGTCTATAATCGACAACTAATCGCCATTTTTTCTCTCCATTTTTATCAGATTTCTTAGGAACAAGCAAAACCGGGCTAGACCACTCGGATGTGGTCTCCTCTATAATGTCGTTATCGAGCATTTCCTGAATCTGTTTTTGAACCTCCTTTTGCAACGCGTTTGGGATTCTGTAAGGCTTGACGTACACTGGACTTGTATTATCTTTTAACTTAATCGAATGTTGCAACAAGTTTGTAGTACTGAGCTTGTCGCCTGGCAAGTGAAAAACGTCAGCGTACTTAGCACAAATCTTCTCAATACTTAACTGCTCATCTTTATTTAAGTATGAACTTAAGTTAAGCAAATTAAATAAAGTCTTTACCCTATCGACACTTATTTTTTGTTTGTCAAAACTACATTCGTCAAAATAATTTAAACTATGATATTCTAAACTTGAAAAGTCTACCTCTATCTCGGTATTATTTGTATTTAAAATACGTATAGGGATTCGACCATAGGTTGGTTTAGATATCAAACCTGCAACAAATACACCTTTCTGTATTTCTTGCGCCAAAGTAACACAGTCTGCGCGTTGACTGGTAGGTATGTATTTGATTATCTCGCACCGTGGCGGAATAATATGGACAAAACTACTATTGTTATTATTTATAGGTACCTCTATAGTACAAGTATCATTACATAATGTTAAGGAACTATTCTTATAATTAATTACAGCTCGGTAACGCTGAAAAAAATTCTGACCTATAATACCATCAGCATAACATGTTAAATCCCTAAATATATAAAACTTTTGTTTGAAAAATAATTCATTAAAATTTAAATCTAAATAAATATATCCTTCTGATACTAAATTTCCACTAATTCCCTTTATAGTGATTTCCTCTTTAAACATACTTTGCAATAATTCGGGATACATTTGAAGCCATTCGTATTTCAAAACGCATAAACTAGCTCCACTATCTACTAATAAATCAATCAAATTGTTACCTATCTTACATTTAACTATGCTCGTATTATTGTAACTAAAAATACTGTAATTTAATTTAGGCACGAAAAAACTGATTAAAATTATCGTTATAATTATGACCTACATTGTCATTATGTTGCACTTGGTAGATCCGCGGGGCGGGCGGGGCGCGGGCGGACTGCGAGCCTCGCGCTGACCGCGCAAAATACTGCGTAGTGCGTTTACCTCTGTGACCTGTATTATTCACAGTCGGTTGCGAAATATTATTTCTATTCATAGCGCTATAGTTTCGCGAAAAATTGTTTCCCTGGCCACGATTAAAATGTTGTCCCCTTACCGAGGAATACTTACCTCTATTGTTAAAAAACTGAGGAGCACGATAGGGGCGGCGCTCCTGTGAATAATGAGCGACCTGGTCGTGCCCGGAGGACAAGACTTGTTCATCGACAGCTGTTCTTATAGCTTCCGACAAATATCAAAATTGCCTCGAAGCAATTATAGTGCTAAGCCTCGTGTCAGACAAACCATCAGCGAATCGCTTAATCGCTGTCTTTTCGTTCATTGATCTTAGAAATTCAAACTTACTATCATCATTATCGGCTTGTGAGATAGTCAAATTGACGAAAAGATCCTCAATCTCAGACCCAAATGATTCTATGGACCTTCGTCCCTGTCTAGTACGAAACAGCTTGGTCTGAAGGGCTTCTGTCGACTTCTTAGGGAGTAAAAATTTGCGCATGTCCAAAACTAAATCTATAATACTAGCATAAGTGGATTGTAATCTTAACTTGGCGCTAGATGACAGCCTAGTTTTAAGAACAAAATCTATGAGTAATGGTTTTGATTCCTCATTAATTATTGAACTATACATATTAATTCCGTCTATTAATTGTTTCGTGACATCCTCTTGTCCCGTCATGTTGGGTAACAAGGCAATTGCCGTTTTTATATCGAAATTTGATTTAGCCATTTTACTAGTTGTTGGACTCGTTATTGACTCATAAAACTTATCTTCGGAACTAATTTTACTACACGGCTCACTGATCACTAATTGCTTAATTTTTCTGTAAACTAATTTAATATCCTCAAGTACTGATTCAATAAAAGCTACTTCAGAAGAATCTAACTTTGATTCTTTATTCAGCTCGGACACAATATACTCAACGTTACTGTATATAATTTTCGCTTCCTCTAATTTTTTACTACCTATTTCCTTCTGTCGTCTCTCTGGACCTAATTTCACTAAACTTTCTCGAATGTGATTTAACTTTTTTAGTAACTCTGGTAACTGTTGAGACATAAGTACTATTATATTACTTGAAAAAATATGTTAATCTAAATTTCAATAACAAATTAGCTAAAAATATATCTTTTACTAGAGAAAAATAAACGAACCAACTTAAAATAAAATACCGTGATTGAAACGAAGAGTGACGCAATAGCGCATCGCGGCGATGTGGCAAGCCGGGAGCGACGACATGTCGGCAGCGCGGGGCACGTAGGCAGCTGGATGTAAGGCACGGGCAGCAGCACGTGGCGCGGCAGGCAGCAGGCTGCTCGACGAGTGGGCCGGGCTATACCCTGGACTCCGTGGGCCTGGATAATCCCTGGACTCCGCTCCAACTGGGCCGGGCTATACCCTGGACACCATCCTTGACCCGTACGCTTCTTTCTTCTTTCTTCATATTCTTCTATAATGTTTCGGGAATCTTCTATATTGTTTCAGGAATCTTCTATGATAATAATTTCTTCTACAAAAAATTATATTTATTCTTCTAATCTTCTTAAAAATAATATTTTCGACAAAATTGTGTTTCTTCTTTATTGGTCTTCATTCTTCTTAAATAAAGGTTTCTTCTTTCTTCAAAAGTCCAAATCCGTTGAATGCAGGGTCGCCATGAAATATGTTGAAGTAGATGGAAGTTGGGTGCGTATCAAGTAAAACCAGTGGATCGTGGTAACATGTTGTATTGTTCGATGTTACAATACAAGAGCGCGATTTTATTAAAATACATTATATTTAACTATACTAATTTGTAGGTCATCAGCGACATACGTCATGTTGCAGAGCGTAACAGTAAGTTACGGTGCAAGTCTAAATACGGCTATACTCCCCGCCGCCGACGAACTATGTCCCGTGCCCCGCGCCGACGCGCCCGGCATAGTCAGGTGTGTATCACAGTGTGACGGGACCCTTTCGTCGGCCAGCGGTACACTAGCCGGCCGGAGCGTCGGAAGTCGCCGTGCAGTATTTAGATAGTAGATGTTGTAGAGAATAAAAGATTGTTTCATCACTTGGAGACTTGTTTTAATTATGGTAAATTAAAGATATGAAATAGGAAGAATAGGAACTGTTACATTTTAAACTGTTTACAATATTATTATTGGCTTTTTAGATAGCCATCATTCAATTTTCACTTTTAACTGGTATCGCTCACGAGCTCTGTACAGCACGATGTTTTGGGTAGGACTGAATCAAAATGCTGAACAGGGCACGTGGAACGAAGAATTTGAATTTAAATTCCGAAAGAACAGTGGTACAGGATAAAATTGATGGCCAGTGAGTTTAAACTATGGATTTTCCAGCCATTATGAAGGTTCTAACCATCCATAATGACTAGAACGAAACAGCATCGTTACAATACCGGGGCGCCGGCGCAAAAAAAGTCTTAAGGATTTTTATTAAAGAAACAATAAGGCAACATTACAACAGTGGCGTCACATCGTCAGTGTACGACACGAGACGTCGCCTACACGTGTACTTAGCGGTTCGACTGAGTTTCTCTGCGTTATTTTATCGTTAATTCTGATGTTCTCCTATATCAACAAAATGAAATAAAATAAAAAGAAAATATCATTCAATACGTTCTGGTTGCATTGCACAGTGGACAAAGTTAAAACCCCAACATGTTTTGTCCGCAGAGGCGTGATCTGGGACATCTGCCTGTCCGACCGCAACGTGTTCATAGTGCACCGCGACGAAGCGATCGAGACCTACTATTACGCCGCCAACTCCACCGACGGGTCGCACGTAGACTACGTGGCTACTACCGTGGTGCTGGCGGACCAGATACCGCTCATATTGTTCTCCGGAGACGCGTACTGCTACGCCACTGGCGGCAGGTCAGTACGATAGCTTATACTGTGGTGGGTGGTGTGTGTCTCTAGGCTCGATCTCTTCTGCTACGCTCGAAGTTTTTGGCTATCACCGCGGTGCTGACGGACCAGATACCGCTCATATTGTTTTCCGGCGACGCGTACTGCTACGCCACTGGGGGCAAGTTAGTACGATAGCTTATACTGTGGTGGGTGGTGTGTGTCTCTGGGCTCGATCTCTTCTGCTACGCTCGAAGTTTTTGGCTATCACCGCGGTGCTGACGGACCAGATACCGCTCATATTGTTCTCCGGCGACGCGTACTGCTCGCCACTAGGGGCAGGTCAGTATGGCAGTGTATACTGTGGTGACTGGTGAGTGGTGTGTCTCTAGACCACAGAGGTGATAGCTCGATCTCTTCTGCTACGCTTGAAGTAATGGCTATCACCGCGGTGCTGACGGACCAGATACCGCTCATATTGTTCTCCGGAGACGCGTACTGCTAGGCCACTGGCGGCAGGTCAGTACGATAGCTTATACTGTGGTGGGTGGTGTGTGTCTCTAGGCTCGATCTCTTCTGCTATGCTCGAAGTTTTTGGCTATCACCGCGGTGCTGACGGACCAGATACCGCTCATATTGTTCTCTGGCGACGCGTACTGCTACGCCACTGGAGGCAGGTCAGTACAGCAGTTTATAAATTGTACAGTAGTCTGTGAAATAGCAGTTAAGCCGTCACACCTGATTTTAAGGGTGAGGCAACGCACTCACATCGCTACATAAGCAAAGATGTCGAATATCGAAGAAATGCAGGATCAGCGAAAAGTAATAAATGTAAACATCGTCACACACTACGTCAAGACGCTTACAGAGTTTCTCAGATGCGTTGCATAAATACAATTTCCAACTACTAACAGTTAGGCCGCGGTGCTCGCCCGAGCACAGACTCCTAGCTCGGATAGTAGTGATGGCTATCACCGCGGTGCTGCCGGACCAGATACCGCTCATATTGTTCTCCGGCGACGCGTACTGTTACGGGAGAGGCAGGTGAGTACGGCAGTTTATACTGCGGGGTAGCAGTTAAACCTTCATCACACCTGATTTTGTGTAGATATAGCTGAAGGTGGAAGCGCTCGAAGCCCTATCACCAACCAAGCAGAGCAGTAAATGCTCGCTGCATGTTTAAGGCCCGATTTCACCAATGTGATCGCGCGCGATCAATACTAACCGTGTTTAAAACATAGTTCTGTCTCTGTCATATTCAAACAGATGACAGAGACATGAGATGAACTATGTTTTAAACACGTTTAGCATTCGTGAGAAATCGGACCTAAGTACCTTAATTTATAACTTAGAACTTTCTTGTTTTCCAGCGTAACAAAAATATCCCTAGAATCCCACAACACCGCGGGGCTAGCGGACGCGGACGGTGAGCGCCGTATAGCCAACCAGAAGGCTCACGTTGAGAAGTTATTGCTACTGCGGCGGTTCAGTGAAGCTTGGCTGTTCTGTGATGCTGTGGATGAGCCGCAGCTTTGGCGGGCATTAGCAGAGGCGGCTGTTGCTGATCTTAACGTGGAGTTCGGTAAGAGATTATAGGAGATCATTAGAATGTCAAATCAGAAGGCTCACATTGAGTAATTATTGCTACTGTGGCGGTTTAGCGAAGCTTGGCTATTCTGTGATGCTGTGGATGAACCGCAACATTGGCGGGCATTAGCAGAGGCTGCAGTAGTTGACTTGAACGTGGAGTTTGGTGATACATTATAGGAGATCATGAGTATGTCCTACCAGAAGGCTTACGTTGAGAAGTTATTTCTACTGCGGCAGATCAGTGAAGCTTGGCTGTGCTGTGAATGAGCCACAGCTTTGGCGAGCACTGCCGGCCTAGCTTGAGCGGCTTTTATCGACTATTGACGCGTGATAAAGAGCCTATGTCTTGCTTACACCTTCGTGGGGTAAGCAAGACCGTGACGTGCCATATCATAACGCGTGATATAATGATGGTCATGCTCTTAGGGCTGGCCGAGGCAGCAGTGGCTGATCATAGGTTTGGTAAGAGATTATGATGTATGTATATGTAATCAGAAAAACAACGTGGAGAAGTTACTTCTACGTCGACGATTCAATGTAGTTCTGTGATATTGTTGACGAGCCGCAACATTGGCGGGCACTGCTGCTGCTGTTGCTGAATTTAACGCGGAGTGTAAAATAATATAAGATTTTATTTTGTTTTGTTTTCGATGCGTGTTGGTAATTAAAGCACTTTTGTTCTAGCTATTCGTGTGTACACACGTCTGAGCGACGTCGCTATGGTGTGGGCCTTAGAAGACGCATCGCAAATAGAGGAGCTTCCAATTTTATGGTAAGTTACGCACTTACGCTATATTTTGCGCTCTTGACTATCTATACTAATATTATAAAGAGGAAATATTTGACTTTTGTTTGTATGTTTGTAATGGATAAACTAAAAAAATCCTGAACCGATTTCAAAAATCCAAAATATTGAGATTTTAAATTATTTTTATACAGTAACAATGCAATTCTGTAAGTATAGGAAAAAATGTGGTAGTAAAGTGAAGAACTCGTGGTTTTTTCACTATCATAATTTTTTCTATATTATTCAAAATGTTTTTATAGAATGAATAAGAAAAGTAACATTGTTACAGTGGAGTATTATGCGCTTGCTTGGGTAAAGGCGACGCCGCAGCTCGCTGGCTAGAAAGCGGGGGCGGGGGCGACACAGGGGACGAGTTAGGGGCAGGCGGGGGCAAAGCGGGGGCTGGAGTGGGGGCGGCGCTATACGCGCTGGAGCTACACGCGGCGCGGGGCGAGTGGGCGCGCGCGTACGATATAGCGGCGAGGTGCTGCCCGCAGTACGCGCCCTACATACTGCTGCATAGGGCGCTCCACCTGGAGCTCACGTACGTTGGTGTTTGGGGGCGGGAGGGGGCGCGGCGCTATACGCGCTGGAGCTACACGCGGCGCGGGGCGAGTGGGCGCGCGCGTACGATATAGCGGCGAGGTGCTGCCCGCAGTACGCGCCCTACATACTGCTGCATAGGGCGCTCCACCTGGAGCTCACGTACGTTGGTGTTTGTTGTTGAAGTCGATCTTTTTACTTTTTTTGCTTTACTAGTTTTCCGGCCGCGGCTTCGCCTGCGAGGACTACACGATGTTATCCCGCGGGAATATGATATTTTTCCGAGATAAAAAATAGCTTATGGTCCTCTCTAGGCTACACAGTATCTGTGTCCCAAATTTCAGCCAAATCCGTTCAGCTGTTAGCAGCCGTTCAGTAACCAACATCCAAACATCTAAACTTTTACATTGATAATATTAATAGGATTATACAAAATACAAAGTAAAGTACAAGAGGCGGGCTTAACGGTAAAAGCATTCTCTACCCGCCAACCTTCGGGAAAACAGAGAAAGCTCAAATGCGGTACAAATAAAAATAAATTTAAACATACGTAGAAAAATAAGACAAATTTTTCTCATCGTGTTGTTTTTATGTCAGTCATATTTTGTGGAAATCAACATTTTCTACTTCTACTTTTATCGTGTGGATAGCAAATACTAAACAATCTTGGACCAAAATTTAATAACATTTCAACTGCTCATGGCTTTGTTTGCGTCAGTAAAATTACGCGGGTTAAATCCGCCTGACCGAGTTCCGCAAGGAAAAAGTTAAATCATGTAGTTTTTTAGACTAGGCACAAATTACATGCAGTATTATTGTTGTTCTGCAAACAAAAGTGGTTTAATTTGCTGAATACATTTAAGCCCTGTTGTTTTTGGTTTTATATTTACGTATATGCTAACAAGTATTAACAGTTATTAATCGAACATACATTTTACAGTGCAGATTACCACGAAGCGCTCGCAAATTACGAGAAAAGTCTAATATCTGACAGCCCCGAAGATCCTAAAGTCAAAGAGCATAACGCCAAGTGTGAAGCGGGCATAGCGCGCATGTCCATTCGCTGCGGTGACGTCATGCGCGGAGTCACCGTCGCCATGAAACATGCGAGCGACATCGCCTTACTCAAGGACTGCGCACAACTTCTAGAAGAGGAGAAACAATACAGCCACGCGGCTGCTCTCTACGACCACGCTGGCAACACCGAAAAGGCAGCCTCTCTATACATCAAACTCAAGTCCTGGCTCAAAGTTGAAGCTTTACTACCCAAAATCAACTCCCCAAGCATCCACATCCAATACGCCAAAGCTAAAGAAGCGGAAGGCAGATACTCTGACGCTCTCAAATCTTACATGAAAGCGCAAGACTTTGAATCCGCTATACGTTTAAATTTGGAGAAACTCGATGACATTGATGAGGCGGTGAATTTAGTCCAAGAGACGAAATCCGTTCAAGGTGCGAAGATGGTTGCAAATTATTTCCAGAACAGCGATGACCCGACTTCTGCTATCAAGTTCTTGGTGATGTCTTTGTGTTACGATGAAGCGTTCCAGTTGGCAAGGAAGAATGGTAAACTGCAATTGTACGGGGAGATCCTGATACAGACGTCGCAAGCGAGACCTGAGGATTTTAAGAGTTTGGCGTTACATTTTGAGGGAGAGAAGAATCATTTGCTGGCTGGCAAGTTTTACTTCCACGCTGGGGAGTACAGCAAGGCCATGTCGCATTTGTTGAAGACTGGTGGCTCTGAAGAGGAAGAGAATGAAGCCATTAGCATAGCTATCGATGCCGCTGCGGCGAGTGACGACGAAAGGCTGTCAAGAAGGTTGGTACTCCTATTAACTATTCGATTATTTTATGAATTTTTTTAACAAATTAATATAGCATTGTGTTTTCAAATTATAATAGACATCTTTAGACTTGACTTGAATATTTATCTTGTTTCGTCTACCCTCAGTCTACCCGCTTCGCACACACACTAATTTACAGAGATATTGACAATAATATTTGCGGGTGTTATTGTAGATTTTAGAGTCAAGTGCATGCATTGCATATTGTTTAATATAAATTTTAAAATTGAATTGTGTGTTTGCGCGGGTATTCTTACTCACCATAATCCGAGTAGGAACAGTAGTTACCTACATGCCCCGTGATCTTAACTTTCAGGAGTGAAACGTGAATTTACTTGCAGGGCTGGTCGTTTTTTACTATTACAA
The DNA here is from genome assembly GCA_949710035.1 of Crambus lathoniellus. Taxonomy (NCBI): domain Eukaryota; kingdom Metazoa; phylum Arthropoda; class Insecta; order Lepidoptera; family Crambidae; genus Crambus; species Crambus lathoniellus. The sequence continues at coordinate 27,119,510 of OX453304.1, forward strand.
TTTTTCCTTCACTTACAAAATTGCATTGTGAATGGATCAAAATAATTTAAAATCATAAATCTAGACTAATATTATAAAGCTGAAGAGTTTTTTTGTTTGGTTGCGCTAATCTCGGAAACTACTGGACCGAATTGTTTTTTTTTTGTGTTGGATAGTCCATTTATCGAGGAAGGCTATAGGCTATATTTTCTCCCGATAGTCTTTAATATTTTCGTTTCAGATTGATAGAATTTCTGCTGGGCGAGGCGGACGGCACGCCACGCGAGCCCCGCCACTTGTTCAGGCTGTACATGGCCAGGAGGCAGTTCCATGAGGCGGCTAAGACTGCGGTGAGTTTTGTTACTTGATGTATCCTCGTAGCTCAGTGGTAAGCGGGCTCGGCCTGCGATCATTAAAGTTTAGCAACTTAAGCAATGGTCGGTCACGGGATGGGTGACCAAAAATGTATTATCTCGAGCTCCTTCGTGCTTCAGATGGCACGTTAAGGGGCTATGACTGAATCGAGATAGCAATAGAAAACGACGCGCGCGGGAGCAAGACCGATTTTGCACCTTCGGCAAAAAATCCACGAAATCAATACGCGTAATAAAAACAATAGCGATATAAAAAAAAAAAAACTACGCGATCCTAAATATTATTGGAGTCCACTGATTAAACCAATTTCCAATAGTATATGTAATGTAACCCCATTTGAGAATAATCTTGAATTTTCGTATTTTTTAGGGGTCTTGTCGAAAAGAAAAAGGCAAAATCATAAAATCGTGTTTCTGAAACTTTACGAATCTAGATAGAGATATGAAGATATATATATCTTATTACCTATATATATCTTATATATATATCTTATTACCAGATTTATAACAAGTCTAACCGTCCTATAGTTTTATATCAAAAAGTGCATACTTTTCCGAGTATCGCCTTAAGCTGTTGGTCCCGGCTGCGTTTGCTGTCGTTAATTAATACCCACCAATTAGGCCTCGCATGGTGGATCATTATCCATTCATCTTATCCATCCATAAGGAAGGTCAGTGCCCCAGCAGTGGGGACTTATAATGGCTGATGAAGATGATGATAAGAATAAAATAATGAAACAGGAAAAACTGCATTAAAAATAACAGCTAATAACAATACAATTATAATTAGCTTTTTTTCTTAAGACTTATCTCTGCCGCGAAAATAGACCTTATCAGTATGATGTCGTGTCCTTGTGTTAGTTAAATTATCATGTATTTTGCCAGTATTTTTAAGTCTTCGGTAGTATAGTGGTAAGTATCCCCGCCTGTCACGCGGGAGACCGGGGTTCGATTCCCCGCCGGAGAGATTCTTTTTGCAATTTAAAGATGTGAAAACATTTTTTCGTTGCTTTCTTATTAATGTTGAGACTAATAAAAATATGTTTTGGAATACGTTTGTTGATGTATTTGTGATTGATTTACGTTATTTCATGGAACCCACCCTGACTTACAAATTTACATACTTACCTTCATATTTTTAATTATTTATCAAATTCTGGAAGGTTAAGTACTTAGTTGAAATCCATATTAATATTATAAATGTGAAAGTGTGTTTGTTTGTTTGTCCATCTTTCACGTCAAAACGGAGCTACGGATCGACTTGATTTTTGATATGGGGATAGTTTGGGAGCTGGAGAGTCACATAGGCTACCTTTTATTCCGGAAAATTTATAAAACATATTTTTTTATTTTGTATAAAAATTCGTTTAACTGTCGTATTATACAAAACTGACATTTCTTCCATGGCCGTACGTAGTTCACCGGGTCCGTTAGTGAGCTATAATTTCGATTACCTTATCACTAGTGTCTAAGCTACTTGGTATTGGAACAATCCATGTGATGCTTTCAAATATTTATTATTCAGTGAGCATTACATGCTTATGTTTATAAAAAATAATTAACATTAAAGTTTATTTCACCAACAGTTTTTATATAAAATCTTACAAATAAAATCACATTTGCCAAATATAAAAGTTTATTACACAAAGAGTTTTACATAAAGTCTTACAACTAAAATCACATTTACCCCGTCTGTTCATAATATGTGTACCCTACTGATACTATTGATCGGGCAATTTTCCTTATTTCTAATAGAAATAAGTAGGTTATTAATTGAATCAGGCGTCACCTGGCGGAAGTCCCTAACCAAATACAATGTAGCTTACTTCCGCAAAAAAAGAGTTTTTTGCGGAAGTAAGCTACATATTTCTTTTTTCACAGAATAGAAATAAGGTTTAGATTAAAATGTTGGAATTTTATTGCCCGTGCTTGTGAGCTTAATAGGCATATAGGGATAGGTACTTAAAAGCCGCGGTTTCACCCGCGTGGTATCCGTTCCCGTGGGAATACCGAGATAAAAAGTATTTTATGTGTTATTTCAGCCTATAATCTATCTTTGTTGCAAATTTCATAGTAGTTTTTGCGGTAAAGAGTAACATCCATATTCACTATTAATGGTAATAAGGTTCACTTTACTGGGAAGTTTTAAAAAGATAGATGTGCGTTCGGTATATGTTAATTTGGCTACTGGTTTCGCAACAAAACTACGAATAAGTATAAAATAATGGTCGGGCGTTAGAAACAAACAATCGAAATAAATGAATTTATAGATTTTAGCTCTCAACACTAACAAACTTTCGCATTTATAATATTAGTAGGATGTGTATACTGTCACAAAATAAACAGGTACCTATTTTACAGAAGACAATCAACATATAAGGTTCGCGCACATTATGTCGGGGCGCAGCGGGCCGGGCCGCAGCGCAAAAATCCGTCCAAATCGCTCGTATGTATTTTATATGAACTATCGCACACTATGCCGGGGCGCAGCGGGTCGCATAATCCGCCGCGGATTTTGTTGCATGCGTGCGATGCGGCCCGCCCCGCCCCGCTGCGCCCCGACACAATGTGCTATAGCAAGCGGATTTTTCTCGTGCTACTCGGTCAGATAACATGACACCTACAAATTATACCCGTCTCTTTCACTCGATTCTGTCATGCCCGGAGAGTGAGAGGGACGGGTATAACCGGCAGTAGTAGAAGAAATTGGATGTTCGAATTTGGTTGTACTCAAAATCCGTCAATGCGCTGCGGCCCGGCCCGTCACTATGTGCTATACTCAAATCCGTCAATGCGATGCGCTGCGGCCCGCTCCGCTGCGCCCCGGCATAATGTGCGCGCTCCTTTAAAGTGCGCTCGAGCAACGCACACATAGACACCGCTCACGGACATGATATCTCGGTCTGTCTCAGTCGAATCTTGTACGAGCGCGAGTGCTATCCGCTTGAGACATGCGTTCTTATTAATAAGTGAAGTACATACATGAGATTGACTTCTGTACCAGTTTGTTTTGTGGTACTGTTGTCCTTACTAGGTCACAAAATGACCTGAATTTATAGTTGTTGGCATAGCTTTATTTGAGTTACGGTCCTTCGGGCAGGTGATTATAATCGGGTCGGAGTGCGGGCGCGGGCGGTACCGCGAGGCGCGCGACGTGGCGCGCGGCATGTGCGCGGCGTTGCGCGCGCGCCGCCTGCCCGTGCCGCGCGACATGCGCCGCGCCGCCGCGCTGCTGCACTCTTACATACTGGTATGTTTGTTTATTTATTAAGGCTGGGATTCCCCTAAATAGGATATTTTAAATTATGGATTACTCGCAAATCACAAGTACTTTAATTTGGAAAAAATATATTATGTTATTTTACAGTTATTTATCTAGTGCTTCCGGCCGTTTGTGATATTTACTGTGTCAAATAAAATCTCAAATATCCGTTTAATCGTAATCCAAATATCATATTTCTTGCAATATACTTGGTTTTAGTTAATGAAAAATATACGAAAATAATTGTCTTTGAATAGCCGAAGGATTCCGGCCGTCATAAGTTTATTTTTTTTATTATTTAATTTTTAATTGAATTTTAAGTGATTTTTGATTCGCGGGGCGCTCGCGAGTTCACAGTTCACTGCCGGCTGCCGCTACGTCCGCGTGAAATGTATCGCGCACAGCCGAGCAAGCTAGGCTAGGATTCCTGACGGCGTTCCGTGGGCAGGCCCCCTACAAAGTCGACCGACGGTCTAGTGAAGGTCGCGGGAAGCCGCTGGATGCGGGCAGCGCAGGACCGATCGTTGTGGAGATCTTTGCATAGGCCTCTCCGGCCTATGCCCAGCAGTGGGGTCGTTCGGCTGACATGATGATGATGATGAGGGTTCCTGACAGCAGAAACAATTGAAGAACATCGAATATCGGCGGCATCTCAGTATACTATTTAGCAAAATAGGTAATTTTGAAAATGAGTAACTTTAAAAAAAATATATGACTGCTGGAATCCCTCGCATATTCAAAGACAATAATTTTTGTATATTTTTCATTAACTAAAACCAATACCGAACGGGCCAAAATGTATGAAACAGCAAATTTTTTTCTCGCAATGTAGTACTTTCACCCCCTGAAGTATGTCCCATCTTTCAACAAACATCCTGTATACATAGGTAACAACACACAATTTATACAATTCCAGGTGCGAACGCATGTGAAGCGCGGGCGGCACGACCTGGCCGCGCGGCTGTTGCTGCGGACGGCGGCGGATGTATCGTTCTTTCCCACTCAACAACGTGAGTACGACATCAATTTACACTTTTTTTTATAGATATCTGCTGTTAATAATGGTAAAACTAAAAATAAGTATTACTTTTCGGAACCTTCTTGCGCACTAGTCAGACTTAGGCTGTGTTCCGAATCACGCTAATAGCGCTATTAGTGCGCTAACGCGCGCTCCATTTTGTGCTTTCAACGCTCATTTGAGTTCACATGACGTCAGAAATGGCATCATAGTTCAATCTTACAACGCTCATGGTTCGCGCCTTGGCATCGTGAGTGTAGCTGTCATTAGTGTCAAAAATAGTCGTAATCCGGCTAAAAATCATAAACGTTTGGTTTTCGAAAATAAATTCGACTTGGGTGGTCTTTGTCGTCGCTGGATGACGACGATGACAACTATATTTCAGTATCGGTATCATTATCGCTATCGAGCATAGCAACAGCTAACAATAAAACATCTTCACTCGTAGCTGAAGAGACAGGCTCCATATTCCTATGATAATTTTACTTTGTTTCAATGATTTGTTTACTAAAGTTGCCTTTGAGATTATGTTATGCGTGTTGACGAGCGGTCCGAATCAAATAGCATCGTTAGCATACTTACGTTTTGTACCGCCTTAACGTTGACGTTGGCACTCTGGGACCATTATAGGTGTACGGGCAAGCGCCGTACAGTTTGTCACATCAGCACTTTTACGCCACATGGACTAATTTAGGTCATTCATCAACTCAGTACGTGTTCGAATATCATAGCCGTCGCGCACTCTCATATCATTTTAATTTTAAGACGTTTTTATATCAATATATCAGTTTTTTACATTTATCAAATAGTTTAACTTATCAATCATTATCAACTATCACTAAAAGAGTGTATAAACCATACATTCTTTTTGGTCCTTCGTAAAAGGGCCTCGCGAGTGACTCAGTGGAAACGTGGACGTGTAAAACGTGACTCTGTGTCGCAAGTGAGGTGAACTATCACCTATCACTGAAGTTATCGAAGACATCAAGCAGCAAAAAGGCGACCCACCCAAGGACTATCCTTCTTGGGTTCGTGAGTACCAGCAACATCAAGTAAGCCGTATCATTTCCTTTACTCTATTCAATAGCAACACAGCGAGATGGTCACCATGGAAGATTTACTTTGCACTCAAGATCAACTATCATCGGGTATAGAACAGGTATATACTAATTTCAAAAAAGACGGTTCAGATAGGAAGACTCCTGATTATATCAAACGTCGCCTTGACACACTAGACAATTACTGGCAGGAATTTCAAACAAATCATATTAGGCTATGTGAGGTCGATGATAAGTCTCATCATTATTTTACATCAAAGCAATATGAAGCTGTACGTGAGAGATTCTCAGCTATAAGAACAACAATCCAGAATTATCAACCGAAAGATGAAAGTAGGCCTTCAACACCGATCATTAAACCAGCGGCACCCATGACCATGCCGTCTACCACTCCGTATAGGTCGTCTGATCAGCACGTTTCATCTCGCGCTCAAGGTTCGAACAGTAAAACAGATGAAATGTTGCGCAAACAAAGCAGCAACTTTAAGGCGTTTGAACACACCCTGTCTAATATATTATTGGATACTATCACCGAAAAGTGGGAATTTGATCATTTATTACGTACGGTTCAAGCTCGTTGGCAGGCCATAGATTCGCTTCACTGGGAGCTGGACAGCGAATTAGGTGGCAGAAATACAGAATATGAAGCAGCGTACTATAAATATGAAAGAAGTTATAATAATGCTATCAAATCAATTAATAAAAAAATATGGTCCGTATCCCACCGCGAACAGTCGACGCCCCATATAGAATTACCTGTATTCACTGGTAGTTATCACCAATGGACCTCTTTCAAAGATCTTTTTGTCGAGACAATTCATAACAACCCATCACTTTCAAGCGCTCAAAAAATGCAATTTTTGAAATCAAAGGTCAAAAGTGAGGCCGAGCGACTGATTCAACATTTACCTATTTCATCTGATAATTACTCTGTTTGTTGGGATATCTTAACACATAGATATGACAATAAGAAATTGATTTTGAATTCACATATTGACATTTTGTTTAGCATACCGGCCGTTCAACAAATATCAATAAGCCATTTAAAAAGGATTCACGATACAACACGTGAAACCCTTAACGCTATCAAAAACCTGGGTGTGACAGTCGATTCGTGGGATCCACTTCTTATATACATTTTGTGCCAAAAATTAGACACAGATACTCATAATGAATATGTAGCGTCTGTAAAGCAGCCAAGAGAAATACCCAACATATCTGACTTTTTAGAATTTTTGGAGAGTAAGTTCACCACTTTGGAGTCATCAAGACGTAAACAGGAACCCTTAATTAAATCAACTACAATGAAAAATAATAATCATTTTCCTTCAACATCAAAATATCAGAAACCAACTTCTAATTATAACAATAAGCAGTCATTTTCGCCGCAGGGACGTTCAATTTCGCAATCATTTTATAACAAAAATGTTTATGCTACAAAACTTTATAAATGTCCAATTTGTAAAGCTGATGATCACGCTGTATTTTACTGTAAACAATTTTTGGATATGAAACCTTTACTGAAACGACAGACTATTAACAAATTCAACATATGCCAAAACTGTCTTTATTGTCATTATGGTAAGGCATGCATTTCTGAAAAACGGTGTCGTGAATGCAATCAGGCGCATAACACACTACTACACGAAGCATTTACGCAATCAGAGCGCACGTCTGGCGCGACGTCCGCAAAATATCGCCCGGACATTGACACGAAACCTGTAACTTCGCAAGCGGTTCGTAGCAACTCGCACGTGTCTATACAAGGCGAAACCCCGGAAGTGCTTTTAGCGACAGCTGTTATAAAGGTACAAACCAGTGATGGTACTTATATCAACTTACGAGCCTTACTGGACCAGGGTTCCCAAACATCACTCATCACGGAGAATGCCGCGCAACTGTTAGGGATGCCTCGTCGTAAATGCCAGGGGGTAATATCAGGAATAGGTGCAAAGGAAAGCAGTTGTAAGGGGATTATACGCATCCAGTGTCTATCAAACAATGACGATTTTGAATTTGAAACAGACGCCATCATTATGAACAATTTAATCAAAAATTTACCAAGTCATTCATTTAGCAAACCATCATGGACATTTTTAAATAATTTAAATTTAGCTGACCCCGAATTTTATCATAGTCGCCCAGTAGATTTGTTACTGGGAGCTGACATTTATTCGATTATACTTTTGGAAGGCGTGTGCAAAATGAGTAATGACTCACCCCTTGCACAAAACACGCGCTTGGGATGGATACTTAGCGGAAACATCAAAACACTACAGTGTAACGTCATATTAAATCATTTAGAAGAGATCCATAAATTTTGGGAGATTGAAGATATCTCTGAAACAACCCCTATATCAAATGAAAATAAACTTTGTATAGAATATTATAAAAATACTACTGTCCGACACGAAAATGGGCGATATGAAGTGAGGTTGCCGTTAAAACAAGATTTCAAAGAAAATTTGGGGGCCTCGAAAAACAAAGCTGTTGCGCAATTTAAAACATTAGAGCGAAAATTTTATCGTAATAAAGACATAGCAAAAGAATACAAATTATTTATGAATGAGTATGAATCACTCGGACACATGAAGCCCGCTATCGGACACTCGACACCCGACTGCTATTTGACTCACCATTGTGTAGAAAGAGCCGAATCAACAAGTACAAAATTTAGAGTTGTGTTTAATGCTTCTTCAAAAACATCTTCGGGACAAAGCCTAAATGACGTCATGGAAGCTGGGCCGAATCTCCAACAAGACCTTCAGTCTCTTATCATAAAATGGAGACAATATCAGTATGGGTTTACAGCGGACATAGAGAAAATGTTTCGCCAAATAAGCATGAATGAAAATGACCAAAATTATCAAAAAATCATCTGGCGCAGCTCACAACACGAACCTATCAAGGAATACCTTCTTACCACTGTGACGTATGGGACAAAAGCAGCACCGTTTTTGGCCATGATGACCCTAAGACAGTTAGCTTCCGATGAGCGACAAAACTTCCCCTCCAGCTCAGCTCCTGATGTCCTGGATCAGTCTTTCTACACTGATGACGTAGTCCATGGAGCCCATAGACCCGAATCAGCGAAACAATTATGTAACGACCTTAAGAAACTATTACAATCAGGTGGTTTCAATCTCAGAAAATGGAAGTCAAACTTTCCAGCGATATTACCAGAGGCAGCCGAGTCATCAAATTTAGAGAGCTTCAACTTTAAAGGATCGGAACATACCAAGACCCTGGGTTTGGGTTGGAACCCACAAAAGGATGTGTTTGTGTTCGAGTCAAAAATAGATACATCAAATAATCACGAGACCAAAAGATCACTTTTATCAAATATATCAAAGCTTTTCGATCCACTAGGTTGGTTGTCACCCCTATCAACAAAATTAAAAATAATTTTTCAGAATGTTTGGCTAGCAGAAATTAAATGGGATGACCCATTACCAGAGGAAATAGAATCAGAATGGCAAAAAATCAAATATGACATTAAAAATATCAATCAGTTGGAGATACCACGTTGGATAAAGACACAAGAAAGTGACACCATTGAGCTGCATGGATTCTGTGACTCATCGATTAAGGCTTATGCCTGTGTAATTTACGTCCGAGTTACAAGAGATCAAAACTCAAGTATACATTTATTAGTAGGAAAATCGAGATTAGTTCCAGCCAGTGGTAAGCTCTCTCTTCCAAGACTAGAGTTAAGCGGAGCTCTTCTTTTATCAAAATTAATATTAAAAGTCAAAGAATGTTTGAAAAGCTATGTTATTAAGGTATACGGATGGTCAGATTCTATGATCGTTCTGGGATGGCTGAACGGCGACCCCACAAGATGGAACACCTTTGTTGCGAATAGAGTGAGAGAGATAACAAATATCATGCCTCGGGAGTGCTGGAACTACGTCAAGTCCGAAGAAAACCCAGCAGACTGCGCCAGCCGCGGTTTGACGGTTACACAGCTGAAAGGTCATACCTTATGGTGGAAGGGGCCCTCGTGGCTGTCAGACTACGTTCACAGTGAACAAAAACAATGTTTTAAAACAGAACAAGAGATAAAAAATAAAAAACAAGTAAACGTTGTCACCGAGGAATATATACAAAATAATTTAATTAATCAGTTACTATCAAATTACAGCTCATTCAACAAAGTTATCAGAATAATATCATGGATACTGCGATTTACAAAAACAAAAGAATACAAACTAAATTACTTATCATTACAAGAACTAGAAACAGCAAGAAATATTGTGATAAAAAATGTACAGCATGCAGAATTCTCAAAAGAAATTACCTGTTTAAGGGGAGGTAGCAAAATTCATTCAAAGAGTAAAATCATTGAGTTGAACCCAGTTTTAGGTCAAGACGGTCTCCTAAGGGTCGGTGGACGCTTAAGAAAAGCTAACATAAGTCCCGAGATGAAACATCCCCTAATCATACCCAAGAATTGCCGATTAGCCGAACTTTTAATAGATCATGCACACTTACTTTCATTTCATGGCGGAGCACGCTCAACTACATCAATTCTACGTCAAAAATACTGGCTTATCGGAGGTTACGGAGCCGTTAAGAAGCGTCTCCGAAAGTGCGTCAAGTGTAGACACCATAACCCCGATAAACATAATCAAATCATGGGAGATTTACCAGCATCACGTGTCAACCCTACAAGGCCATTTTATAACACCGGCGTCGACTTTACAGGGTTCGTCGACGTTAAATCAAACAAGGGTAGAGGTATCAAAACGACGAAGGGATATATCGCTGTTTTTGTGTGCATGGTGACTAAAGCTGTGCACCTTGAACTAGTGTCAGACTTAACATCATCCGCCTTTTTGGCAGCCCTTCGCAGGATGGCCGCAAGAAGAGGTGCCCCACGTCACATCTACAGTGACAATGGGACAAACTTTGTCGGCGCCAGTAGGGTTCTTAATCAAGAATATATCAATTTAAAACAAACATTAGATAAGGACTTTTTCGATGCTGTCACTCAGATGGAAATCAACTGGCACTTCAACGCCCCATCGTGGCCTAGCGCAGGTGGGCTCTGGGAACGCTCGATCCGAAGTTTAAAGCAGCACTTAAAAAGGGTAGTTGGCGAGCAAAAGTTGACCTATGAAGAATATTCGACTCTCTTGGCTCAACTGGAAGGGTGCCTAAATTCACGACCACTTTGTGTTTTGACTGAAGACCCAGACAATATTGACTATCTAACCCCGGCACATTTCCTATCAAGTGGACCCACATTGACTGTAATAGAAACAGAAAAGGACTTAAGAACCAGATGGCAATTGACGCAAAATATCTTTAATGACATCTGGAACAGGTGGAAATCTGAGTACCTTTGTCAATTATCAGTTAGAAGTAAATGGCGCCAGCCTAAGGAAAATTTTAAGATTGATGACATCGTGATAATACAAGACGACAATTTGCCCGCTGGAAAATGGGCACTGGGCCGCGTAATCGAATTACACCCAGGAACCGACGGATTAGTGCGTGTTGTCACCCTAAAAACAAAAAATGGTTACATCAAAAGGCCCATTACTAAAATATCCCGTTTACCTGTAACAAACACATCAGAGACGACGAAAGAAAACAAAGAAACAATCAAAACAAATAATATCATTTCTGCCGCTGCCGTACAAGAGAAACAGAAAAAATCAACCTGGAAATTAAATTTATCCCACTATTTATATTTGATATTTACATTGTTATTTATAATATCTCCTTCAGTGCACTGCGAATACAAAATATCAGGCTTAAATGCAAGTCATGGTTTTTACTTTGATAATATTGGAAAAATGCGCCTAGAACAAGACCAATGGAAATTAATTATTTATTACGACATGGCTCCGTTTTGGCAAGGGACAGAATTACTTGAAAAATATATAAATCATATTGAAACCGCTTGTATGAATTCAAAGTTATCACAATACAAAGTAATGCTTCTCCAATTACATCACGGGTTCGCCGAGCTCGAGCATTACAATGCAATACTGCTCGGTCAGCAACTCCCAGCGCCCGGGGAAGCCGTGCGCACTCGACAGCGCCGCGGCCTTATCAACGGCATCGGTACCCTGGCTAACACACTGATCGGAGTACTCGATGACCGCTTCGCTCAGCAATACGCCAAAGATATAGAAACCATCAGAAATAATCAAAAACATCTCGAGTTATTATGGAAAAATCAGACATCTGTAGTAGAAGCTGAGTTGAACTTAATCAAAAGAATGGAAACATCTATAGATAAACAACACAAAAGTTTTAATCAACATCTAAATACATTGGACAATCAAATGAATGAGCAGCGTAGTGAGCTATATGTCGCAATCAAAGCAAATGATTTAACGTTATCAACAGTAATTGCCCACGGAGTTTTGATGAACTTGCGAAACATACAAGAAACGCTGGTAGACGTGCTTACTAACATTTACTTAGGCCGATTCAATTTTCATCTTTTAACTCCACAACAATTAAAAAATGAACTAAATTTAATCACTGGATTGTTAACACAAGACTTGACGTTGCCATTTAATAATTTTCAAGCTGACATATCGAAAATATATCATTTGCTAACTGTAAAAGCTAAAGCCATGAAAGACTTCATAATGTTTGAAGTCGGCATTCCTTTGGTGAGACGCGACAGTTTCGATATTTATAAGTTTATACCGATCCCACAAGAGGTAAACAGCAAAATGATAACATTAATTCCGATTTCAGATTACGTAGCAGTCAATATACAAAAGGACTCTTACGTAACTATGTCCGAGACCAACCTACAAAATTGTGTTAATTACGATACCGAAACCTACATATGCCCATTAAATCAGCCAGTTTATCAAATGAGATCAGATCAAAATCTATGTGTCAAAAAACCTATCAGCGACGAATGCGAGACAACGACCTTCACATGTAAACATAAATGGATCGAATTACATAACATTAATACTTACCTATATTTCTGTTGCGGACAATGCCCCGTTCGAATCATATGTGAGCATCATGTTACCGCCGTGCAATTAGAAACGGCTGGAATAATAACATTAAGCGACGACTGTATTATCAAAGGTAGATCTTTTTCAATTTTCTCGCATAAAAAACTGTCAAATACCATGGAACAAAAAGCTGACGTCATCAAAATCGACATCCCGCCTATCAACAATCTCATTAACCTGTCTATACCCACCTCCGCTATTGTTACACAATATGTTGCTGAGGATCATCAGAAAGACATTGAGAATATTAGTAAACAGATCAAGGACATGAAAGCTGCCGCCACGGAAGGAGTACTGTCGGATCGGGCTTCGTACCACGATGTACACCACTACGTGGCCATCTACATCATCGCGGGAGCCGGTGTCGCAGCTCTGGTGTTTGTCGTCGCCCGACGACTGCGGAAGCGAGCGAGCCGCCCGTCCCAGGCCGGTGCCGTTGCCACGCCGGCGCCGGCGGCGCCGCAGCCGCAAGTCATCTTCCACGCTGATCCCACACAGGTTACGGTTCAGCGTATAAGTGAAAGTGAAGTGAATCAGTGTAGTGCTAGTGTTAATAAGGGCAATCAAAGTGTAAACAAAAGTGTAAAATCAAGTGCACGCGTACATAATAAGGCTTCGTCACCTATGCTTCAAAGACAATTTAGCATATAAGTTTAACATTGTTCTATCACCTTGTAAAACCTTTTATGTCATCTTGTAATACACGTCATTCATGATCATAATTTTTTTATCTCCCATTGTTTGGCCCGGGAGCATGTACGGGCAAGCGCCGTACAGTTTGTCACATCAGCACTTTTACGCCACATGGACTAATTTAGGTCATTCATCAACTCAGTACGTGTTCGAATATCATAGCCGTCGCGCACTCTCATATCATTTTAATTTTAAGACGTTTTTATATCAATATATCAGTTTTTTACATTTATCAAATAGTTTAACTTATCAATCATTATCAACTATCACTAAAAGAGTGTATAAACCATACAATAGGCGCCACACACGATCAGTTTTAAATGTCAGTTTTCACTGAACAGTTTTAACTGACCGTGAAAACTGAACGTGTGTACGATTAAAACTGTCAGTTTTTCATAGTAACACGTTCAGTTTTCACTATCAGTTAAAACTGTTCAGTGAAAACTGACAGTTGAAACTGATCGTGTGTGGCTAGGGTTAGCGTGATTCGGAACGCGGCCTTACAATTCCTCGTTTCCTTTTGTCATGGATATAGATCAAGTGTCCATACTGACGTCGACGGTGATCGAGTGCAGCCGCGCCGGGCTGAAGCAGCAGGCGCACCACTGGGCCAAGGTGCTGATGCAGCCCGAGTACCGCTCGCAGGTGACCTTATGTTCCATCTAGCGTAGCTCCCGTTCCCGTGGGAATATCGGGATAAAAAGTATCCTGTATTTAAATCCAGGCTATCTACTATCTGTGTGTCAAATTTCAATCAAATCCGTTTAGTAGTTTTTGCGTGAAAGAGTAACAAACATCCATATATCCATACTTACAAATTTTCGCATTTATAATATTAGTAGGATTAATCCTAGTATTAATACTATATTGGATGTCTCAAAGTTATCCGAAAGTCAAAAGGTTTCCGAATCCCGCTTTGCCTGAAAAAAAGTCTGGCAACGCTGGTGTGTATTTTCATGTGTGTTTTTTATGGTGCATCCACATAGCCCGGTGGCTGCGCCGGCGACTTGACCGTAAGCCAAAACCGGCTGGATCTAACAGTTTGATCAAATTGGCATCAATGTCTGTAGGGAAACATGATCATATTTAAGGAGAAATAACTTGAACGTTTTCGGCGGCCATTAGTTTGGATGAACGGATCACAATCTAGGGGTCAATCGGAAAATTAAAAGTAGAAGTACCTGGCACTAGCATTTCATGAACTTATCTATGTCGAGTATGTTCTGCAGCCTCACCATTTTGATTGTTCTTTAAGGCGAAATTAGAGGGTTCATCAAAAGTGATTCATTTCTGCAATGAATTGTGAATGATGAACGTTGAACGATGCTAGTGAGAACCATCGGAAGCCGCAAGCTTTCATCGTGAAGGCACACTCCGATGAACAACAATTTAGACAATTATTTTCTGTCTTGAATCGAAAATGAAAGCAAAAATGAACAGTCTTATTTCGCCTTTACAGATTGACCCCAAATACAGCAAGAAGATAGAGTCGGTAGTCCGTCACGCGCCGCGGGCGGGCGCGGCCGCTCCGGGGGACGAGTCGGCCTGCCCCGTGTGCGGCCAGCCCGTGCCCGCGGCCGACCTGCGCTGCGCCAGCTGTGAGGCCGACCTGCCATTCTGTCTGGCTTCGGTGAGTTACATGACTTAAGGGGCCGTACAAAGCTAGAAGAAATAAAGATGAGGAGATAGAAATACGGTAAAATACCGCATGCGACAGAGATACAAACACCCGTGTCTGCTTTAAAAATATCAACTTAAGCGACATTATCGTTTTCCTAATGAAGAAGAAAGGTAGCTAAGGTTTATTTTATTATAGTTTCAAAATTATAGGTTTATTATCAGTTGACACAGCATTGAAAAACTACAAAATTGGAAGTCACTTTACGATTTTCTTCTATCGAGAAAAGTTTGAGCTATCATGTTTCTGTCAATCACATAACTAAGTACTATAGTCTACTTTCTAATTTTTTCTTGGGGGCCGATAAATCTAGTAATACTATGTGAAATCCTTGCTTAAAATGTGTATTTGGCTTTGTACGGCCCCTTAAAGCAGCTGCTAACAACTTCGCGTGGATTGAGGGTCCAGGAGAACCAGATGTACGCGCCAAGTATATTAAGAAGAAAGAATGAGTAGTGCTTCTTCCTACCCATAGCGAGCTTCCGCTGCGCCTGGTGTAAGGCTGACCTGCCATTCTGTCTGGCTTCGGTGAGTTACATGACTTAAAGCAGCTGCTAAAAACTTCGCGAGAGATGAGGGTCTCGGAGAAGCAGTAATTAACCCAAGTAAATTAAAAAGATAGAAACAGTAGTGCTCCTTCCTGCCCATAGCCGACTTGCGCTGCGCGAGGTATGAGGCTGACCTGCCCTTCTGTCTGGCATCAGCGAGTTGCATGTATTCCTCGACCACAGAACACAAGATTAGAGGGAGCATCCTGTACTGAATGAACCGTGAATTGAAGTCGAGCTAATACCATGAAATTTTTAAGAAATAAAATAATCATAGACAGGTAAAATGTATTGAGAGTTTGCTGTTTTGAGCTCACTTACTGCTTCTTGTCTTTATTTTATTCTGTGGCCTTAACTAAGGGTCGTAGCGTAGCGTGATGTTACCTCAATGGCCCTAAAAGCGAATAGACCGGAAGTAGGCATAAGAATATTTAGTATCCAACGCGCAGATTCTAACGGCTACATGTGCGGCAAGCTTGTGCCTATAGCCACATCGCAAGATTGTTACGAAATTAAATTGTAACGACTGATATTTTTTCCTATGTTAAATTATTTATTTCTTTAAGAAAGAATTCAAGGCCTAGTTTATTGCCCCCCTTTTGAACGTATATTAAAACTTATGATTTTCAGGGACTGCACATTGTCAAAGATGACCTGACAGCCTGCCCTGAATGCGACTTTCCTGCTATCATGACAGAATTTGTCGAGTGAGTATTTATTTATTTCTTATTAATACTTGTCAGAGCTTGTTAGTCCGTTATTTGACGTAGCCACGTAATACTTCATACAATATTCGATTTGTTCTAGAATCCTTCAAGAGGAAGGCAAGTGTCCCATGTGCGGCGAGATTGTGGATTATCGCAGACTTGTCAAAATAGATGATGTCTCTCTATATTTAGACACTAACACCAGTGATTAAGGTTTACTTTAGCTTGTCGATAAAATGTGATTTGTAATGAATTCCGTCCATTCAATGTGAAAGTTAAGTTTTTACACAATTAGTTTCTTAGGTTTCTTAGACTAAGGAGAAGTATTAAAAATGCACAAAATAGTGATGAAACATTTAATTTTTCATTTGAAAGTATACCAAGTTGTAGTTACACGTCCGATACTGAGATTCAAATGAAACGCAAAACACAATGGTATTTACAATACAAAACTTCAGGGGCTGCATCGTCACCTGTTAAAGGCGATGCAAAAGCAAGCTGCCAGCGGTATGAGTGGGATGAGGATATACATTTCATATAGCGCTGTCTCACTTCAGCAAGCCAACCGACTCGCTATAGCATCGCTTTAACAGCTTACGTTAAACCCCAGTACCAGTTTTCGTGCATTTAACATTCGATCTTAAAAAAGGTTTTATTCCAGTGCAATAAGATCGAAAGTCTCTTGCATCCGTGACATAGCCAGTCTCTCTCGTAGCTTTCTGTTATTCTACTATGAATCAAATATTGCCCTAGTTTAATTACTACTACCTAGCTATGCCTTAAGTAGACATTACATTTATACAACTTAAAGTAATGACAAGACGATAATAAAATAATACATTCAATAAAATAATAGAAATTTCATTGTGCTAATAATACAGTGAAGGTACAGAGTCAATGCCGCTCCGTAGGCTCGACTCATCTCTATAATTCTCTAGAATTTAACATTAATATTGTAAGGAATTATATTAATATTCTGATGTCAAATATTGTTATATTCCTCTACTATTGCTATTCGGACTACAGAAGTCCGTTCAGAGAAAAATAAACTTTTTGTAGTTGATTTAAGGTACATATCAGCTGCGCGAATAAAATTTCCAAATCTAATTAGGCATCGTGTAAGTTAGGCGCTATTCACTCTAAGGCCAGGTACCTACACTTTAATAATCAATATTTTCAATATTTCTAATTAGCCATATTTTAAAGTTGGACGCGAAAGTTTGCCAGAGAATGGCGTAATAAATATTTGATTTATTAGTGTGAAATGTGTATAAATAAATAAATTCGTTTTATATGTAGCTATAAATAATTTGTAAATGAAAAGTCTAATTAGAAATATTGCTATAATAAATTTATCGGCCTTAGACGAACGTTACCTGCAAATACATGCAGCTACTAATTTGTAAATTTAGATACACAAACTATGCAATGAAGTATAAAAAAAGGTAATATTGGTGTTACACGTTGTCTTTTACATTCGCGATATAATCTATATCTATCTAAATGATGCACGGATGCGTTCGATTAGTATAAAAATTTACATCGTACAATGGAACGGATGAGATGCTACTGCGTTCGATATTATAAGCGCTAGTCTTGTAATGAGAACACACAGGGACGCCTCGCGGCCTCTACAGTGACGAGCGAGCCGCGGCCGACGGGACCGGCGCGCCCGCGACTTATCTTCGGACGCGACACAATCGAGGGACAGTATAAATAATCTTTCGATACGATACTAAATATATACACTCACAATTTTAAAAAATTCAATTAATCTCGACGTCCACCGTCGACCGGCGGCCGGACCGCTCCCTCCGGTCGGCGCGGCTCCCCTAAAAATATTTACAGATACATACAAAAATATCTTTTAAACGATAGACACGATGGCACTCGGTTGCGGGAGGGGGGAAGTCGAGCGCCGGGCGGAGCCGGCGGCGCGTACACACTAGGAATCTTTGGTCGGGGCCCCTCGCGGGGGCGCGGGCGGGGGCTACTGCAGGCGCGCCGCGCGCTTGGGCAGCGCCGCCACGACGCGCACGCGGTCGCTGAACTGCGGCGGCGGCGCCAGCAGCGGGGCGGGCTCGGCGGGGCCCGGCTCCTCGGGCGGCGGCGGCAGCGCCAGCAGCAGGCGCGCGCGCCGCCCGGGCGCCTTGTCCGGGTCCACGCCCAGCCGCTCGGCCGCCGAGCGCCCGCGCGCCGCGCCCACGCTGGCCGCGCGCGCCCGCGTCAGCGAGTTGTGCCGCTGCATCGGCGGCGGCGCCAGGCTCTCGGAGCTCGAGTGCACCGGCTCGGTGCTGATCACGTCGTTGGACGACTTGACCGTCACGGAGCTGCAGAACGACACCTTCTCGCGGCGCGGCGCCGCCGCCGGCTCCTGGTCGGACGACACGCCGGACGACGAGTTGTCGGCGTCGTCGCGGTCGCCGCCGAGCTCGTCGCCGCACGACCGCGACGACTTGAGTCGCGTCCGGATCTTCTGGATCTCGTCCACCGAGAACGAGTGCTGCATCGAACTCGAGCCGGAGCTACTCCCGCTGCGAACGAGAACATTGATTTGAAACTTTGCTCGCTTTTCAGAACGAAACGAACGTTGTATAGCGGTTGTTAGACACGGACACGGAAAGCTTTCAAAAGAAAACGGAAGAAGAATTAGAGCGAAAATAAACACAGACATCGAAAAAGAGGAGAATAAAACAGATAGAGAGAGAGAGAGGGTAGAAAAAGAAACCAACATTGATGTGTTCTATAGTATTTTAGTCCTAGAACACAAGTATTTTGGTCCTAGAACACGAATGATGATAGTCGATCCCGAGTGAAACCACAAACTGCGATGGATGATCTATCTATGGCGACGCTTAAAACGACCACAAAGCGTTCCCGAACACATAACAAGAGACTGTACCTTGGGATACATCGAGACGGTAGCTAGTTAATCAAAATTAGATGCAACTTATTTCGTTGTCATCATTCTCATATATTGTAGCGTATTCGAATGCTGTTGCGTAAAGTGGTGGCCTGAAAAATGTAAAGCAGTGGTATAACCTAATCGATTTAAGACGGCCACGAAACCACTTGAATTTGAGGTTAGTATATTAGTATTTTGATCCATACGCTTCACAGCATGCATAGTTGGTTGTGCCCTCTGAATTGCTTCTTTATCTACTTAATTTTGCGTATCCGTTGAATCAATGTCAAATTGAACTACAATTATTTGGAAGTGATTCCGACATAGCGTAGTAACTATGGCTTAAAAGATTGTTGAGCGTTTTCTACTTTAGTGCGTTTATTTAAGAGCATTTACTAACCCTCTTGCTAACCCAAATGCTTTTACGCACGTGCCACAATAAAGTAGTAGTGGTAGTTCGGAAGCTCGTGAGACAAAACCACTGGGACCACAGAACACGAGAAAGAGGTTATGTGGAGTATGTCACGCATTTTGTCTATACTAATATTGTTGTCTATACGGGAACGGGTACCACGCGGGTAAAACCGCGAGGAACTGCTAGTACTGAATAAAGCGTGAATCGAACTTAAAGAAATTCAAAATAGGGGATTGGACTGTTATTTTTTTATTTGTTTAAAAAGTTTTTTGAAATATCAGAAACACGACACAGGTCTTTATTTTCAAATATTTTACATATTTTCGGAGATATGGATCATCAAACTTTCTTAATAGACAAGGACATCGCTTGATACATGTGACGTCAGATGTTAGTAGCGCCATACTCCCGCCATATAAAATTTGGTTTTAGAAAGAGATAGCTAGAGACACAGAGCTCATTACTTGCTTGTCAATTAAGTTTGATTTTTTTCACTTTTGTTATTCTTCAATATTATATTTTTAATGTTACTATTAAATATTTACATATCAATAACAGTCCGATCCCCTATTGTAAACAGGTGAAATGTTTGGAGGGTTTGCTGATTTGAGCAAAGGGTTTTTCTACGCTTGCCCCGCGTGTTAATGCTTGTGTTCTGTGAGTGTAACCACCTGGCGATTGGTGTACAATACGGCCTACTAGCAGCGATACGAAAGGTCATTTACCTAAAAAACTACTGCGGAGTTGACAATCTATTATCTATCTCCTTCCATCTTGTGTATTTGCCGTAATGTCCCGTTCGGGCAAAAATATGAAGTCTAAGACGGGTTACCTGGCGTTGCTGTTGGCGCTGGTCTCGGCGGGCGGCGGCGGCGGCGCGGGCTGCGGCGGCGCCTCGTCGTCCGACTCCGACATGCTGTAGTCCGGCTCGGGGATGGGCGGCGCTGGCGTCGAGTTCTGGAATACGGTCAATGGGTTTTTATATGCACTGTTTGGGAAAATCAAAGTTTGAAGCCAGCGTTAGGCCGTATACAGAAAGAAAGCTGGAAGCCGATGCTGATCTACCGGCGCTTATAAGCGCTGGTTCATTCAGGTAACAGCTACATAAAGCGAGCCGATTGAAGCAGATACTATTTTCTGAGTAGTAGTAGTAGTTTACAAAAGGGCCAGGCCAGCGCTGACCAGCGCGTGTCGGAACTTGTCTGCGACGTTCGACGCTTATCGGCGCTTGTGCGCGGACCGGTTCCTATAAGCGCTGATAGGCTGCCAGCTTTCTTTCTGTATACGGCCTAACAGCTGTCAGCTATTTGCATTCATCATATCAGCCGAACGACACCCACTGCTGGGCATAGGCCTCCCCCAAGGATCTCGAAAACGATCGGTCCTGCGCTGCCCGCATCCAGCGGCTTCCCGTGACCTTGACCAGATCGCCGGTCCACCTTGTAGGGGGCCTGCCCACGGAACGTCGTCCGGTACACGGTCGCCATTATTTGTATTAGAGATGAAGAAAGATAAAAGTTTTAATAAGAAGCAGTTGCAGCATTTGATTTCTATCTTCTTTGGTGTTTTACGTTATTATTATTCAGCCATTGGTAAAAACACTGCAAAAGTGATAGCTGTTAGGGATACATAATAGAAGAAGACAAATGTACTTCGCCGACCTCAATTAAATGGAAAAAGCAGAATAATGATGATATATAGATATTGTATAGTATACGTGTTTATAGAAAATTAAAATACTTTCACGTCCAGATGAGCACACAGTTAAGTCATATAATAATGTAGGTACGAACGGCTGCACTGCAGACTACACAAACTCACAAAATTCTGCAATCGACTTTCAGTGTACATATTTGGGACCCTTTGCAGCAGAAAGACAGATTTGCATAAAGGCAGATAATGTACAGTCGTCGAAAAAAGAGATACAAAGCCTATTAAGGCTGTGCAGTCAGCACACTAGCGCCGCCATTGAAAAAAAATCATAGTGCTTAAATAAAGACGAAATTGTAAATTATCTCTCTGCAGTGTACTCCGAAGAAGCTTTGTGGTACTTTTTATCGCTTAAAGGATATTATTTTGTTAGCCTGTCGTTTAGTTAAATTCAGTTTTTTTTGCGAATAGTGGCCACTTAGCAATAAAACTCCATTAAATTAAACGAACAGCTAGAAAATATAGATAAAGCAATAAAAAGCACCACAAAGCTTCTTCGGAGTGCACTGCAGAGAGATAATTTACAATTTCGTCTTTATTTAAGCACTATGATTTTTTTTTCAATGGCGGCGCTAGTGTGCAGACTGCACAGCCTTAACCTTATTATCAATTTGTGACCTCTTGCATTTACCTGTCTAATGAATCCCTTGTGCATGTTTAAGGGCTGCGCGTACTGGTTGGAGGGCTCGTCCACGGACTGCGGCCGCGCGGGGCCCGCCCACGACCGCAGCGACGACGTCTTGCGGACCTGCGCGAACAATGGAACGACAAGTGAATTAAAACATTCTTCTGCTTTACTCGAACTGCGTAGGCTGCCAGTCTAGCGGAGCAAAAAGGAGAGCAGGGAGGAGTGTAAACTTTTCTCCGCTACCGCTTTGATGTACAGATAGCCTAAAGAAAGGTGAGATGAGATATACTTGTGATTGCTACTTTTAATTCATTGTCATATGAGTATTTGACTGAATCAGGACTTCTGATGCAGGAGTCACCTGGCGGCAGTCTCTAACCATTGTGAAGAAAAAGGAAACTATGTAGCTTAGTTCCGCAAAAAATACAACATGCAAGATGTACTACCCGCCCGCCCGCAAAATATTGCGCATGCACACCACGAGAATACCAGTGCACAATACCTGCATTTAGCAAGACAGCAACACCTTGCACCTTTACCAATTAGACTACTCTACACGTGTTTCGCCCCAACCCGGAGCATCATCAGGAGTTACATCGTACGAAAACCATCGCCTAAAGTTTCGGTTTCCTTTTTATCACATTAAGGCTGCCAGTCCACCAAAGAAGAGCAAAAAGTAGAGCGGAGAGCAGTGTAAATAATGAAATTCTATTTGTTATTACTATTACATACTCTTCTGCGCTAACGCTTTGATGACTAGATAACCTGAAGAAAGATGAGCATGCATGAATATGTGAAAGTACTTGTAGATTATGAGTGTTTTTTCCAAAATTGTTGTTTCGTAACATGCAACCAACGAAATCCTTCTCATTGTAATAGATAGATAATTCGAAATCTTTGATATTAATAAAAAAGAAGAGCTTTGAGCAGTCGTCAATTAGTCTACGTTGTAAACTCAGTCCAACGAGTTCGTATTCGCTATATGCAAAGCAAGGAACTAAAGCACCAATCCCGAAATGGACCAACTGCGAATTGGACCGTTTTTGTCAATTGGACCAAGCGAGCCTTTATTAAGGCTCAATTTTCACCACGTTCGTTCTTGTTCAACATGGAGGATATTGAACATTTGGTTCGTATGTGTGCGCCGCTAACGAACATCAAACATCGTGTTCGATAGCAAACTTATTTCGTTTTTCTGAACGTGTCGTTTGGTTTGTAGTGTTCCCTTTGCTAATTTACGTTCATATGTATGTGTATACGTGACCTGGGTATTACTTTGGACTGCAAACTTCACTTTAATTTTCATATTGATAAAATTGTTTCACATGCATTCAAACAGCTTGGTCTAATTAATCGTTTAGGAAAACCATTCAAAAATGCAAATACCTTAAAATTATTATTTTACACCTATGTTCGCAGTATTTTAGAGTTTGGAAGTGTAGTTTGGAGCCCACAGTACGCCGTCCATATTGATAAGATAAGATAAAAGATAAAAATATTCTTTATTCACTTAGACATAATTAATATGTACTTATGAATCGCATTGAAAAGGTCCAAAACAAGTTTTTAAAGTCTTTAAACTATCGTGCTGGTATTGTTTTAAATGATTATATCGCTAGTGCCTCCCAGCACAATATTACCCCATTAAAAGCAAGACGCATTTTCTTAGACGCCATGTTTTTATATAAAATTGTTAATAGTAAAGTAGATTGCACCTTATTACATCAAATCAACCTTAGAGCCCCTCGTCCATCCTCTCGTTGCAAAAGTACATTTAGCATTCCCCGATACCGTACAAACTACACAAAAAACTCATTTCTGAGGCGATCACTTGACTTTTATAATCGTAACTTGACTGATATTGACATATTTCATAATGGTTTAGCAAAATACAAGAGACTAGTTCGCGAGGTGTTATTAACACAGTAATTTAATAACTAGATATAAGTTATATTATGTTTTTCAGTTAACTTTATGTAGCCCAATTTGTGTTTAACGTTATTATAGTGGCTTCATGTACTAAATGTCTGTTTAGCTGTTTCTTATGAACTCATTAATATACATGTTATTATTAGATATATTGTATGGTACTTTAGGTCTATTTGTTAACTATGCATGTTTATTATTTTTGTTAAAGACTGTTTGTTACCTTAATAAATAAATAAATAAATAAATAAATAAATAAATAAATAAAATAAATATGTACGAACCAAAAGTTCCGTTCATGTATGTGCAGCCCTTGGCGCAGTGGTTACCGCTTTCGGTCTGCGATCGTTGAGGTTAAGCAACTTTCGCAATGGTCGGTCACGGGATGTGTGACCATAATCTTTCATCTCGATCTCCTCCGTGCTTCGGAAGGCACGTTAAGCAGTTGGTCCCGGCTGCATTTGCAGTCGTTAGTCGTTACCAACCCGCACTGGGTCCCATTCTCTTTATCCAACCATAAGGAAGGCCAGTGCCCCAGCCATGAAGCTCGACTTAATACTGAGATAACTGGAGAGTGCAGTACGAACAATTTTTTGTGACCACAAATTACACAGTGGCTGTCTTCCGTCTCACCTACACTTTAAAAAAATACGTATGGTCATATGAGACAACTGACAGCCACTACATACTAAATGTGAAATTTGCTGGTGTTCACTTTTTTTATTCAGGGTGAGAACTCCAGTTAGCTCAGTATTAAGTCAAGCTTCATGGCCCCAGCAAAGGAGATATTAAATGGCGTGTAACTATATGTAGTCGTACCTCGTTGTCGGGTCTCGGGGCGCGGTAGAGCTGCGCGGGGCGGGGCGGCGGCGCGGCGTACAGCTTGGCGCCCTCGGCCGGCCGGAACGTGGACGCGGGCGCGCCCGGCGGCGGCGGGATGCCGAGCTGGCCCACTGCCCAACTAAATGTAGCCGTACCTCGTTGTCGGGTCTCGGGGCGCGGTAGAGCTGCGCGGGGCGGGGCGGCGGCGCGGCGTACAGCTTGGCGCCCTCGGCCGGCCGGAACGTGGACGCGGGCGCGCCCGGCGGCGGCGGCGGCGGGTGCGCCGGCGGCGGGATGCGGAGCTGGCCCACTGTCAAACAACACACAAATCAAATTATTTCAAGTTCAGTTACTCCGTGGTCATGGCGTGTGCAACTGCGCCGAAATATCGGGAACTCGAAAACCAATATAAACATGGTAAAAATCCCGTCTTTCATAAGAGTTATAGTGATAACCATGTAAGTTTAAAATCTTATTTTACAAGTTGTTTAAATTTTTACTTTTTTGCATTCACAATTAAATTTTTATTATTGAAAAATTTAAAATGAAGTATTTTAGAAAACATCGACCCGTCTCACAACCAGCTCTGATGGGACTCGAACCCACGACCTTTCGCTATCCATATAGGATGTATGTTTAGTTACCGTGCACGTCTTCGCTGGAGCGCGTGCGCGGCGGGTGGTGCGCGGGCGCGGCGGCCAGGTCGGGCGTGGAGTGGAAGTCGCGCCGCAGCCCGCCCGCGCCCGCGCCTGCACACTCTTGGCTGGTTGGCTTGGCCCACGCCTGCACACACATCTTAATCTTACTTTGATGACACAACCCTTGATCAAATATCACGTACGTCCACTTTTTTATGGAGGAGAACAAAAACGGTAGTTGGTGCAGCCAAGAAAAGACTTGTCAGATAAATCTAACGACGGTTAACGCTGGGAAGACACGTCCGATCATTCTCTCCGATAGTCTGATCAGACTTGCTTTTGATTGGTTGTTAACAACTAAATGTAAAACCAATCAAAATCAAGTCTCACCGAATCAAAATCAAGTCTCATCCAATCAAAATCAAGTCTGCCCCTGACTGATTTCTGATCAGACTGATCAGACTATCGGAGAGAAAAATCGGACGTGTATTCCCAGCGTTAACCGCCGTCAGATTTATCCGACAAGTCTTTTCTTGGCTGCACCAATTACCAATTCTGTTCACCTCCAAAAAAAGTAAACGTACGTGATATTTCATTTCCGTCAATAGATAAACATAACATGAAGACAGGCATTAATTAAATGGTTAAAAAAATCTTGAATTCCTTTAAAGGGATATCTCTTTGTTTGAATACAGTGATATTTAAATTCTCTTCTTCTTCAAACTATGGTCACCCACTGCCGAGTGTAGGCCTCCTCAAATGCACGCCATCCATAATACTTAAATAGTGTTATGTTAATAAACCACTGCATTACACTTAACAGACACATTAAGGCACTCTTAGTTTGTAGATAGGTACATTTTACACACATTTTAGGTATACCTACACACAGTGGCGTGCATTGCATATAGGCATTTAAGCAGTGCCTACCTCGCAAAATCGAAAAAATTACCATTAAATTTTAGTATCCGTGCTCCCCAATTATTATTGGTTGAGCTTACTAAATTATGATACTTACCTAATTTTTATTACTTATAACCACTGACCTCTATTTATTCGTGCATAAAACAAAAACTTCCTTCATAAAAAACGCGCAGTGCGCGACAGTAGGCAGTTGCCCGTCTGCCTACTTGAATCCTATACAATTTACTATCACTGGCATTAATATTTTTTATTTAAATGAATACGACGAAATAAAAATGTCGTACTTCCCACGCGTAATACACTGACGTTCGACCTTCGCAATTTATCACCCTTAAGTAGGTATGCCTACAAAAGCACCGGCGGTGTTTATATTTAGTTTTGTTTTTTGTCCAAAGATGGCTCTGTACGTTTCTACATGGCGGTGATACTTTGTTTACTCTATTTACATACTTTGCTACCTACCTCCTGTTGTCCTTAATTTAATTGTTGTACAGTATACATTGCCGTTATACTTCGTTCGTTGGAATCGTTGGTGGTTTTATACACTGACTAAGGCACACGCCACATCACATAGATAGTTGGTGAGAAAATTCTTTGAAAGTTTGAATATTCAAAAATTTTTTTTTACAATTCTCCCTTGCCTATAGATTAGACACCACGCGGCGTATAGTGCCTACCTATTCTGAAAAGCAATGCACGCCACTGCCTACACACTACTAAATTTTAATTATTACTATGATTTTGGGGGAATTAATATGAACAACTTTTACTATGGGGGCCAACCACGGGGTCGCGAAAAAAAAAAATCACCTGCTCCATAGAAAAGTACAACATCTACTGAATTTTTTTTTCGCAATTCCGTGATTGGCCCAATAGTAAAAGTAGTTTATATTGATGGACACTATCATCCCCTAATTTAGTGGTGTATATGACAGATTTTTCTCTGTGCTCAACATCTTTTATAGTAGTACCTGGTTTTAAGCTTACGACGCGAGGTGGTAAAACAATAGAAGCACTTACCTTCCCCCGGGAGCGCTTCATCTCGGCGACGGAGGCGTAGACGCGGTTGGGCGCGCGCGCCGGCGAGTACGGCGGCGAGTTGGACCCGCCCTGGAACGCCGACCGGGTCATCATCGCGTTCGTGCCGCCGCTGTGGGGGGAAGATCAAGATTAGTACAGATACATGTAATGATTATTATTCTGTTATTCCAATCCGACCAACAAAACGGATTAACTGGAAACTGATAACTATTATTCTATGCAGTTCATTTTATTACGTCTTTATATGTTGGCATGTTTTGCTGTTTTTGCTTTGCTATGCTTTTTATGTTTGCTGAGTCTATGCCCAGCAGTGGGCGTCGTTCGTCTGAAATGCTGATAATGATGAGCATTTGGCTGTCAATTTTCCTGTTTTGCTATGCTTTTTATGTATGTCTGAGCATTTGGCTGTCAATTTTCCTGCTATGCTGTTTATGTATGTCATGAACATTTGGCTGCCAATTTTCCTGTTTTGCTATGCTTTTTATGTATATCTGCTGATCATTTGGTTGTCAATTTTCCTGCTTTGCTATGCTTCTTTATGTATATCTGCTGATCATTTGGCTGTCAATTTTCCTGCTTTGCTATGCTTTTCATATATGTCTGAGCATTTGGCTGTCAATTTCCTGTTTTGCTATGCTTTTCATATATGTCTGAGCATTTGGCTGTCAATTTACTGTTTTGCTATGCTTTTCATATATGTCTGAGCATTTGGCTGTCAATTTCCCTGCTTTGTTATGCCTTTTATGTATGTCTGAGCATTAAGCTGTAAATTTTCCTGCTTTGCTATGCTTTTTATGTATGTCTGCTGAGCATTTGGCTGTAAATTATCCTGCTTTACTATGCTTTTTATGTTTGTCCGCACATTTGGCTGTCAATTTTCCTAACACTACGGAGGGTGAGCCTCGTTAGGGATGACAGCTACTACGGTCGCTGATGACCAACCGGTTGAATGAGGGAAAATACTGTGAGTTCTAGTCCTATTATTAGAAGGGGGCCTTCTGACTCCCCGACCAGCCTCAAAGACGACCGCCTCTTTATTCTCCCGACCTCCCATTGAGCCTTCGGGTCGCTTCGGCTATACTATAAATAGTAGCGAGTTATAATACTGACCTATGTTTTTATACGTTTGACACAAAAGGCGGTGTCAGCTAAATTGCCAAATGTATGGGAACACAGGTTAGCCCTGCTTCTGGGGACACGCACACTAGTATAACTATATCGCTACACTATAAACAGTAGCGAGGTACTAAGGCTACGTCACGCACCCTAGCAGGTCGGGCGCGGCGTCGGCCTGGCGCTGGAATAGCTCTTCGAGCTCGGCGGCGGTGATGCGGCCTGACGCCGGCCGCGCGCGGATGGACGCCGTGCGCGGCGCCACCGGCGTGCCGCCCAGGGGGGTACCGCCTGCAAACGTAAGGAAAAGGGTTAGAGCAGGGTTATTATTATTTATAGGGGGGACGCCAGCGAAGCCGGACGGGTGATCAGTCACCAGTGGCGTGCATTGCATATAGGCATTTAAGCAGTGCCTACCTCGCAAAATCGAAAAAATTACCATTAAATTTTAGTATCCGTGCTCCCCAATTATTATTGGTTGAGCTTACTAAATTATGATACTTACCTAATTTTTATTACTTATAACCACTGACCTCTATTTATTCGTGCTTATAACAAAAACTTCCTTCATAAAAAACGCGCAGCGCGCGACAATAGGCAGTTGCCCGGCTGCCTACTTGAATCCTATACAATTTACTATCACTGGCATTAATATTTTTTATTTAAATGAATACGACGAAATAAAAATGTCGTACTTCCCACGCGTAATACACTGACGTTCGACCTTCGCAATTTATCACCCTTATGTAGGCATGCCTACAAAAGCACCGGCGGTGTTTATATTTAGTTTAGTTTTTTGTCCAAAGATGGCTCTGTACGTTTCTACATGGCGGTGATACTTTGTTTACTCTGTTTACATATTTTGCTACCTACCTCCTGTTGTCCTTAATTTAATTGTTGTACAGTATACAATGCCGTTATACTTCGTTGGTTGGAATCGTTGGTGGTTTTATACACTGACTAAGGCACACGCCACATCACATAGTTCGTGAGAAAATTCTTTGAAATTTTAAATATTTAATCAAAAAATTTTTTTTACATTTCTGCCTTGCCTATAGGTTAGACACCACGCGGCGTATAGTGCCTACCTATTCTGAAAAGCAATGCACGCCACTGTCAGTCACCTAGGTCGGGACCATTTCACCCAGTTCCCAAAAACAGGGTTAGAGCAGGGTTAGTCCCTGTCCAGAACTACGCGCGAGCTAGACGCGTTTTAACATACTTTGCCCGCTAAGTATTAGCATTCCGCGTCTTATCTGCTACATCGACAGTGATGTAATGACAATCGCTGTTAAAATCACAGCGATTTCACCCTTTCTGGACAAGCGCTAAGAGTTCACCTTCGTAGCGTCTGTTAACTAGTTACGACCACAGAAGGTCTGTGGACTGTCAGCTATACTGTGGAACGTAAATACCTCGAGGCTGTGTCGCTCTATCGAACTGCAATCAAAGCAATGAGGCGCTTTTATAAAGAGACAGTCTCGCTAAAGTAAACATGTGAACCTTTATTTGAAACATGAAATTTTATTTATAATATCAAATTACCACTTTTATATATATTGTGGAGATCCTTGGGGGAGGACTATGCCCAGCAGTGGGCGTCGTTCGGCTGACATGATGATGATGATAGTAAATATAAATAATAACTACACTTTGAAAAATTAAGTTCGAATTAATAAATAAATTGTGTCAATGCTACTAATAAAGTACGGTCGCGGAGGACGAAGAATGATAATATCTCTTGAGACGGCGGTCATCGCACCTGTGCGAGCGGGACTCAACTATATTTAGGCAGGAGCGACAGGGACAGGTAATAACAGGTCATTGTACGAGATTCTTCGTGCTCCGCGACCGTACTTTAGTAGTAGTAACTTACTATTACTGCCACCATGTAATTGCACAGACTCCGCTGACGACGACTTGCCGGCCACACTTAAAGGTTCACAGCTCTCTTCTTTCTCACCGCCATTTTCTGTAACATTGTTTAGAAAAAATAAAATTGATGCATGACTTTACTTGTACTTATTAGAATACATTTTTTTCAGTGTAGATATAACCGGGGGTTTGTCTAAAATTTTATCTTCAGTTGAAAAGCTTAATCGTGATGACAGGATTGGGTCACAGAACTCAAAAAATATTACAAATTATTTTACCTTTTATTTGCATTCACAATGCAATTTTTATTATTAAAACAATATTAATATTAAACATAAAGAAAATCGGCCCGTCTCACAACTAGCTCCGTTGGCACATGGAGTTGTTTGTAAATAGCAAATATTTCTATTATAAAATGAAAAGGTATTGCTTTCGTGTGTAAGGGTAGTAATATCTTCACATTGATGAAATAAACGCTGGCTAAACTTTGTGGTATCAAAAATATTTGTTCACAACCTATAGGATTTGGATGGCCTAAGTTGGATTATCTTTGGTGAAGCATTAGTAAAATGACTCACACCGGTAGTGCACTCAGCTTGCAAATGATTTGAAATGAAAAGCTTCGACTCACCCAGACCAGCCACCATGGACTTGGCTCTCGCGCGGCCCACACTGAGCGTGGTGCGCGGGTCGCGGCGCGGCGGCGCGGGTGCCGGGCTGCGCCCTGCAACACGACCTGTTCTAGTACCAGCCTCTCGATTGTCTAACTCGAATATCAATCGCGATTGTTTTCAGTTTGAAACCATTTTTCTTTAACAACGACTGAAGGCGCGCTTGACGGGGAACTAATATTGCGCAATTGCTGTCGATCCCCGGCAAATATGATGTCACACCATATCAAGCAATTTAGGGCGATGGCAAAATGTAGCAACCTGTTTCTAAAATACGGCCCCACAATACCCCGAAATATGGAGCAACATTGCTCCACTTAATGGCTCCAGACCAACCAGATGGACCAACCATTACAGTTGCCAAGAAATTATTGCCAAAAAATTGCCCGTGTACGCGCGTCTTAATGGATGGCAAACTGAAAGCGATCGCGATGTATGTTGAGTCAGACATTTAGCCCCAAGGATAAGCTACAAACCACCACTACGAAAGCCCAGACAAGTACGTGTTAGATTACAGCCATTCCTGGTTCTATCCTCAGTGAAAGGGTCTGCTAACACCGAGTCGCAACCCGAAGTTATTTATGACGCCTGCCTGCTGCGTACACTACGAAAATTATGTCGTCTGAGTTAGGATCGACTCTGACTGACCTATTCGGGGTAAGAGTCACGACGTAAGACTTAACAGCCTTATCTCATGGTGTGCCTGCTAAGCTGGCTTAAAAGTTGTGCGTCATCCTGCCCAGTGAGACACCGCGGTACGCATAGGCAGTACAGTACCCGTTTTGCAGAATGCTAAGTAAGAAACCTAAGTTGGTTTTGTTTTAGTTTTACTGATAGTATTTAAAAAGTAGATAAGCTAGTGCACTTAAATTTTGTGATAATGCAGTTAGATAGTACTTAAGCAGTTATTTATAATTATTTCGCGCACTTTAAAATTACTGAGGTACTGATCTCGTAATCATCTGAATCCAGCGGCTCTGCATGTGTCGCGGAGCGCCTTGGTGTGAACTGACCCTTAGTTAGAGGATAGGGAACTTTTTAAACATACTAAGCAGTTGTCGTTTCCCATTATTTAAAAATGATATTCAAGCCACAAATCTTTTTAGGAATATAGGAATATTATTATTATAAAGCATTAGCAAACAAATACCGTTTTTAGCGTACAAGTAGAGTTTAAATTGTGATATAAAGTGCTCAGATTAGTAAGGGATAAGTTAGTTAGCCCGTTGATTACGCTGGTGATTTTGATGATGATGGGATGGCGTGAAGTGATGCGAGTTAGTATCCCTAACCAGTGGATCTGGTTTCGAGTGATTTTCAACATTGGTGTTCATCAGAGGTGATAACGGGACCGTGCTCTGGTTTCGAGTGGTCTCTAAACTCTAAAGTCGTCTGGTCCTTCGATCGCCGAAGGTAATTTAGCTTGGACAAATACTGAAGCGGTTTAGCGAACGTCTATAAGCAGTAGGATTATCAGTCGAACTAACCGCCGGCAGCTTTTCTAGGCAAAGTGGCCGCGTAGGGGCGGCCGCTGCTGGACAACTGATTCTGAGACTTGCTCGTGGGCACCGTACACGTGTTGTTCTCGTAGTTACCTGACGACGATAGTGTCAATGTTTTAAGCGTTTTGCGAGACTGGATCAGGAATAGTGCAAAGAACAACAAGAACACTCTGCTCGAATATGGTCCTTCGAGCCGGATTTAAAGTACTTTTTTGTTAGTATATGGAATATATTTACAATTATGGCTGTACAATGCTATAAAAGCCGTGTTTCTGTATCTTTTTAGATGTATCTTTCAATTGAATTTGGTCTTTCAGATATGAATAATTTTTAAAACAAGTCAAAATGAAATCGTAAAGAAAATACATCTGTAAGAGTGGGTCGCTATGTAAGGTGATGCAGGGATGAGTGGCGAGTGTGTGGCGGCAACAAGCTGGTAGGTACTGACCACCTGCGGCGTGGAGCGACACAACCGTCATGGACACGAGCGTGCCGGAGCTGCGGATCAGCTCCACCACGTGCTCGTGCGACGCGGCCGACACGTCCTCGCCGTTTATCTGGAAACACAAATGACAATGGTCCAATGGAAGCACTTTTTTGATGTTTTACTGGGTAGGACATTTGGCAAGGTTCAATGTCAGGGGATGCGGTCTTCACATTTTATTCTTTTCCCATTTGTAAACGTCATTCTCGTTAGGTACTTTAAAGGTAAAATACAATCTATTTGACGACCTCCGTGTCAGAGTGGTGTACGCAGCGGTTTTCAAGGTGCCGCTATCTTTAGAGGTCTCTAAGGTATCATCATCGTCATCATGGCAGCCGAACGACGCCCACTGCTGGGCATAGGCCTCCCCCAAGGATCTCCACAACGATCGGTCCTGCGCTGCCCGCATCCAGCGGCTCCCGCGATCCCTAAGGTATCTCTAGAGGTAAATATTGAAAACGAACTTTCCAATATTACCTCTACTCTGCGTGTGTGTGGAATACCCGTCGTTGTTTCCAATTTCCATTATACTAGTGCTCAAGCTACTATTAGTTTGGTATTGGAACAATGTATGTCTCCAGTCCAATATCGATTTACTTTATTTATTTGTTTCTTTGGTTTATTTCTCAGATTCAGATAGACTAAAACTGACGAAGTGGTAATTAGGTAGAGAGTATTTACCGCTAGGAGGAAGTCTCCCTTGCGCAGTCCGGCGCGGTCAGCCACGCCGCCCGCGTCGACGTCGTCGAGGTACTGCAGCGCGGGGCACCGCTCCGACGGTCGCAGCTCCATGAGCGGTGACGATGCCTTCGCGCCGCGCAGAATGAAGCCGAAGCCGCGTTTCGCGCGGTGCAACACCACCGTGCGCGTCTCCATGTTGCCATACCTGCACCAAATGCACTCTTTAATCTCCAAAGTTCTTTGCAAGTGATGCTTTCACAGCATTATTGGTTCCGTCCATGTCCATAGTTATTTGGGTCAAGGGATTTTTAACCGTTTTTATTAGACCACTAAAACTAAGCAATTTGTCTAATTCTGTCTGGAAGTGCTCAATGTGAACTCAATGTATACCTAAAACATGTTTCCGTAAATTGATTTTGCACATTAGTTACAGTTCACCACCTTGATTATATGTTGAAAAACTGTTCTTGATTATCGGGTGAAAAATATTATTACCTCGACGAGAAACGAACGCAATAAATAAACTTAAAGCACATGCCACGACACCGCTCAGTTGAATGTTCAGTTGGTACTGAATTTTATTTAACACAAACATCTTGCCGCTGGCGGGGCTAGGTGTTGAGATAATTATACATTGTGTTTACAAATTAACCTTTTGTCTGATGAATTATATTATTTACATGTGATCAGGTCACCGTGACCTGATCACTAACAAACAATGACAGAGTCATACTTACGACTTTTTTATCCTAGGCGCGGTCGCGCTGTAAGTTTTGCTGAGGGCCATCTCTCTCCTCCCAGTGACTCGGGAGTGGTGGACAGGTCCTGATGCTAGTACCTAAAATTCATAAACATAGCTATCAAACGACTTAGATTGAATTTATACAAGTTAAGACTATTTTGCTAGTTTTGATTTCGAGCGAGACCAGGTATAGAGTTCTACTTGTGCTAAGTGAACTCTGTGCAGGTTTAGTGTCCACTTTGTCAGAAACCACACCTATTTGTTGCACCAGTATACAACTCGCTTCGTCTTTTGCCTTTGTGAGGCACTTTTATCAACTTATTGCCATATTTCAAGCTATCTTGGGATATCGGCATCAGGACTTAGTAGGTCACAGAAATTACTTTCTACAAGCGGGTCTTTAAACCAGTACTTCTCCTAATAAATGCAATTGCTTATTTGATTGAATCTACTTGTGTTACAAAATTTTACCGCACAAATATCTTATGCCTGTTGTGTCATCAAAGTAATGTCCTATCGTAGAACCATTGCTCACCTGATGTAAGTGCGAGTTGTTTTGCCTTAGACGCACCTCCTGGACACACTGCGTTGGGAACAGCCCAGACGCTCCGGATCCTCTCACTGTCCCTTCCAGAAAACCATCGTCTGTCGCACCGGTCACTGTAACCAGTTTTCATATTAGTAGAGATTATTTTTTGAGAAAAAACGAATCGAAAACCTGTCAACAAAAAAATTAGTTCATTTTTTGTTATTGTAAAAATACATACTTCTAACCAGTCTCTTCTATTGAATGGTTTGGAATCGACTAAAGTTGCGTCTGTTTGTATTTACTTTCATTACTATACAATAAATCGTACGTTAATAATGAAAACACCTGTTACGGCGAATATGTTTAGTCAAATGTGAAATGTTATGACTCATGGATACTTGAATGGATTATGTTCTTAGCTATAGGTATGTAGTTTTAATACCCACATCACAAGTTAGTTTGTGTAAATGGTATTCGAATCGTTAATGACGACCTTGCCGCGAGCTGTCAAGTAATGTTATAGTAATATTGTAACTGAGATGGCGCTATACGCATTGCATAGCTCCGTCCTGTAATCAACGTTACTTCAATACTGCGATGACAGCTAGCGGTAGGCCCACGGAAACTTTATGGTTTGTTTATGCTCGGTTTAAAATTAAAGTCTGTGCCAGATAAGTCTGCGCGCGGTTGAAACCGAATACTAATGTTTTATACCATATCCTTATTTAGAACAAAAAGTACTGTAACTAGCGCCAAAAACGCTCCACTTGTGCTCAGTGTTATCTGGCACGGACTCCACTTGTAGTTTCTTGACAACACTGTTATTACCTACGTTTATCACGATAACGCTTCCTTAAATTTACATTTCAATTCCTTAAACAGTTAGTACGTCTAACCATAGTTCGTGAACGTGACTGACACTCAAGGCTCGCGTGGTATATTTTTAACAAAAACTGAGATCGCTATGGACTTTCACGGAAAAGGAAAATTAGATATGTCTAGCTTTGGTTTCCGTATCTCTTCAGTAAAGCAAATGTGGTGTAACAATTTTGCATAAAGTAAAGAAATGTGTCGTTTTGTGATAAGCTTTGCAATATTATGATCAAATTGATACGTGCCCGTAAGAATTTTCAAGAAGAATTTCCTTTTTCCACTATTGCTACTGCAAAGTTTTTAAACTACTAAATCCTAATTTTAACCCAAAAGTTCATACCGTAGATTCGTGCCTCGTCAAGGGTTCCTTACCTTCGACTATGTCCCCTTGGTTGAGTCGCACATGTCCGTGTTGCGTCGGCTCGTAGGGCTGCAAGCAGACGACCGTGGTTGCCGGCTGCAGCGAGCACGTGGTGGTGTCCGAGTTGCTCGTGCCCACGCCGCTCGAGTCCGAGATGATGTCGCTCGTGTCGCCCGCGCTTTTATCTGTCGACATTGCCGTCGGCGCTCACGGGTGAACACGCTCTGAGCGCTGCGAACACGCTTGGAGCGCAGTGAACACGCGATCTGTGTTCGTTCGCGTGTCGGGTGGGTATGTGCACCCTTTGCGGTAGTGCATGTTCGTACATTGCTTGTGGCAATTACGTTGCTTTAACTAACAACCAAACGGATATGACATTTGCTTTTCCGATACTTAAAACTTTTTGTTGTATCTCTATTTAAATGCATTTCACTTTGTTTACAGGGTAATCATTAAAAGGTAATTCATTAAATGCATAACTATAATTCCTGTCAATCAATAAACGGTTAGTGATATAAAACAGTGTCGCACACTTATTCCTAATCAACTAACATCTAGAGGGTGATTCAAACTTTCGGAAAAGAACGAAGCGTTGAAGCAGATCGTGATAACATCTACGATTAACGGAAAGGCACATAAAACATGCATCGGATGTGAGAATCACCGTTACTTACGTCTCTGTGGAGAAATGTGATGCAAGTGAAATTTCACAGGGACGCAAGTATCGGTGGAAAGAAGACTGTGAGTGGTGCGCATGGTGATGGTTGTCTTACCACAGGGGTGGTGTCTGTGACTGCACCGGTGTTTACCTGTGAGGATGCTGGCGTCGTCCTCGTGGCTGGGGTGGCTTGCGTCGCTGATGCTGGACGACGCGGACGAGAAGGGGCGCTCGAGGCAGGGCGACGCGCGCCGGAGCAGAGCATCCAGTTCCGCGGGGATGCGCGTGGAGGAGGCCAGCGACGAACGGTCTCCAGCGATGCCCCAACCCCCGCCCCCCCACGCCGACCGCCGGCGAGGGTTGTATCTCGGCGGCCCTCGGAACGGCACTGAAAACCACCCGTCGACCGAAACCGAAAATAATAAAAAAGAACGAATCCGACAAACCGATTCCAAATCAAAGTCTACTAATTTGTAAGTAAATAAATAAATATAAAAAGTGTAAATAAATCCGTAGATGTAGGTAATATAATAATCGAATCTTAAAATAAAAAAATAAAAAGTACATTATTCGTATCTTAGCTGCTGTGTCAATGAATAAATACCTTTGCAATATATTTAGCGTTATTCCTCCAAATACAACCATCACCATTATGATAAGCAATGGAATAAGATAAATAAATAGAACTGATGATTACATGCAATAGATTTGTTAGTAATCAGATATTATATCTATTATTAGTTACATTTACTTGTAAGTACATACACTTGTAATATGAAATGCAAAAGCGTTGCTAATAAATAGATTTTTAATATTTTCTAAACATGTCCTAAAAATACTGATTTGTATATTACAGTCAGAAACAGGATTTCGACTGTGTAATATTGATGAAATAAAGTAAAAATATGTAGGTACATTATACACCTGCTGCCGACTGTATATAACTGAGAAATAAATTATAAATAATATTCATAGTGTTACTTATGAAGCGTGTTCGCAAAAGCCATGCAGTATACAATGTCCACTCTTACTCACCGACTTCCTCGGATTTGTAATTTTTTATTACTTCTGCTAATTCTAAATTCCCTGCTATAACGGCAACCTGTAGAATGTCAAAATATCAATTAATAAATGCAACGGATATAGCTGTTAAGCATGAACTTTAAAATATAAACGCCATTGTAACTAGTGTCCAACTATTCTTTGTTCTTCTTCTTTACGAATTTGCCAAGATGGTAATTGCAACGATATGGAAAGAAACGGACTTCAATAGACACAAATTATTCCCGAAAGCAGCAATATTTTTAGTTCTTAAAAGTAAACGTGGACGCACAATGGAAATGGTGGATGTGGTCGCCCTGAGGTTCAAAGTGGCTTTTATTCTGCACCGTTCACACCGGTGTATAGTTGATTTTAACAAGAAAATTAAAGACAAGTTAAAGTATATCGGGATGATCCCGAAGGGATTAGTATTTAATCTAAATAATCCATGTCACAAGCTGAGGACTTGAAAAAGTGCCAACTGTGATGCAAATGATAAATCCAACTGGTAGCTACCTGGTAAGGCGTCTGGTTGGCGAAGTTCAAAGCCTCCTTATCGCAGCCTCGGAACAGCAGCTGCCTGGCGCACGAGTCCTGCGCGTTGACCGCGCACACGTGCAGCGGCGTGTTGCCCGACGCGTTGCGGCTGTTCATGTCCGCGCCGTAGAACAGCAGGTGATCCAAGTGCTGGACCAAGCCGTTGCGGCACGCCTGGAACAAATCGCGGGCTATTATGAGGATTTATTAAAGTTGAGCATAGAAATATGGAGAAATTGAAGTGGAGATAAAATCATTGTAAGCAATACCTTTGAATTCGGTAGCAGATCAACGAATAATAAGACAAATAATATTTTAGTCCACGCTTGGATTGAATGTTATCGAATCTATTTGTATGTCACGGCGAAATTTTATTGAATTAGATAGTTTGTTTAAAATTAAACAAGGAAAACGAGAAAGGCATTGTACCTGATGAACTTCTTGCCATCCCTGCAAATCCGTAGCGCCAATCGTCGCGTGATCATGCAGCAACGTTTCACAGAGTAAAGGGTCCGTCTTGTTCGTCACCGAGAGGTACAACGGAGTCAGTCCCTTCCCATCCTTATAGTTAGGCGAAGCACCGAGTTCCAAGAGAGTTTTCACAGCTTCCAGGGAGTTCTTCTCCACCGCTCTGTGCATGGCTGTACTGCCATCTTTGGTTCTGTAGTCCAACAAGGCACCTCCGTTCACCAAGGCTATCAGCACCTTTCCGGGTGACTTTAGGCCAGCCGCGATTGTCAATGGGGTTTCTGGAACAAGGCAATTCATATGATTCGTGAAGTATTTACCTACTTTTCAATCAGAACTTAGGTTCATCAAAGTCAAAACAGAAAAATGTTATTAACACATCACTGTAAGTAAATGCAATAGGAGATACTACGATAAATGAGTCATCTTGAAAGGAGCACTTTGCAACAAACATTGTCCATTAATCTACGTTATGATTCTGAGTAGATCATTACTCAAGTTCATTGCAGATTTGTGAAGATAACCCAGAGAAGGAAATAAATCTGGAATTAGACACGGTCTCAAGGCGAGAGCGATATACATCGCGGATTTTCCACGGATTGATACGGCGTAACAATAGCCGCTTTGGGCTCGTGCAACAATGGCCGATAAGACATCGATATGCAAATGTTCGCGAGATGTGCGTCAATCGACTTCAGAAACTGTTTCACTAACAATGTGACTCGAAAGGGATTAACAATAACATTGTGTTCGAATACAACGAGTAGTTAAATCTAGTTTGTTCAGTTAAACGATTCTATTTCAATGAATTCATTTTTCAGAAACCTCTCAACCGTCTAGCAAATTTTCAAGTGAATGATGAAACTTATTTTGCTGTTGGCTGACACGGGTAAAATTAATAATGGGGAAGATGGATAATTTATAAAATTTAATAACAAGAATGATCTATTACGTTAGGTGTTGGTATGAAGCTAAAGAAAGGATACTTTCTAGTTGTATTTTTTGGTGGTAGAAAGGTACCTACTTGTGAAGTTAGTAAGGCGCACATCATTTTAGAAACATTACCGACGTCTACCATATTGTAAAATCAAATTATTGTGTAAAAATAAAAGGTTTACATTTTTGAAATACGTTTGAATGCAATTTTAAAGCAACTGTTTGGAATAAATATAGCATTGGCGCGATGTGGACGGATTTCGTGCTCACACTTCAACCGCATCCGATCAAATGTGGCATGTCTGCTTCCGCTCGACATTTCAATTATTACTGTGTGGCATGACAACTATATATCTTCCGGTGGTGCAAAATTGTACTTTCGAGGGCCACCATTTTAAATAGAAAATTACCTCTAGCGTAAACATAATTTGATCTAATTTTCTATCTTTAAAAAGTGAACTTTATTTAGTGTTAGGTAGACTGCACGCCAGATAAGACAGCAAGCGGTCGCAATCGAATACTAATATTTACCATAACCTTAGAACAAAAAAATGTGCTATAACTAGCGCCAAAAACACCCCAGTCGCGCGCATATTTATCTGCCACGAACTAACAAACTAACAATGGCTCTTTTCAAAAAATGTGTATTGCTAATTAATTTACTAATGGATTGTTTCGTTTCATTTATTTACGAGACGTTTGCGTGGCTACTATTGAATGAATTAGAAGTATTTTCATAAACATTTTATTTTTTTACTTTATAGGTTAGTTCATGACTTGGGTCTTTACAAAATCAGGCAGCGATGTTACAGCTGAGCTTTGGAATATGCTTACCACCAGTCTCCTGGCAGTGGAAGTTGGGGTCGAGCCCCTTGGCGCAGGCCTTGGTGACCTTGTCCAGCTGCGCGTGCGTCACGTGCTCGAGGAACCGCCGCAGGTTGGCACGCGAGTGCAGCGCTTTCAACGTTTTTTCGTCAAGCTTCAGCATCTTGTACACTCGCCGCTTGTACTTCAACTAGAAAGTAAATGAAGTTCATTTTAAAGATAAGTAGGTTTTGATTTTTATATAGATAGGTAAGTAAAAATGTACCTACCTATTGACTGAAATATATGAAGTTCTGGGTTCGTGGGTTAGGCCCCCGGTGTGTGACGCCCCCGTGGTGGAGGTATTCAATTTTCAATTAAATACATTATAGAGCACAAAAACGACATCGACGGCCTCCACCACGGGGGCGTCACAAAACGGTGACATAGCCCACGAACCCGAAGTTCTAAGAACATTACTTATAAGAAAAAAATTAAATCTAAATGGAACATTTGATTTCTCCATTTGTAAAATGAATTGAATATTCTGAAGAATTAGTGAAAATAAAACAAAATTGACAAAAAGGTAGCTTTATTTATATTGTTTGATGCTGATTGACTTGTTTTTTATAAAAACTTAAATGAATGTTCAAATCCGAATCTTAGTAATCTGATAGTATTTTAGAAGTCCATTATCCCACAGTGCTCAAGTAAAACGGTAGTAGAACAAGGCAACAATCTAGGGCCTTGGCTGATGTCGTGTTTAGTTTTGTTAGAAAATCTGCGATAATGTCATTTGGGACACCAAAATGGTTACTAGTTGCGGGCCTGTCACCGATAGCCTGCTGCTGATGCAGATTATGCAGATAGGTAGTTCATGTCGCGTGTATCAGGACAGATAACAAGAATTCAGTACATACAAAAGATAATTAAGAGACTGAATTTTGTACTACACAATCAAAATTAATTTTGAGTCTGAAGAAGTATGGATGACTAACGAACATAAAGATCGCAAACTTATTATTATTAAGTAATAAATGTTGAAGAGCACCGAATTAAGAATATCATCGGAAAACTTTGAAAAGCTTAGAAATGTGAAATGTAGCTCTGCAGGTGCCGACATAGCGTGTAAGCTCACGTTTAGATAAACCGATCGCTTGTTGAAGGTTGTCAGAAGCCGATGGTTGTAACTAGCTTACTTCCGCTCTTTGTGGGGCTAAAAGCAGGAGGCTTTTATTCAACAGTGGACTCTTAGAGTCTGAATGACCGCACGGTACCAGACACGGGTCCGTTTAAGAGGTAGTCACCGCTTTTCGTCCAGTAACATGCCCGCTTTGCTGTTGGGCAGAACAGTCCATAGTTCAAGCTCTCCTTAAGCTCCTGGGCAATATCATGATAATTACCTCGAGATACCCGACGGGCCCGTTGAAAGGATAGTCGCCGAGGCGCCGCTCCTCGTCCAGGAACTTGCCTGCCTTGCCGTTGACCGGGGGACAGAACAGCCCATAGTTGAAGCTCTCCTTCAACTCCTGTGGACAACAGAGAAAAGCAATATAAATTAAATGTCCTTGGTAATAAAAATACATCCTTCATCTCGCGAAGGTACTAAACTTAAAAGTTTCTTTATTGCGTTACATAAAAAGAACAAAGAGCACATTGAAAAAAAGGTATTTTACAGTTATCTAGTACCTACTCATCTCTATAATTTACCGTAGGTATCATAACATAACCGATTTAGTAGGAAATGAAAAAAGAAATTATTACAGTTTCGTACACTTTCTGTATTTTCGAAACAGTAGGTATCTAGTAGCCGTAATTCAACTCGTATAAATCACTAGTAGTAAAAAGGTGGTAAGAAAATTGCATGCCTCAAAAAAGTATGTTGCGTTTATAGCAACAATTTAATTTCAGTTTATGTTTGGCGTAGGTAGTTTATCACTCTATAAATTATTCCTAATTGGGCCTGAAAGGCTTATCTATCGCTTAATCACTATATTAACAAGTGAACATATTACTTAACCGTCTGAAGTCAATAAATCTTCGCGGGAAATAAGCAATTAAAAGTACAGTCGTGCACGAAAGCAAATATAAAAAGTTAAAGACCTAGTTGGAAGAATTATGGCTTCGAACCGAGAAGCTGTAACCGCGCCTTCACGGCGGTTAATTGCGGTGCTAATGTCCCGACTCTATTCCAACTATTGACTGAGGAACGCATCGCAAATATAAATGCAGGCATTCAAGGCGATCTCCACATCCACATATAGAAGTTATGCGACTTTGATTATCATTTATTAATTTTATCTAATTTCTGATAGGTTGATCAAGGACCTCAACCTTTCTGAGAAACATTTCGAATGAAAAACATGGTTGTCTTTTGTTTTCATTAAATCCAAGTTATGTCAGCGAACGAAACGAATAATAAAAAGGACTTTGACCTGTTTAGAAGGCATCTAAAACAAAACAGCACCCACGCTGCAGTGGTCGGGCGGGTCGTCCGCGCGTTATCTAATAA